>CM076574.1:792314806-792693625 GCA_034641835.2 Pinus albicaulis
CCTGGTAGTTCGCTTGACGTTGCCGCAGATAATCACCAATAGAGCGGACGGAAGCAGCCCCAGACCAGCAGCAGTGCCGAAACAATTCAACGAATAGAACAGAAACATAAAAATGCGCGAAGAAACAGAGCAACGAAACACAGATGCGAGAAACAAATGAACTTCGCAGGCGATATATTTATAAGAACTAGTTCGGCCGAACTTTTGTTGCTAGTTTTTCCATCTCCGGAAAAATTTTTGTTCGCCCACACAGTCAATGCGCTGTCAATCTAAATGGAAGAACGAGTTTGGCCGAACTTTCTCATAAAGTTTGGCCGAACTATTGCCAAAAAAAAATTTCCGCCCCCGATTCTCACAAAAGTGTAACCCAACTTCACATTTCCGCCCGGGTGAAAATGTGAAGCTGGGTTACACTTTTTGCCCTTTTTTGAGAAAATTTTTTCATTTTTTTGGGTTCTTCAACTTTCTGCAAACTATAACAATTTTTCCGTGTAGAATTTCATTTTGCGGTAAAAATAAAAGTTGTGAGAAATTTTGTTAGCTTTCTATTACTTATTTTTTGAAATTTTTTTATGCGGATTTGATATGTCAACTTAGCGTTTCTTTGAGTGTATGTTTCTTAACAATCAAAGAATTCATAAGTAGTCATGTTATGTGGCAACGTTGTATTCATTGAAAATTCTTGTTTTTGAAAAAATAAAATGTGTTACAACAATCTAGACAGAGTCTACTTTGGTTTCATCATATTTACAAAGCCAATGGATGCATATCATAATTACTAGAATTTTTTGAACTGGTCTAATACGAAAAACTGCGTATTTTTGATATGTTTCGTGTGGCAACAAATTTCTTAACATATAAGTTATAAACTAAAAATCTAAAAGTTACCCATTAGAGTCAACGGACCAATGTAATGCCTCATAATTTTTTCAATTTTTTTTACAATATATTTTGGGAGACACAAAATTTTGATTTCACTGAATCACGATGACCCTCAAAAATTGTTTGCACTCATTTTATTAGAAAAATAATTAAAATTAATAAACGTTTATGAAATTCCATAAAATTTATATTTCCTGAAAGTAGATTCAATTCTGAAAATGCTTGTCTTGGTTCTGACAGTTAATTAACAAGTTTTCATGGAGTTTAATCAGTCCAAAGTTGCAGAACCGTTTTCAGAGCCTGGGTCTGCGTAATTGGTGACACGTTAGTTCGGCCGAACTATTAGTAATAGTTCGGCCGAACTATGTTTTCCGCTTACGAGCAGTTAAAACTAACGTCACAATAGTTCGGTCGAACTTATTATCAAAAGTTCGGCCGAACTATTGTGTAATTTTCCGTCGGCCGGAAATTTTTGTGGAGCCCCCTACAAAACACATATTTCGCGGTCAATATAAATTGCCGCGAAATGATTCACAATTTTCGCACATTTCGCACTTCATTTCATCTTACAACTTGGTTTGAATTCAAAAAATTTTCTTCAAAGTTTGGGTTTAAAAAAAAATTTTGGAAGACATTTTCTGGAGGCAGCGTGATTTTTCTTGGAGGTTCAAAGTTTGAATTTAAAGAACTTTTTTGGAAGACATTTTTGGAGGCGACGTGATTTTTCTTGGAGGTATGTACGTGTTTTGTGTTAAAATAAATCTTTTGAGCTTTTTTGTTCAAAAATTTTTCTTCACATTTTAAGATTTAAAGAATTTTTTTGGAAGACATTTCTTGGAGGCGGTGTGATTTTTCTTAGAGATATGTACGTGTTTTGGATTGGATTACGTATTTTTTAGAAAAGATTTTTTTAAATTAAATCTTTTGTGATATTATTTGTAATTGAGTTATTGTCTAATTTTTTAAAGGAAATTTTTTGAACCTCATACCCTATTATCATGGGAAATCAAAGAACTTGTGTGAGAAAATATGATCGAAAAAGAAAGCCCGAGGAACGTAGAGAAGAGACGAGACAATATAGCAAAAGAAAGTTAGAAGCTCTCTCAAATATTGAAGAGGAAAATCAACCTCAAGCAGAAATTGAAGCAGGTATGTAAATGTAAATATTACATGCTCTATTGATATATATTTAAAAATTTCCTAATGTAAAATGTAACGCTTAATTTTTATTTGATAAACTAGTTTGAAAAATATTTTGTTTGATGTACACAGACAGAGATATTCCTCAAAATATTGAAGAAGAAAATCAACCTCAAGCGGAAATTGAAGCAGGTATGTAAATGTAAATATTATGATCTATTGATATATTTTTAAAGTTTTCCCAATGTAGAATGTGAAGCTTAATTTTTATTTGATGAACTAGTTTGAAAAATATTTTGTTTAATGTAAACAGACAGAGATACTCCTCAAAATATTGAAGAAGAAAATCAACCTCAAGCAGAAATTGAATCGGGTATGTAAATGTAGATATTATGATCTATTGATATATTTAAAAATTTCCTAATATTTATTGACATATTTATTAATTTAGTTATTTATTGAATATGTACTATTTTTTCGAATATGTACAGATGAAATCACTATCGATAATGAGATGTTAGAAAATGTCAACACTCACACATATGGAGATAAAAAACCTGACTATAGTATACGATATCGTGTCGAGAAAATTTTGGAAATGTTTTTCAAAACTGAGGTGACAGTTCAAGCTCAAATGTTGAAAGGTCTCTTATCATCAAGGAAATTAAAAGAAGCGACGACACTATTGGGTATTCGAAAATCAACCAAAGATAAAAAAAATGAAAGAAGAGGAGATAAAAAATATGAGTAGTGCTATAGAGTCAATTAAGAGATCTAGAGATAAAGATGTTTCAAATATACGTAGAGGAATACAAATGGCAATGGTTTCACCAAGTACTCAAGAGAATCGTTTGAATCTAACATCTATAGCACGAGCACTGGGAACCTCGCGAAAAACTCTGCACAAACATCGAAAATTTCGACTGCAAATAGACGTAAATGATGAACTCGCTTGTTGGAGAGCTATTTGTAGGCAACCATACAAAGATAGACTTGGAGAAGATGTTAAAAAAATAATATATGAATATTGGAAGAACAATTAGCGTGTTTCACCCACTGCAAGACATGTGATGCGAAGAAGAATAGCACGAAATCAATACGAAGAACATGAAAAACATCTCTTGGAAACCACTCAAATAGAGTTATTCAACAAGTTCAAAGAAGAGAATCGTCAAATTAAAGTTTCACTCGGTGCTTTTGTTCAACAAAAACCATGGTATGTAAAACCTATCACCGTACGCGACACTTGTTGTTGCCGTTATCATGTGGAATTTGAGTTATATTATGACACATTCCTTGATTTCGGTAGAACATTATGGAAGGATTCACCTCCTCCTTCCACTATCAGTGAATTCATATCTCAAATTCTATGTGAAAGAGAAAGCGATGAACTATTTTACAAAAAGAAATGTGTTGGTGGTAAAAAATGCGATGATTGTGGAAATTTGACTAAATTTCAAAACAAATATCGTATTGATATAAATGATCAATCATTGTCCAACATGAAAGTGAAATGGAAGAGATACGAATATGCCAGTACATCGATTCAAAGTGCAGATAGTGTTAAAAGAATCGAATTACGAGAAGACGAAATTTTTCTAATAGACTTTTTGAGAAAGTTTGAAGCAGAAATTTACAAATACACCATGCATTCCCATAGAGCTCGATGGCAAGACTTGCAATTCAAAAAATCTCGTGAAGTTTTTCCACCAGGAACCATTTTGTCGGTGATTGATTTTGCAGAAAACTACACATTTGCTCCACAAAAAGAAATTCAGAGTGAATACTATCACTCTGACCAAGTCTCCATGCTCGTTCATATTCTATATAGACATGTTGAACAAAATGTCGATCATATAGAAAGCAGGAGTGAAAATCGACATATCATTAAAGAATATCATTTTTATATCAGTGACGATCGTACGCATGATACATGTTTTGTACAACATTGTTTTGGAAAAATTTATGATTCATTGAAAAATCGTGGAATAACATTCAATGAACATTGGATATGGTCAGACGGATGCGCAGGTCAATTCAAATCTGCACGATCATTCTTTTGGTTGTGTCGTCTTCATAAGAAAACCTCCATTAAACATTGTTGGAATTTCTTTGAGACTGGCCATGGAAAAGGAGAACATGACGGTGCAGGAGCATGCATAAAACGAGTACTTTGAAGATATCAAATGAACCACTTTGCACGCCGACTTGCAAACGCTGAAGAAGTTGTTCAATGGTGCAAAAATGCTCTAAGCCATGAGATTAACCCATCACGAGAAGTGCAAAGGTACATTCAATTTAATTTATATTGGTAATCTAATTTTAAACATTTTACATTTATCATGCAATGATTATTTTTAATTGTATTTTGATATCATATTTACAAATTCTTTTTCTAATTTTCCATATAAAGGTTTTTCTGGCATATTGGGATCGGAGACGTAAATAGATCAATTGGAAATGAAGTTGGAACAATAAAAGGGACTCGAAAATTGCATTCAATTCAAACAAAATTGTCCACAAATGTGTTTGCATTGGATAAAAGAAAATATTCTTGTTTTTGTGATGTTTGCATAGACAACACAAAATCCAATGACGTCTGTGAAAACAAAATGTATGTGAGCGATTGGAAACATACAGAGCTAAATACAAAGGGAAAAATGTCTGTTGCAATGATTGAAGAAATGGAATCAAAGGAAACTACAATATCATCCGATGGTGATCGAGTTTCTGATCTTGTTAGAGAAGGTAACAATTGAATTACTTTTTAATGATTTAAAGATTTACAAATTTAAATTTAAATATGCATAATTAAATGTTAAATTTATTTTATTATGCAGGAGATGTTTTTGCTGTAATTGCACCTATTGACAACGATGAAAATGTGAAGTATTATTTGATGCGTTGCACTGAACAAAAAATGAAATTATTACAAGACTATAATGATCACGGATTTCGGTATGACAAAGGGTCTATTATACTGAAAGGTTATTTTTTCAAACAAACTCGTCAAAGTGGAGACTTTGTTTACTTCGAAGACTATGAACCTGATTCCATAAGTTGTCAATATAGTCACTTGGTGTGTGCAGCACGCATAAAGTTGATAGAAGTTCAATCAAAGAAAAAATCAAAAATTAAGAAATGGAAAATGCCAAAATCCGATCATGAACGGATTATTGAGGATGGAATTCCATTAGAATTTTTTTGAGTGAAGTGTCAGGACAACAATTTATTATCTTTTAAACCTTTCGGTACTCAACTAAAAATTGAACTGCTTATGTTATTTGTGGTTTGCAAATGTTACAAATTGTTTGGGTACAAGCACGTGCTCTAGTTTCCACTGAAAATAGTTTTTCTATACATGTGCATTGATTAAAAATGTTAAATATGTATTGGATATATATATTCTAGAATGAAATTAATTGTTCTTGTATATTAATTGTTTTGTATATGTTCTCCGACCATATGGTACAAACTATTTCACTTTATTTTGTAAAGTCAGATTCGGTCCCCATATGGCCTAGCCTCCAAGGGACGAGATAACAAGTGGTTGTCCCCACTTGCCCGAATCTCAGCTTTTAAGTACAATTTTACTGTTTATGTCGAGCATCTTACATGATGTCCTAGCCAAAGATAGATTCTCTTTGTTTCAAGTTTCTAGTAAAAGTTGTCCCTGAATGCCCCGCTCGAACTCTTGTAGTAAACACCATACCTCATCTCTCTTGCTCTCCAATATTATTAGGTTTAATTATTATAACACAAAAATCGTTCTACATTATCAATAATTTTTTGCGCTTAAAGTAAAATCAATGAACACTATTAATCCAATGTCTTTACAAGTAATGTACCATCATATATGCAATTATATCAAATTAGAAATCAACATATACAATGAAATCAATGGGGATTGTCTTGTTGCAAGTAACATAATTTCAATTTACCATATGTGCAAATGTAGGTTGAAACCATCCAAAACTTTAAGTTGTAAATTGAAACCATCCAAAACTTTAAGTTGTAAATTGAAACCATCCAAAACTTTAAGTCTTAAAACCCTTTCGATTATATATTGTGCATCATTAAAACATTTAACATTTAAAGTTCATTAAATATCACATGCAAAATGTAGATTGAAACCATCCAAAACTGGAGTTTTAAAAACTTTACATGCCATGCCAATTATAATTCAACAATCCAACAAAAACATTTAACAAATTAAATATCACACGCCACACTAAGACGACCACACTAAGAGGATTGGTGCACTTCGTTTGGAAGGAGTCAATATATGTCGTATTAGAGCGATTAGACAGAATTCGAAAAGGAAAGAGCTTGAACCAATTCAAGCAGACCCAGGATCCAATTGTTCTATGGAGCTTCATGAGAAGAGATATGTGAAAAGCATTGTTAAGCCATGCCAATTATAATTCAACAATGCAACAAAAACATTTAACAAATTAAATATCACACGCCAAAGTCGTTTCAAGTTTTTGGTAAAAGTTGTCGTTGAATGACCTACTAGAATATTATAAATACTAACTTTGTAAGATCATTTGGCATTCGGAAAAATTCGAAAGTCTTAGACTGTCAATCAATTTAAAGTATCATTCACCATAGGGAGTGTAAAATATTCAATGTAGGTTGGTGACGATGCTCACTCCTAGCTTGAAGCAGCGCCAATGACCAATTCTTTAATGAATTCCAATGCACTAGACCAACGTTGGTTCAACCTGCTTGGTTTTTCACGCAAGAAATTCCAAGGATGGACTTTCTAGACAAACTTCTGAAATTGAAAAGCTTGACATGGAGATACGACAAGGTGAACAAAGACATCAGGAACTCTTTATGGAAAGGGCTCACTTGAAGGAAATAAGCACCACGTTGCAGGGTAAAGTCAAGAACATGGAAGATAAGATCAAGAGGGACTTTCTTGATCAGAAACCTATTGGTTTGAAGAAAGAAAATGCATGTGTTGGCACACTTGGAAAAGAAGACGACCACACTAAGAGGATTGGTGCACTTCGTTTGGAAGGAGTCGATATATGTCGTATTGGAGCAATTAGACAGAATTCGAAAAAGAAAGAGCTTGAACCAATTCAAGCAAGCCCAGGATCAAATTGTTATATGGAGCTTCATGAGAAGAGATATGTGAAAAGCACTGCTAAGCCAAGGGCTAGTTCGAAAAACATATTGGAAGAGGAAATGTTGAAGAAGATTGCGAAAGTAAGGCACAAGACAAGGAGGAATGATGATGAAAGTTCCTTGGACTTGAGATTCATGTCTACAACAGTACATGGGAAAAAGTTCTCTGCTTTGATAGACACGGGGGCTACCCATAGCTTCCTAAGTCGAAAGGCAGCTTCATCTCTTAGAAAGAGGAAGGCTAGCATCGAGAAAGAGTTGAGTGCTTTCAAGGCAGTCAACTCGAGGATAAAAGTAGCACGACTGGTGTCATGAAAAGCACACATGTGAGAGTAGGGTCATGGTTTGGAAAGATTGAATTAAGAGTCATTGACATGGATGATCATTCTATGATGGACCATACCAATGATGGACCGAGACATTCTCTTAATTCTTGTGATCAATCTTAAACTATTTTATGAAAGATAGATAAACCATTTAAATATTTAGCTCAAACTCTTGTAGTAAACACCATACCTCAATTATCTCTTGCTCTCCAATATTATTAGGTTTAGTTATTATAACACAAAAATCATTCTACATTGTCAATAATTTTTTGCGCTTACACTGAAATCAATGAACACTATTAATCCAATGACTTTACAAGTAATGTACCATCATACATGCAATTATATCAAATCACAAATCAACATATACTACATAATGAAATCAATGCGGATTGTTTTGTTACAAGTAACATTTCAATTTACCACATGTGCAAATGTAGGTTCACATTCTATCATTCATGTTACACTGAAATCAATGAACACTATTAATCCAATGACTTTACAAGTAATGTACCATCATAGATGCAATTATATCAAATCAGAAATCAACATATACTACATAATGAAATCAATGCGGATTGTTTTGTTACAAGTAACATTTCAATTTACCACATGTGCAAATGTAGGTTCACATTCTATCATTCATGTTACACTGAAATCAATGAACACTATTAATCCAATGACTTTACAAGTAATGTACCATCATACATGCAATTATATCAAATCGGAAATCAACATATACTACATAATGAAATCAATGCGGATTGTTTTGTTACAAGTAACATTTCAATTTACCACGTGCAAATGTAGGTTCACATTCTATCATTCATGTAGTTTTAAAAACTTTAGATACCATTAGAATTATAATTCAACTATCCAACAAAAACATTTAACAATAAATATCACATGCCATGCCAATTATAATTCAACTATCCAACAAAAATATTTAACATTAAATATCAAATGTCAAATGTAATTCAATGACAACATTACTTCACATTCACATGCCAAAAGTACTAAAACCATCAAAAGAACACTGAAATCAATGAACAAGTTATTAATCCAATGACTTTACAAGTAATGTACCATCATATGTATGCAATTATATCAAATCAGAAATCAACATATATAATGTAATGAAATCAATGGGGATTGTCTTGTTACAAGTAACATTTCAATTTACCACATGTGCAAATGTAGGTTCACATTCCATGATTCATGTAGTTTTAAAAACTTCAAATGCCATGCCAATTATAATTCAACTATCTAACAAAAACATTTAACATTAAATATCACATGCCATGCCAATTATAATACAACTATCTAACAAAAACATTTAACATTAAATATCACATGCCATGCCAATTATAATTCAACTATCCAACAAAAACATTTAACATATGTCCAAAAATATGTCAAAAAAACATATTGTAATAAAATATGTCCAAAAATTGTAAATCTCACTCAAGTATCAAACTGTATCAAGTTTAACAAATTTTAAAACCATCTAAATTTTGAAATAAAATCAAATCTACTGTATATCTTGTCCATCAAATGGAAGATCTAGCCTCTGGGTCTCGGTTGGCTCGCTATCTTGTAAAGGGAAAACCTA
The DNA here is from genome assembly GCA_034641835.2 of Pinus albicaulis. Lineage (NCBI taxonomy): Eukaryota > Viridiplantae > Streptophyta > Pinopsida > Pinales > Pinaceae > Pinus > Pinus albicaulis. The sequence goes on from CM076574.1 coordinate 792,323,906, forward strand.
CATACACAATGTACATGTACTTGAACATTAAAATTTGAAGTTTTAAAAATAAACGAGAATATATATATCTAGAACTTCATGTAAAAAACAAAATATAACAAAAAAATCGCGCAATACCTCGTAAGGTTGCCTCTCCATTTGATGAACAGGATCTGCCATAGAAACATCTCTAGTGGTAACCTGTACAATATACATGTACAGTTAAATATAAATTTATATATATATATATATATATACAGAAATAATTTATATAAATTAAAAACTTTCAAATGAAAATGCACGTGTGTACATATATATAAACTTATTTGAGCAATAATATTAAAAAAAAGAACTAAAGACAACTTCTTCAAATGCTGTGGATGTCCCTATCTCCGTCGCTAAAGTCCTCGGATTAAAAAAATCTTCTATACAAGCCTAAATTCAAAAAATTTTAAATAACTCAAAATATAGATCTCTCTCTCTATATCTCAATTTTTTATGGAACTTTTTGAGGTAACATAAATTTTGAACTTGTGAAAAATTGTCCATACTTGGTCATCTCCCAATGAAGTAGAAGGTATATCTCCTAAAGAAGAAGAAGGTACCGGGATCCCAAAAACATCAGACGGAATCGGTACTGTTAAAACATTTTATCGAATTATATATATACATACATGTACATGTGTGGCAACAATTATTTATTTTAGAGTCACTTAAAAAACACTAACATACATGTGCCAACATATCATGATGGGCAGACCCATCTACATCGTTTGAGCCAGAGGTCCCGAACGTAATATTAACATTTTCATCACGCATCATGCCTGAGAACTACAAATGGTGTTTTAACATATAATCATACCTTTTTGTTAGATTAATGTACACATACAAATAAATGTATACATGTGTACATACACATGTATTTATTACAAATTGTACACATGTATATGTAAATATAATTTCAAATCCTAAGGTCACTAACACATACCGTTCCGGTGCCCTCTTCCTCACGAAAAATTGGGTCTTGCAGACCATTGCGACAATTTATTGCGTATGTTCGGAGATCTTCAACATTCATGTTGTAAATCTCCTCATCTGTATGATAAACAAAATTGGCACGTGCATATTCCCGTGCTCTTTGTCGATTTAAGCCAAGATCGACTCCACTCAATCCGCTATGAACATTTTCGATCATAACATCTCTTGCTTCACGACTTATTTGAGAAGTCGCATCCATCTCTGATCGCAAGGTTTCGACTCGAGACGGTCGACTCACCAATGGCGGCTCAGGGCGAGGCAACTCCACATCTCGCTTTGCGCCCTTACGTTGACATAATCGACCTCTCCCAGGGCCAAAAAATTCTGAAGGAAGATCATTGTAGTCGGGTTTCATACCCTTAAAAAATTCTGCATAAAACATTTGTGCAAAATAAAGAGGAACCTCATCGTTCCATGGAAGCCTTCCAAAGGCCGCAAGATGTCGACTATACAAATATTTTGCTATGTCTAGGTGCTTGAAATACTGCACCTTCAACATCTTTCTTTTTGGCCCTTCCTTATAATTAAACATTGACTTAGCCTGCTCTCTTGAAACTTGTTTTTTTATGTCCTACCATTTATCGGGACCTATCACTGTTTCTCTTCTCTGTCTCATCACTTCTACAAACGAATCAGTGGTTGGCCCCAAATATTTGTACACTTTTACCATTTCACTCAATGAATGTGTAACTATCTGTAGGCTCTGTCTACTCTCAGCAGGTAGAGTCAAATCCTGGAGATCTCTCTGCAATTTTGCATAAAGGCTTTGACACCTTTGTAAGGTGCATTCCGCCATGTTCGTTTCCCATGGTATAGCAGTAATCTCAGCCGGATAAGTTGTGCTAGGTTGACAGCCTTCTTCTTCAATGTAGCGCGCTGCCCTACGTCTTTTTTGACCACTGGCTCGAACATTTTCAGCCTCTGCATCAATATATATAAAATTTCATATATTAGAAAAAACACGTGTAAAAAAAGTTGTAAAAATTTAATGAAAAAATATTGAAATTGATGGCAACCTTGATGTTGTTGGTTAACATCATCTCCAACATGACCCTGCTGAGAACCAACCCGAGAATGATGCTGCTGAGAACCAGACCCACAGTGACCCTGTTGAGAACCAGCAGCCGTTGATTGCTGGCCTTCGGGGGAATAAATATCACCCCCTTCCGGCACCCTGCTACCTCGACCGGTTGAACCTTGGCCATGCTCCATTGATGGAGTAGAAAGCCTTCTCCTCTTGCCTCCTAAAAATTAAAATATGAAACTTATTAACAACTAATTTCACTCACAAAGTTAATAAAAAAATCAATTCCATATGTACACACATGTATGGAGATTTAAGATTATATTTAAATACCGTGAACATCCTCCAATCCCCGACCCTCCATATGGGATTCAGCCGATCTTCGTCTTTCATCCTCCATGATATATATCTATTGGTCAACATTCACAAAATAGATTTCAAAAAATCAATACCTCGAAGTAAAATCCAGTTTGGGGCTGTTAAATCCAATATGTTCTATATATTTCTTACATTTCTGCCCTCCTATTTTTCTTTCCAACCAAGGTTTATAAAATAACATGGGAAGCAACATGAGACTTAGAACAATCATTTTCATTATCTATATGGAAGGCAAGAATGATTATATCCCCTTGAGCTTAAGGGTATGTAGTTTGTCAATTTTTATCATATATTTTTTGGTAAGTGTAAACGTTTTTTTAATCTATAGTACAAGTCATGAGTTCCCCACTTTTACCTTATGTAAAGCATGATTCTAGGATTACTAAAATTTGTACTTGGTTTTTTAAGAATATATCAAATAAAGTTTTTGAGAAGCAAATATGGCTTTTTCCTTAGAATTTGGCACTTTGAATTTCATTACCCATATTTCTTGTTAATGATTATAACCTTAAAATGGCTAATATTGGTTTGTCATCATCATCTAAAAATGACTTGGCACATGAAAATTTACCATGTCCATCATCATCACTTCACACCATCTCATACATGACCCCTTCTACATATTATATGCATGAATTTTTGAAATGTCATCCTCTCTACCTATCCCATGAATGGATTGTGACAATAGGTGAATAAAATACAATTTATAAGCAGAAGATAGTTTCTAGCTTGTCCTCCTCCATCCGCCCCATAGCTAGTGATTTCTCAATTTTCCACTTCCAACTTTCTATTCTCGAAATTCATTAGCAGCTAATTTTATCGATAGCCACACCACTATACATATAGTTATCATATTATGTACACTACTACATTAATGAACTCTACGTTGTTTGTTATTGTAAAGTCCAATAACAAACAATGTTAATTGAGTTTAGTAGTGTATATAAAAATTTCTTTGACTTCCAAGTGTGTTGTGACTAAATAGTAGAATTAACTACCAAAATGAATTTCCAAAATAAAATGTTGGAAGAGAAAAATACGCAATCATTAGATATGGAGTGCGTGGAGGAGGACAAACTTATACTGATCATTTCCTTATCAAATTTCCTTTATTCACCTAATGTCACAATCAATCGTGGTCTAGATAGAAGGGATGACCTACCATAAATTCAATCATATAATGTGTAGAAGGGTCATATGTAGATGGTGTGAAGCGATGATTACAAACATGATAATTTTTCATCTACTAGGCCATTTTGAGATGATGATTACAAACTAGTGCTAGCCCATTAAAGGTTATAATCATTGGTGCCTAATGTGGGGTGGACAATTTAAATCAAGTTCGTATCAAAGTACAATTTAGCTCATTTTAGTCAAGGTTAGTTAGAAGAATTAGCTATTGGTTTCTACCTTCAATTTCCTCTGAAAATTAATGTGTACGTGCTTTTGAGATACATTAGAGACATTAGAGGAACAAGGTCCAAATTTTTGATGAAAATGTGCTATGAAAGTAAAGGGTTTTAAAGGCAAGCATGTACAAGGCATAGTTGAGCCAAATGTTCTTCAAGAAGGGCCTAATTATTTGGGTCTTGGTTATAGAAAACATGGAAAATGCTCCAAAGCCAAGGAGGCTTGTGAGGTTTGTGTTCATGATGAATGGAACATGTACATAGTTTACCTTAAAGTTGTTGTGTTTTATGAATATTAAAAAATGAAGAACTTCTATTTAGATCCATTCCAGAGATTGACTGCAGGGGCATTTACTAGATATGTCACCTTTCATAAAAGATGAGATCCAGAGGCTACCTGGCCCTTTACAGACTCTGCCTATAGAACTTGTAGACGTAAACACTAGAGGCATTAACAATATCAAAGAACTAGACATGGGAATGTGTCTCTTTCCCTACGCAAAAAAATAATTCTTGAGGTAGTTAATCTTCATAGACAGGTCATCAAGCAAGTCAATGTGATCATCCCTCCTTCCCTTCCTTCTAAAATAATTATGTTTTGCGGGTCAGAAAGCCAAAATATGGAGACAATTATCACCAAATCCAACGTACGATTATGCATGATGGAGAATATCTAGCGCTTTCCATTGTTAAATATATTAACAAGGGAAAGCGCTAGAGATTCTCCATCATGCATAATCGTACGTCGATGCTTATAGAGTGAAAAAACTAAAAGAATCAACTTGTAGGGTCATTTTAATGGGGGGTGGAGAATTCGTGGGTCTTTGCAAATTCAAAGTATGGTGCATGTTGCATGAAGCAAGATGTTGAAAGTAGAGTTATGTTAGACACACATAAATGCAACAAATATGGAAATTTGTACATGAGCTCTATTATTTGACTTAAGAGTCAGTTGTTTGAATTTAGGCATGTTTTGTCAACTTGTGTTTGGTTGATGGTTTTGTACACCAATATGTAAGAGTACACGGACATATTCACATGATGTGAGTTTTTTGTTTCTTTGAAGGAGAAAAATGACGTGTTTTCAGTTTGATGGTTTTGCTTGTGACAAGACGTCACAAGATTTTGCGTAGGTCCACTCTTTAGCGAGAGCCTCATGATTACAACCTATCTGTGAGAATCAAATGGGAGTGCATCCTTATTTTGAAAACAAGTAGGATTCTAAGCTACCTAGGACTCAAACCATCATTTTTAAATTTGAAATATATTGGTGTTGTTTCAATGCCTGAATCCACAACCCTAACACATGAAATCACTAATCTAATTACACATGAAATAAATAGTTATTTTCTTCAAAATTAAAAATATAACTAAAAACTAAATTCAACATAGTTGAAAGAAAAAGAAGCGCCATTGAAATGGTTTGCTGACAAATGGTTAGATTTCTTATCCAATTAAGGCCTAGCATGTATTTTGATGTTTCATTAATTTCTTTGCAAATTCAAAGTATCCGGTGCATGTTGCATGAAGCAAGATGTTGAAAGTACATGAGCTCTATTATTTGACTTAAGAGTCAGTTGTTTGAAGAGGCATGTTTTGTCAACTTGTGTTTGGTTGATGGTTTTGTACACCAATATGTAAGAGTACATGGACATATTCACATGATGTGATTTTTTTTTTTCTTTGAAGGAGAAAATGATGTGTTTTCAGTTTGATGGTTTTGTTTGTGACAAGACGTCACAAGATTTTGCGAAGGTCCACTCTTGAGCGAGAGCCTCATGATTACAACCTATATGTGAGAATCAAATGGGAGTGCATCCTTATTTTGAAGGAGAAATTTCAATAGGCTTTAGGAAATTTAATTTCAAGTCATTTAATTTCACTAGAAATAATTCAGAGGTACATGATATGAATAGTATTTAGGAAGAACAATAGTCCCTCATGGAATATGAAGAAAGTAGCCACTTCATTTTGTATATATGCATGCTTTGAGTTACTCCTCAAAAATTTCAAAACATGTGTATTTATTACTCTACCCATCCCGATTTTCATAGGATCCATAGCACATACATTTCTATATGCACCCTAGTTGTTGTAAGGCCTAATTATTTCATCACTTTCAAAGGAATTACATCAGTTGTTTCTCCTAAATCTAGCATATAGTTGTGTAATAATATTTTATTTATAAATAGGAATATATGAAAATGTTTATGAATTACATTTTTATTCCCTTGATTTATCTTTTATAACTCTATAGGATAATCCTCAAAAGTAGGGTCATCTACTCATCAAATTTTAAGAACTTCTTAACCTCATATCTTTATTTCATATTTGCATAACTTCCACAAATGGGATAGAAACAAGATATTTTCCAAGTGTTGAAGTAAACCAACATTAATTTCATTGTACACTCTTTATATAGGTATGGTTGAATGTTGTACATATGGTACATAGATCAATTTGTTGTTTTCATTGTTTACTCTTAGAAATTATTTGAAGTGGGAGCGAAGAGTTGGTTTCTTCCTAGGTTGGCTTACATTTCCTTTAATATGTGATCCATGTCTTTCTCTAATTCATATTTTTATCTCTTGTATTAATTATGTTATTCTTTCTATGTATTGTTCAAGTACAAGGGGGTGAAATAATTTCTTATCATTTTCTAAGTGGTGAGGTCGTTTGAATCTCCAATAGTTGTGTTGGTGTGGTGGGAAACTATCAAACTGTATAGCTCATAGAGAAACAAATTCTGAAATAGAAATTAATATTAAGATATGGAATAAGTAGATACTTTATAGCCATAGATATGTTGTATTGTACGGTTACACATTATGTACTAACTATAGACAAATAATTCAGAACTGAAACTAAGGTAGACAGACATATCTCTAAAATGTATATTTATGCTAAAAGTAGAAATTCAATATCTCTAAAATGTATATTTATGCTAAAAGTAGAAATTCAAAGCATCTTTGCAGAGAGAAAACATTCTAATATTTGATACTGAATTACATCTGAGCAACAATTAGTTATACATGAATGAAAATAAAAAGTACAGTATTGTAAATAGTTACTAGTCCATAATAGAGATGTCTGACGGATAAATAAAGGTATCGCATAGTTAAGAAATATTCATATACTATCGTATATTTGGATGTAACAAATTATGATCTAAAATGTATGCAGGAAATAGTATGTGCATAATTTCAAGATGCATTCAGGACATGTTACTGTGGACAAAACACTGACTATAAATAAGTCATGGTATAGAAAATATAAAATATCTTCATTTAAACCAAATAGAGCCTTATATTTAGAAGCTATAAACATATTTGTAAACTGTCCAGCCCTAAGAGTTATAGGATTACATATAATCTGTTTATAATAAATAAAATTACAATGAAACACTCTGTCTCCTTTTCACAAATTTGTAATAGTTCTTAGAAATTCTACGCAGAACTACATGTAAGAAAACCAGTAGGTGTCCAACCAAACTCTGAAAAGAAATAGCCCTGTATTTTGAGGGACGAAATAAAGATATAAAACGTGTACCAATCCCAATGGGAATAATATTGAAATTTTACCTGAAATCAACAGAATCAGATTCTGATATAGAAGGGTTTGAAATAAACATGATTAAATATAAAAATTTATGTAGCAAATTGGTGCAGAAGCAGTATATGACAGATTACTGGAAATCAGTGAAAACGTTACAACAACATCGCAGAGCCTAAGAAGTACACATATGGTGGAGATATATATACACATATATTGCGTACAAGGGGAAAACTTATTCATTTACATAGTTGTCAAAAAGTAATAATATTCTAGCAAACGATAAAGTAACCAGAGAGAAAAAGGGCTTGGGACTTCAACCACATGGATGTGTTGAAATCCAGGAACCATGATGCAACAAACCCAAACGAAAAGGGAAAAATAGGGAATAACATACTTAAAAACAAACTAAGTCAGTTATGTATGCTAATAGTCTTAAGAGAAGCCAACGATAGAAATAAATCAACTGTAGAATACCAAACCTCCAAAAATGCAATAGCAGAAGTCTGAGGATTGTTCCACCATTCACCGGGGGTTCAGAAAATGCGGTGATAAAATGAAAACATAGACAAATTCTGAAATTCAACAACACCCTATTTAAAATAAAATTGGAATAGGTAGAAAATATGGAAATTTCATTTCACATTTCAGAATTTACGCCTAGGCATTGTCTGTGAGGAAATATCCTCTCAAGAACAGTGAAACAGACTTCCAAATCAGTGAGTATTGGAGTCAGGAAAATAGTGAAACCCAACGAGAACATTGTGGGCAACCTTGTAATTAAAATAGAAGAGAAAAGTGGATAGACAACTTAGCTGTTTTCTTTAGCTGTTTTCTGAAGGGATACTATGGCGTGGGTAACAGAACGTACCCGGCAGATTTTAACGGTGGCGCCCCTAACAACGAAGCGAGACACTCGGCCAGTCAGCCGATCAGCCAATGAAACCAGACGGTGAACCTCGGACGACCAACTCAGCTGGGACCTGTCTGGCTGAAACCGACCGCGTGAAATGTAGATACCATCATGATCCTTCTGGAACATGAGATGAGAAGCGAGCTGGGCGTTGCAGTAGAAGCAGAACAACCTCGTACAGCAGTAGCCACGTGGAACCTGAGAATGGCCCGAGGAGACAGCCCAAATCCAGCAGGGCTTCATGTGAGAAAATGGCAGCCCAGACCTGAATCGCAGAATGTAATGAGAACATAAAAAAGTGTGAAATCGTAGCGCAGTCAACAATGAAATTAGGAAAAAAGTTCTTTGAAACAATAAACAGTAAGCGGAAACCACGCCCGCGGGCGTTTGTTTATAAAGCGTAGTTATTTGAACTTTCAGCGGGATTGACAGTTGCCATTCTGGGATTTCCGAGCTGCTATCAATGAGTGGTTTGCCCACGCCGTCACTGTGCCGTCAATATAAACGGACTCAAAAGTTCGGCCGAACGTACTAAAACAGTTCGGCCGAACTATTATAAAGTTCGGCCGAAACTATTATTAGTTCGGCCGAACTTTATATAATGTTAAGCGAACTATGTGAAAAAATTCGACGCCCGATTCTCACGAAAATTAACTTGACTTCACGTTTAGCCCCCCTTGCAAAATCAACCTATGATTGTTCTGAGATACTTTCAGATTTTCAGATAAGCTTTGTGATGATATTTCTACTGATGAAAATGTTTTTTTAAGGAAATTTTTATCATCTTGATCTTGAAGCTCATAGTAAATAAATGAAGAAAGACTTTGAATGCATTCATTATCAAACATCTTTGTTATTGGATCATGAAAAACTTTGAAAGATTGCTGCACTTTATATATGGGTTTTAATGGAACTTCATAGATTTCTAGGGGTTGTTCATCCTTTAAAAGCTGAAATGCTTTACAGCATAATGGTATAGAACTTTCTTTCAGAATTTCTAAACTTTCTTCTTCACTCCCGTATTTGATGTGTATTGTTTGATCACTATATTTGAGCTATTGAAACTGAACTTCCTCATCCCACAAACTAGCTAGTGATTACTCTATGAAGTTAGCTTGAATTTGGAGAACATAAGTATCATCATACTGATTATACTTAGGCAAATCTTTAGAAGAAGGAATGTCATAAATTATACACATTAGATCAGTAGATTGTTTTTCCAGCAATCCTAATATATATTGATTAGATTGGTTGGATTCTATTTGAAGGTCATCATTTTTCTCAATAGGAGTACTATCAGACAATGGGCCTTTTTGAGAAGGTAGAACAACATGAGCATCAACATGTTCTTCTCTCTCTTCATGGATAAAAACTTTAGTACATACATCAACATTAGCATAAGTAGAAACAATTTCTTCATTATGTAAATATTTTGAGGATGGTTACATGCTTAGAAGCAAATTGGTTTCTTCTTTAGTGAGGGGGGGGGGGGTGGAAATATTTGAATTCTTGGATTTGAATAACAAGTGTTTTTTCTCTTATGTAAAAACTGATCATTAGGTTGAATATTTTCTTTAACTTCATTCAAAAAATTATATGAAACATCATTTGTTACTACAGAGGGGCTTTGTCGATCTTGATTCATCTCCTAATCTATTTGATCTTTGATTAACTCCTCTTGATTATCATGACACTTAACTTGAGAATTAAAGTTATGGACTTCTTCTAATCAATATTCATGATACCAATTTTCAAAATCTTCATCAATATTTTTAAGGCAATGTATGAGATCTTCAGCTTGATCACAACAATTTTCAGCCAATGATAAAGATGGAAAATCTTCTTTGTAATGCTCATAAAATTCCTTATGAAAATCCTTTAAAGAAAATAAACTAACAGGTTTGAGAGATTCATACCATTCCCTTTCTTGTCCTTCTAAGTTTTCCATGAATAGCTTCATGAGGCAATCCTCATGACAATCACCCTTCAATCTCCATGAGTGTATATGAAATTTAATGAGATGTAACAAAGGATCATCAATATTCTCATTTTTAAATATAGGAATATTTTAATCCCAATTTACCTTTGGTAGTTTGTGTGGAAATCTAGGTATGTGACGTCTACTCGTGGGAGCATACCTACGTTTTATTCTTGGGTCATCTTGTAAATTACTCATAAAGAAGAGCCACTATATCTATACAACCAAGTTAGATCCTTCTATAAAATACAATATACATTGAAAAACTTTCTTAATGAGAAAGAACATAATGTCTTGGATTAAGATCCAAGTTAAAAGCCTGATATTTCCATATTGTTCTTTTAGGTTCATTCCTACAGTGGAGTATTGATTGTGAAATTGATTTGGAGTTGCCAAGTGGATTATTTTAACCTTTGTGTGTTTGATCACTGTCCACCATCATAGATCAGATCTGAACCTGTAAAATATTTCTGAAGAAAATGTTAGTCTTCCCCAGTATGGTCGCCAATATGTTATCACTCAATAATTTCTCCAGGTTCAAGAAAGAAATAGTCTGAGGTCACCACAAACCTACTTCAAACTCTAGGATCTAGCCTTCCTAGGGTTCATAGAGGGCTCTCTCTTTAAAGTTTAACTTTGTTTTAATTTGTGAATATTAGGCTAGCTATTAAAGTGCAGATTTGGTTTTGTTTTGTTGGATTTGGTGGGACAATTTCACTTGGAGGGTAGATAGAGGGAATGTACTTTTCCATTGGGCTATGGAGTCTAAGTCAAGCTAACAGAACTGGGATCAAAGCCTAAAAGATAAAATGTTTGCAAGGCAAGGTAGATAACCCTTGGAGATCTTGGGAAAAATGGTTTTTGAGATGGTATCATCAGGATAAATGGCACTTAAGGATCCTTTAATCTGGAAAAGGGAATTAGAAGATAGAGGTCAAACAGGAGAGGGAGCAATTAAGAATTCCCTGCACCGGAAATCAGAAGAAAACAAATAAATGATAACTAGTTAAAGAAAGGGTGCTATTAACATGTCCTATAGTAATACTCCTATTTATACATTCAAATTTAGAATTAAAACACAGATGTATGCATGAAACAAAATAATATAACAATGAAAAGTTTAAAGAGAGTACTTCACTCCAGATAGCTTATCACAAGGATCCTGAAGTATGATGCCATAAAGGTGATCAAGTATTCTGCTCAAAATCGAAATCCAAAGCCTTCAAGTCAATGAAAATATCTATATTAATCTCCAGTAATTTTATTCCACACCAAATACTTCAAAGAGTGAAGTATTTATACAAATTCTAAACTAGAATACCTTGAAAAAATATCAAGATTGGTTTACAAATATCTCCAACTATTTTACATAAATAGAACTTAAGTAAAGGAAACTCAAAACTAATGCCTCTGTTTGGCACTATTTTTTATGGATAGGTGATGACAAATAGGAGAATTCGAATTAGATCTCAACACTTAGTTGATGATGAGGCATCCAAGTCACTAACTGTCTCCTTTCTTTATGCATTCTACTCCAGCAATTCTGCAAACTTGGGTTCCAACGATACCTTTATATTTCTCAATCCGAAATATATATGTAAAAAGTGAAAGCAGTTATTATATTTAAATATATTTTTGATATAAACCTCTCTCAGTTCCCTAAAATTCCTCTCCAGCTATTCACAATAGGCTCTGTAAAAATATGTGTAAAACAGATTTTTCCACAGTCTGAAAAATAGGCTGTAAATATGTGCATGTATATCTCATTCTGTAATACCTGTGCAAAAATAAGATAGGTTTTTGTAGATGATTATCTTAGGAAAAAAAACCTCCTTCCGTGTTGTAAGATGTATTTCTGATTGACCACAATTTTCACTACAAATGGAAGAATTAACATGAATTTTCTGAAAATAGTGCTTTCAAATATTGTTTACAATTTCCAAATCAATAATGGCTGTTAGAAAAGCGAGAGAGTTTTTTGTAGATGGACATCTTAGGAACATAAACCTCCTTCAGTTTTTCAAAATGAATCTTGGATTGGTCATAATAGTTTCTACAAAACAATGACTTTAAACAGGAAATTTGTGCAAAAATGTCCCTTCTTGCTATGATTTCATCTTTTAACCTTACTGTTCTTTTAACTGTTTTTACTTTCACTTTGGATAAACTTCATTGTTGTTGAAATTTTTTTCATCTTTATTTACCATTTAATGCCTCTCTTTTTACTTTTACTGTTTTACCTTAACTGCTTTGTAACTTTGTTTTAACCTTCACTCTTATTTTCATCTGATACACTTTAACTTTGATGTTCTTTGACTGTTCTATTTTCACTGTCATTGTGAATTCTTATTTCACTTTTAACATTCACTGTTATGAATGCCCTGTCTTAATCTTTACATTAATATGCTCTTTTATCTTTCACAGGATGACTGTTCTTTAACTCTAATGCCTGGAATCTTTAAGGAAAATCCTTTGAATCCATTTCCTTGTGAGTTCTTGGAATAAAACATATCCTTAACTAGTATTGAGATTGTTTTATCCAAATTTTTATTTTGCTAATAACCTACAAAACAAAATAATTGTTAATGAAATCCAGGTCTACAAGGAGGGATTATGGCTTTAATGAATTGGGAAAACCTGTGGAATGAATTTTGACTCTGGAGGTTTAACTCTGTTGGCACTGAGTAATTGAGTGTAATAGTTAGGGATTATAAACATTGGTAAAAGAGTTTGAATCTTTCAAAGGGTTTCTACAACAAATCCGTTCTTTGAAGGAAAATATAGTTCTTTCTGTTGGAAAACAGGGTTTATGGCTATCAATTTCACCGGAAACGCTTTTTCAAATAACAGGAAGGTTGATTTTTCTGAGGAGTACCTGTTCTTGTAGGTATATGGTCTTTAAATAGGTTTTTAGGCATCAGATAAGTTTATGATGTCTTCTGGAAGTAATTTAGGACTTCCAGCAATCTTCAAAGGTGAATGGCAGGATTTATGCAGGTTCTTAGCAATAAAACAGTGAAAATTTTCTTTTTTCTGAGTCGGGAAAGAACTATAATGAATAGGCACAGAAAGAGGGATAAAGAGTGGATTCCAAAGGTTTAATGGGCAAATCAGGTTTATTTTACAAGTAATGAATGACGGTCACCTTGGGCGGGAAAATGGTTTTCGCGTTCCAAAGGCGAAACAACACTGGTGGTTATCGCATGGCTTTTAAGTGGTAAACGGTTTTAATTAAAACCCGCGCGATCGAATCAAAAGGGGCTGCGTGGAGGGGAGGGGTCAGCGAAAAACTAAAATTTTTGCGTGGATTTTTTCTTGGAGTGGTCGGGAATTTTATCTGTGCGATATCAAACCTCAACCGTCAGATCTAAAGGTTGGAAGCGAATGGCTGGGATTGTTTTGGGAGCTGCGTCAAGATGGAAAGGTGGGACTGGGATGGATCAAATGTAACGGAAGGGTTTAATATATTTATAAGGTTTAAATGTTTAAAAAATGTATGCAATGGTTTGTTTATATACAGCGGTGGGATAAATGGTTTAAACATTATAATAATGTTTAATAAAATATACAAAGGCCCACTGAAACAAGGTTTTTTCAACCTTGTCCATTGATATATATAAATGGTGAGTTAAGACTGTTTAATTTTAAAACATTTGGAAAATGTTTAAAATATGAGGGCCTGTTTAAATATATTATATAGTTTTTTAACTATTTGGATAGTATAAAGAACTATAGGAGCGGGATAAAACAAATAAAGATAATATTTTTAGACCAAAAGGTTTTATATCTTGGGTTTTTCATTTATACACATGGGATAATAAACTTTGGTCAAAAGCTTATAATAGTGGGTTTTTTTGGGGTATTATTGAGTATAAGGGAATTAATAACTAGGAAAGGGTATTTCTTAGGGATTTAATAAAATATGTTAAAAGTTAATATGAGAGGGGAATGAAAAATGAAACAAAATACACATTATCTCCTATTATAACATAGTAATTAAGCATTTTCTCTTCTTTATATTTCTTTCGATAATACTTAGGATAAATGTGATTTTGTGGGTTTTTATGAATGTTTTTGAAGGGATGAATTTAATTATTCTAGGGTTACAATTTTACTAAGTAAGAGTGTGTGCTTACTTAGGAAAAGGGGTTTTTAATACATGAATGAAGGGTAAATGATGATAAATGAGGATTTAACATAATAACTCAATATTTTTAACTAACCAATCATAGAGCCTTGGGTTCGGTCCCAACAAATGTCAGAGAAATGCTCTGAGCCTGTTTGACTGATAGCTTAGAATAATTAAAACTCACGGGGGAGGGGAAATTAGTGATTTTTCCCGATGATGTATTATTTACATGATTGATCCACTGCTTTCTACCTACCCAATCTTTTATTTCTAACATTTTTTCTTCATTTTGCAGGTGCATTTAGGCTTGCAACCTTAAAAAATTTTCTTTCAAAGCATAAAACTAATCTAAATATACCTTATTTCATCTGAGGGCTCAGATTAAACTGTTGAGCTCCTCATTATTCTCTACTTATCTACTGATTTGTCAAGTTTAAATTGTTTGACAAATCTTTATTCACTATCTAGAACATGAAATTGGAAGCATGAAGAGTTAAGATTAAGATGTTTAACTCATCATGGATTATGACATTTATTAACACTCTGCACATAAGCATTATTCTTGCAGTAAAGTAAAGTAGTGGCATTTGGATTTTCTCACTTTCAGGTCTTATTTTTTTCTTTTTCTTTTGGCCGGTATATGTTTTTCTAAGTCCTTTGATATTTCTTTTAGGACTTTTACCCTCTTTTTGATTTTTTATTATTTTTCATCTTTTCAAAATATGGGAAAACAACTTGCAGAAAGCAAGGTATGTACATATTTACAAGACTTATCAAAGTCAATTCAAAATTTTATGAAGCCTATTATTATAGGACCCTAACAAGTGCCAAATGAGTCAAGAATAATAATTAAATTGAATCGAATTATGTTATTAAATGTTTGAAGATTGGTATAGCAATAATGTATGGTGAAATTCGTTATGGCATTTCAATGCAAAGGTAAAGACTCAGAACATTAGGATTTACATTCATGTTTAATTATCTAATGTAAAAGTGATTTTTTTCTTATTTTTGCACTATCATGAACGTTACAAGTGGTATCAGAGCAGTTTTCACATGCTGGGACCCTAGGGGTCACTTAACATGATAAATTATGTGTGTAAATGATCCACATAAAGGAAATAATATTATAAAAGACAACATGAGGAGGGGGTTGACACAAAAAACACCTCTGAATGTAGGGGAACCTACACCCCAACCCCAATCACAAATGAATCCTGAAATGTGGATTCAGATGAGTGTAGATTAGCACTAGAAGACTAGTAGAATATTGGAGGAACAACAACACAAAACCAGTATTTTGCTAAGCACTATAGAGAAGCTACAAGAATAAATGGTCTGGGTTAGGAGTGATAATGAGCTCTTGATGCAAGAGCAGGAAATAATACTCAAAAAATTTTCTGACAAGTAGAATCAAGGAGTGCTACAACCCAGTCTTGATAAAGAAACACAGGAAGATAATGAAAAGAAAGATAAGGATAAAACAAACGATAGAATGGAAATAATCCATTCCCAGTGGAGTAACAAAAATAGAAACTATAATGAGGTTGAATCTGGAAATGTGTCATAACAGCAGGAAATTAAGAAACAAAAAGTGGAGCTACAAGGTGAGTTCTAGAAAATAAAGGAACCTACATTTGATGGAGAAGCGGAGGAGGTGGTTGAAGCATGGTTGATTAATATGAACAAGTACTTTCAAGTTTATGAGTATAGCAGTAATCTTAAAGCCATACTGGCCATCTACTAGTTGAGAGAGAAGGCCACCCTGTGGTGGGAGGAAGTCAAGAATGTCCATAGCATTGAAGATTAGGATGTGACATGGCATCCATTTTAGCAATACTTCGAGGACAAGTATCTAACAGAACATTTTAACGATGAAAATTCCAGGGAATTCCACAACTTGAGGTTGGGGCAAATGACAATGGATGGGTACATAACCAAGTTGACTTCCCTGTTAAGATACATCCCTTACTTAAGGGATGAAAAGGCTAAGGTTCGCCAATTTTTGAGTATTTTTTTGACCCAAATGAAAGACCGAATTGAGTTCATGAATCCAAAGACCATGGACGAAGAAATTAGAAAAGCGAGAATGTGTAACTAGTAGTGCAAGGCAAAAGGAGAACTGGGCAGAAACTGGCAACCAAGAAAAGGGAAGAAAGGCGGTTCAAATTTCAAAAGTTTAAGAACTAATAACTTTAAGAATTCTGCCAGGAATTCGATAAGAAAACAGTTCAGGAGAAACCATCAAAGAACTCGTTGGCCTGTGGAAGAGAATCCCACAGAGGCTTCCAGCAAACTTGAACAAGGACAAAGCCAGAAACCAACTCTACAGTGTTTGGGGTGTGGTGAGGTTCACTATTATAAGAATTGTCCATAATGGGGAAGAAATGATATAGTATCCAATATACAAGAAGCCTCTACAGTGGGTGATGTAGCCCGAAACATACCCATAATTAATGTAGCCTTGGAAGACCGACAGGAATATTATCAACCAATGATGATAGAATTGGAAGGTAAGCTACTTTCGCAGTTTGTTTCTATTTTGGTTGACCTAGGTGCAAGTTTAAGTTATATAAACCCTAAAATAGTAGAAATATGTAAATTACAAGGTCCGAAATTCAAAAACCCCTGTCTAGTACAGCTAGCCATTGGAGAAAAAAGAAAATTTTGTGTCAAAATTCCAAACTGTACTTTGGAAATTGGAAAACAAAAAATAAATTTAGATCTGAATGTGTTGCCTTTGGGATCCTACGATGTGATACTGGGCATGGATTGGTTGGAGAAACACTGGAAATTGGTAGATTGTAAAGAAAATATTATATATTTTAGAATGCAAGATGGAACTCGTAAAAAGATACAAGGAATCAAGAAACCCCTGCAGTTGTGTCCTATTACAGCCTCTCAAATGAATAAGTGTATCAAAAAAGGATGTTAGTTATATGCTATTCAGGTGGATTTTGCTAATTCTAAGGAGAAGACTCCTATGATGGAGTACATACCTGTAGTACAAGATTTCATGGATGTATTCCCAGAAGATGTACTAGGCTTACCCCCAAGGAGAGACATTGATTTCACTGTAAAATTGATGCCAGGAGCATCACCAATTTCAAGGGAACCATATTGAATGAGTGTATCGGAGCTAACCGAACTAAAAATGCAATTGCAATAATTGTTGGATAAAGAGTATATTCGACCAAGTGTGTCCCCTTAGGGAGCACCAGTGTTGTTTGTAAATAAAAAGGATGGAACCACATGAATGTGCATGGATTATAGACAGCTCAATAAATTGACTGTAAAAAATAAATATCCCTTACCACGAATTCATGGCATGTTTGATCAGGTGAAGGGCGCCACTGTATTTTCGAATATGGACTAAGGTCTGGATACCACTAGATCCAGATAAAATATGTTGATATCTACAATACTTCCTTTTGTACCAGATATGGGAATTACGAGTTTGTGGTATTACCATTTGGTTTAACTAATGCACTAGCAACATTTATGATCATGATGCATGGCATATTTCACCCCTTTTTGCATATATTTGTTCTGATATTCATTAATGACATTTTAATTTATTCAAAAAACATGGAAGAGCATAAGGAACATTTAAGGATAGTATTGGAGTTGCTGCAGAAACATCAGTTGTACACAAATTTCAGTAAATGTGACTTCTTCAAAGAGCAGATCCAGTATCTAGGCCATGTTATTGCCACTAAGGGAATAGAGGTCAACCCAGAGAAGATTAAAATGATTATGGAATGGCGAGTACCCCAAAATGTGGTAGATATCTGATCCTTTATGGGATTGGCTGGATACTATCGACAGTTCATTGAAGGATTCTCAAATATTGCCTTTCCAATTACAGCTTTGCAAAGAAAGGGAAAAATATTTAGATGGACTATTTAGTGTTAGAATAGTTCCGATAAGTTGAAACATTTACTGACCATAGCCCCGGTGTTGAGGGTAGCTGATTCCAATATCGAATTTGAAGTCTGTACTGATGCTTGTAAAGAAGGAGTTGGAGTGATTCTGTTGCAAGAAGGAAGGGTGGTTGCTTATGAATCAATAAAATTAAAAGATCATGAATAACGATATTCAAATTATGATTTAGAGTTGACAACAGTAGTGCATGCACTCTGGGTATGGAGACACTACTTGCTAGGAAAAAAGGTTTGTGTTAAAAATCGACCACAACAACCTACCCAGCTAATTTAAGCAAGCTGATCTAGACTCTCGTCAGGAAATATGGAATGCCTTGTTAAGTGAGTTTGACATGGATATTCATCATGTAAAAGGTAAAGAAAACCGTGTGGCGTATGCCTTAAGAAGAAAACTGCATTGTTTTTATGAACTTTTCTATAACCGGATTGAATGTAAATTTTTAGATTAGATAAAAGAGGAAGTCGGGAAGGATCCTGAATACCTTTTTTTATGGAAACAAGTGGAGGAATCCAGAAGTCAAGATAAACCTTTTGACTACAAAGTTAGCAAAGATCAATTTCTAACCTTTAAGGAGAAGATATATATTCCAAATCGAATGTATTTGAAGGAGCTGATCATGAATGTGTATCACCACAGTAATTACTCAGGACACCCAAGATACCAGAAAATTCTAACAACAATTGGAAGGTCTATTTTTGGCCTTGTATGTGAAAAAATATTGCAGAATATTTGAACAAATGTTTGGAGTGTCAACAAGTTAAGGTGGAGCATCAACATCCAACTGGATTGTTGTAGCCTATACCAGTACCTGAGTAAAAATGGGAAGTTATATCTATATAATTTATTACTGGTTTACCAAAATCAAAAAGGCACAATGAATCCATTATGGTGGTGGTTTATAGATTGAGCAAGGCATCACATTTCATACCTGTACAGTCTACTTACAAAACTGTGCAAATAACAGATATCTTTATGAGAGCGATTTTTAGACTGCATGGCATTCTAAAGACTGTCATATCAGATATGGATGTGAATTTTACTTTAGCATTCTGGAAGACCTTATTTACAGGTTTGGGAACCCAAATAAATTTCATCACTGCTTATCATCCTCAGACGGATGGAAAACTGAGCAGGTAAATGAAATATTCGAGGATATGTTGTGCATGTACGTGATGAAGCAACCAACGAAATGGGAAGAATATTTGCACTTGGTAGAATTCTCCTACAACAACAGTTATTAGGAGTCTCTTAAGATGAGCCCCTTCGAAGCTTTGTATGGAAGAAAATGTCATACTCCCATCAATTGGAGCAGCCCCGAAACCAAGTTGATGCTTGGACCGTAGATGTTAGATGAGATGGAATCAGAAGTAATAAATATCAGACAAAATCTAAGAGCATATCAAGATCAGCAGAAGGTATATGCAGATAATAAGAGGAATTATCGCTATTTTGAAGTGGGCGATCATGTTTATGTGAGGATTAAACCAAAGAAGAGCACACTAAGGTGGGCCTCCTTGCCAATTTGGCTCCCAAGTTCTGTGGACCGTTCCAGATTTTGGAGAGGGTGGGACCTATGGCCTACTGATTGGCTTTACCCAGCTATATGTGGGTGCACAATATGTTCCATGTATCCTTACTAAAATGATATGTACATGAACCACAACATGTAATCCACTAGCAAAGTATTCAAGTAGGTTAAGATTAGAAATCCTATCTTGAAATACTAAATTTTATGAGAATTTTATTCAAATTTTTGTTCAATGTAGGTCGATCCAGATGGTGAATTTCTGGTCGAACCTTAGCATATACTCGATCGGAGAGAAATCATACATCGAAGGTGAGCCATCACCCAGGTTAAAGTGCAGTGGAAGTACTTAAACTTGGATGAGGCTACCTAGGAAGATGAAGAGTTTGTTCGTGAGGCTTATCCAGAATTGTTTTCCAAGCAGGAGTGAAACACTAAGGATGTTGTTTACTTCCAGGGGGCAAGTTGTGATAGTTGGCTTAAGTGCTAACTAGGTGTTATGTAATTTTGCTAACTAGGTGTTATGTCATTTTATTTTTAAGAAACTAAAACATTTATTTCTTTTCAGAAATATTAATTGACGAACATGAATTAATTATGTTTTGTTAAAATAAAATTTAATCATGGAATAGTGGTTCCATAAAAAGTGAAAAATATTGATGATAAAATTATTCCAAGAACTGGGAAGTGGTTGAACATAAAATAGTTACATTTCCTCTATGGATAAAATATACATCCCTGTGAATAAAATGGGTTATGTTCTGTGACTAAGGAGAGCATGGGAGAGAGTGGAGAATTCCTGAGCTGGTAGTGACCAGTGGAAGACACTCAACATTCCTGAATTCCTCGAAAAGAAGAAGTATTGGACCAAGGGTCTTAAGGTCTCTCCTAGAAATTTTGTCAGCCTACTAGACTAAGTGTGGAGCATGGGGGGAGAACAGGACATAATCACCTCTATCATGGTAGGGTGGACATCATTAGTGAGTCTATAAACAAGATAAGTACATAGACCTCAGAAAAAGTATAAGAACTGGAGATTTGATGTTTGGATAGATTTCTTCAATGATGGAATATTAAGAAAGATTGCTTTTTTATGGTAGTAGTTAGACATAAGTCTGTTAAATAGAAGTAATTGTTTCGGAAAAATATGAAATGAGGAAATTTACTTTGTGAGTATGGTGAAAGTATTAAAATCTGTATTCTTGTAATTTATTTCAGACTTACAGTAGAACAAGTATATATATATATAAACATAGGTTGTGTAACGAAAACTTAAACTGAAGTTATAGTCTGACATTCAAGAAAACAATACATGCAATACCAAGTTAAACACCAAACAAAAAGTAATAACTGAGAAGTATGGGCCTAGTATATTGTTCGTTCAGGGCCAAGGTTGAAACCTCAGGCCCCGAGCTGGTCGTTGGCTGGAACTCTATGATATACATGAAAAATGGATAGGAGGAAAAAACTCCACCCTATAGATGGTCTGAACACCTCTGAATAAAAGAGAAACTGGAAAACAAAAACATAGATTAAATAAATGTAAAACTCTAGGAAATTTCAATACCCGAGTGACATGCATATCTCCATAAAGAAGATTTTTTTTTCTGTAGAGACTATTGAAGTAAAACAATGGGCCAAAATTATGTTACAAAATGTAAATGCAAGCCATACTACACATCATCTCGACGAAAAACCTTACTTCAATAGAAAATAAAAGATTACTATGTATTATGCATTTATATATAAACGAACGATAAAGGTAGCCTTTTTAACTTACGAGAAGGAACTGAAGCTTAAAAGAAAACCAAGTGATTATCACCGAAACACATAAGTCCAATCTATCAATGGTAAATGATACATAATATCTACTGTCGCTTAGAGAAATCATTTCTCATAAATAGGTCAATAATCGACCGAAAACTGGAAATGCAAACCCTTAAGATTACAAACCAGAATCTTGAGGAAAAAATAGTATACAACTAATATTTTGGAAGGAGTCTTGAAATTACATAGAAAACCAGAGGATAATGCATCACTAAGCCACTAAAATAGTTACGAGAATTCTATAAGTCATAACAGTCACAAAACCAACCGAATGACTTAAGCCAGAAAACATTACAAGACTTTCTGCGAGGCCCAAGGTACCTGTTAAGGGAAACCATCTGAGGGTCAGTTTTAATCATCGCAACCCCAAAGGAATGGTGTATGTGATTTCATTCTATGGTGTTAACTAGGGATATTACCTGTGCCATTGCAAACAACCTTCATTAGTATACTAAACCCTATCTGTCGAACAAGATATGGAAATAAGAAAACAAGTTTAAGATTTACGAATGCCTGAGCGATTTTTCTAGCAGGTTGTGACAACAATCCCTGCATGAAAACATCGAGCAAAGGAATCATCATCTAAAACTACCAAGGAAAAAATGAAAAGAAAGTATGGAACGACTAACAGAAAACTGGGTTTGGGTAAACTTACATTCCAATGGGTGAGGTAGCTCTAACTGAGCAAACAGAGATGTGGGAAATTGTGTTTCCAATCTCGAGGGCAAGAGAACGAAACCACCGGTATCATGACCGTAAAGTCAGATAATTCTGAGGAGCAGAGTCCCATGGCGTGATATATTATCTACTTGATCCCTAAAAGAATAAGCGAGAACCCTCATAAGCTCTCAAACTAGATGCGTAGGTGTCGAATAAGCTAGAAAATCCACATTGCAGGATGTGGTGTAAACTCATTCTTGTGGAGGAATCTCAATAGGCAGCGCCAAACAGAAGGCCTGCAAAGCCGAGCAAGTTAAGGTTGCAGAGTGATTGTAGAGAGGCATTTCGTGGTGCCCAGCTTGAAATGAAAGAGCGGTTAGGGTTTTGGGAGGGGTCATCAACCTATTTCAAGACCCAAGGATCTTAGCCATAGATCCTAACCCTAGATCCAATAGCGCATGGTGAGGGGAGGTGTCCTCCACATAAGCGTAGGTCACATGCAATGTACGGTGTAATAAATCCACAATTAAATAATCAAATCCTTGGTACATACACAAATGATAAATGGATTCATATGTGGAACCTGTCAGAACTAATATATATATTCGTGCCATGGGTGAAATGAAATATAATCAAATTTATGTAATATGAAAAGGTAAATTGGTGAGAGTGACATATAAGCATGAGCGCCAACCGAGTTAAGCATAATAATTAAATGGAATGGAATTACGTTATTAAATTTTTGAAGATTTGTATATCAATAATGTATGGTGAAATTCATTATGGTATTTCAATGCAAAGGTAAAGATTCAGAAGCTTAGTATTTACATTCATGTTGAATTATATAATGTAAAAGTAAATTTTCTTTATGGTTGCACTATAATGAACATTACAATTGAGCGTGAAATATCCTTTTAGGATATGGACCCTTCAACTAAACTAGAAATACTATAGGGCAAGTTCTCCCATCTCATCAAATTTCAAATTTCATTTGGTTTTTAAATTTTATTTGGTTTTATTAAGGAAATGATAATACAAGTTTTTAGTATTCAATCTATTTTTAGACACTTTAGACACTTTGCGTAGATCTGTCTTTCAAGGAAAATTCCAGGTTATTTCATAATAATTATATATATGTGTGTGTGTGTGTGTGTGTTAATTTTATTAACAAATTAATTATAATTATAAAAAAAAGCATAAGTTTGAATTGTTAAATTTATATAATATTATTTTTCAAAAGATAAATTTATATTTACTATTAAAAATATAATTTCATGAAAAAAACTAAAAATATTTAGACTAAACATTTTTACATATATGATTAAACAATGAAATTGACCATATATAAACTTTTAGTTAAGTTTTCAAATATATAATCATTAATTAATGTTTGACATTTTATCATTCATATGGATAATTAGAAAATTAGATTAAAGTTGATAAATTGAATAGTGATTTGTATTTTTATTCAAGTCCGTGAACAATTTTCAAAATAAATTTTTCCCATCTACAGATGTGTGAAACTGACCATATAGAAAGAATTTTAGTTACTTTTTCAAATACACAATCATTAAGTAATGTTTTTACCATCTATATAGATAATTGTAAAATTAAATTAAAATTGAAAAAATAAATATAAATTTATATTTTCATTCAAATCCATGAAAAATTTCCATAAGATTTTTTGTGAGGCTTTTTACCCTCACAAGGTCAAATTATCCATTGGAACTTAAATGGAGGTTACTAGTTATCATCAAATTGAACTTAAATGGAGCTTAACACAAGTTATAGCATGTAAAGGTAATTATGACAAGCCAATTTAATCTGTATTATCAAATGGAACTTAACCCAAGTTATAGTAGGTAAAGGTAATTATGATGACCCAATTTCTAAATTCCAGTTTTTTTTACTAGTGATAACATATTTTTCATTATTCAATCTATTTTTAAACAATATGGGGAGATCCAAGGATTACCATTACTTTGTTCACAAAAATCATATTGAGAATGGATCTCTATTAATCCATTTTTTCACAATTCGGGGAGATCCGAGTACCATTACTTTGCTCACAATAACCATATTCATCCATTTTTAGACAATCCAGGGAGATCCAAGGAGTACCATTACTTTCTTCGCAATAACCATATTGAGAATCGATCTCTATCTTGGATGATACCATTTTGAATATTGTAGGATGATAAAAAACTATGTAAGTGAATGGATAGGTATTTGTGAATTAATTCTTGTATATGTTTTTTTTTCTATTTCATATTGAAATATATTTTTATTATCAATATATTTTTTAATGTTATTGAACAATTTTATGTGTAAAATAATTTATAAGATAAAGTTTTTTTTTGTAACACCTATCATGTCATTCATTGGAATTGAATGACAATGGGAGGATTTCATTTCTTCTTTATAACCACCCAATATAGCCCAATTGACAATTTATATGATTATATTAGTTTTTTTATGTAAGGTAAAATTATTTAGTAAGAGATTGAGGAAAATGTTACCTGTCAAGTTTATATGAAAAATAAAAAATATTATACAATATTTTATGTCAAATATGAAATATATCATGATAGTTTTGTTGAATTAAAAGGTTATCACAATTGGTAATGATTCTTTAGTGTTTTGAGAATTGACCAACACACATTTTACGATAAGGATAAAAAAAATAATTCTAATTCCAATAATAAAAATATATGGGGAAGATTTATAAAGTAGTATTAAAAAAACCAAAAAACAATAAAGGGTATAGCTATATCTTAGATATTATAGGAAAGATTTATAAAATAGTATTTAAAAAATAAAGAAAATAATAGAACAATAGAGGGTATAGCTATTTGTTGTTAATATCCACTTTTTCACTTTTTATTGAAACTTGAACTTCAACCTGCTAAAGATGAATAGTCACAAACGAAAAAACTACAAATCATGAGAAAATTTAACTTTAACCTTAGTCTTTTAACCGTTGTCTTCTAACTTTAACTTTTATCATTTCTATAATACTTTCAAACATTAAATTGATTTTTTATTTTTTCCAACACATTATTATGGACAAATTAAAAGAATTGAAATTAGATTTTAAAATAAAAATAAAAACTCTAAAGATATGTGGAAAACTTCTCCATATTTTAAGTATAATATAGTTTTTATATAAATATCATTCTTTGAAACTTTAAACTATCTTTTTGTATTTTCTTTCCAATACATTAATTTCCATCAGTGAAAGTCATTAAAATTACATTTTTTAAACCTATAACATAATTGTTCATATGAATATAATCTTTTGAAACATTTAACTATTTTTTTCTTTTTTGTTTTTTTTTGTTTTTTTCTAATAATTTATCTACATATTTTTAATCAATATTATTTTTATATAAATATAAATAATAATTTATTTTTTATTTAAATTAATTATACATGTAAAAAATGTGTTATCTTTATTCCTAGTGTTGATAAATATAATTATTATTATAAATATCATTGAGATGGAGTGTATCAAATCTTTTGAAATTAAGATCTAACATACTATATGCTAGACATTATGTTATTTGACATTAAATTTTGAATATTATTTCTTTAATTACATAAATATGTGGCTAATTTTAAACACACAAAAAAAATATATTATTTTCATTTAGAATTTCAATGTTATTGAAATAATATTGCAGGAAACAAAAAGAAAGGAAACAAATAAAAATGAATTTGTGAAATGATGATGATGCTCACGAAAACAATGACATTGACTATGACAACAATCAATAAGAAGAGCACGTGATGATGATGATGATGGAAACAATGATGAAAATAATCCTTCCACCTTAAGAAGGTAAGAGACAAATGCCGAATTTCATTATGAATCTTATGAGAATTTGTTCTTATTTTAGAAATGTTAATATTTTACCTTTACACTAAGTCAAAATAAAGATATTTTTAATATTACATATTAGGAATAATCATCTCCTTATAAGAACCATTATATTCACATGGGTCAAAAGACAAAGTTTTTGCACCTGGGATCTTATTTTTTATTTAGGGACTTTGTGTGATTGTTTGTCTCGGAAACCAAAAGACCATATTTTTAATTATTTTATGAGTACCCAAATGACCAAATTTCATTTAATTTGCATATTCTTCATCACCATTTAGTTCTAGAGCTCATGATTTTTGCATGCGATCCAACTGACGTGGAGGTGATTTAGCCACCCTACATGTAGAATTTTGTTGATCTCCTTCTTCATTTTGGGCCCGTATTTTACCTTCTTAGGCACCAAATTACATAAGAATAGGGAGAGGATTTGATGGTTGGAGATGGCAGGATAATGGTTGGGATTTCCAAGTTGATAAAGTTCTCCTCAAATTGAGCATTTGAGCCATGGATCTGTGAGATTTGAAATTAATGGTAACTTAGCATTCATGGTTTGTGACCTAATGAAGTTTTTTTCTGCACCTCAGAGGAAAATAATTTTTGTAATCATAGTTTTGAAGAAGGATTTCCGTAAATATTTTAGAATTCCAGTCCCTATGATTCAACATTAGAGAGGTATCCTAGACGAACTTGATAGGCCAAGAATTACTTCGAGACTAAAGTTTCACCACAAGGAGAGGGGTGTAGAGTATTCCAGTAGTTCATTAAAACTCACGATGGTTCATAGGGAGAATGACCAAAATGTGGAGTCGTCAAAAAATTTAGAGAGTCTTAAGGGTTTCAAAATGCAAGCAGAGGAGGATGAATAAGTCTACAACACTGTAGTTGGGCTTGAACATGAACTTTCGTACAAATTATAACTTGTTTTTATAGATGTTGGAGAAACCCAATAGAAAAAAGAAAAATAACTTGAGGATGCATCAACCAATATTTCTTAATAATATAAAAAATTTCACATAAGGAATGCTTGAAGGGGAATGGGAGATCTAATGACCTAGAAACCATTAAGGGGAAAGTTGGATTAAGAAGGAATATTTGGAGCGTAGCACTAGTGCACTAATAATGGAAAATTATGTAGGGAAGGAAAACAATGTCAGTGTCAATTAGAGCATGCCTAAAAATGAGGATTGGTGTTTAAAGGAAAATCATTATAAATACTCAACAAGAGATAGATGAAAAGTTTCGAAAGAAAGGAAACAACATTTTAATTTCACTACTTCAAAAGTGGAATGTAAAGAAACTAGCCCATCACATCCAATTGTTGTTCACAAAAAAATCCAGCAACATATGGACATAAGTTTTCTGAAAGTGATGTATGAGTAAATAATTCTTACATGTTCCACTAAGGTCCAGAAGGAAAAGTACCAACACTTGGATATATGGTTTCCTCCAAAACATGACTAGAGGAAGGAGAAAATAAATCTTTCATATCTCAAGGAGCATATGCCAAACATTCATGAAGAACTTGATAATACATATGGAAATAAAAGGGCTGAAGATTATACATAGAGTATGGCAGATGGCGAGAGTGTAGCTCAATATCAATTTAAAGAAGCTCGTGTTTTTAATGAACACCAAAGAAGAGGGGAGGGATAATTTTTCTAGCATTAAAGGATCCCTTGTTGAGAACTCATATTATTACTAATATGAAAATAAACATATGAAACATAAACCATCAGATATGGAAGAGGTGTGATGGAGACATACAATTGAATATGGATAATATAAATTTTCTAGTCAACATGACATAAATCAGGGAAAATTTATTAATTATGCACATTTAAAGGGGCTAGTGAGAATTTCTTGTATCAAATTCAAGCATACAAAAGAATGACGACATGGTAAAGAAAATATTCCGACCTTACAATAGACCACGAAAAGGATTAATGTTGAATGTGCGCAATCCATTTTCCCTGATAAACATGAAAAGTGCAATGAAAGATAATGAAATTTGGAAAATTTCAAGAATCCTATCTCGCATGAAATTAATATATATATGATTCATATGGAAGAATAAAATTAGGCCAAATAATACTTATGAATAAGATCAGATTCTTTAGAAGAAAATGATGTTGAAAAGGATAAAAAGGACCAAGTATCAGAATTAAAAGCAGAAGAGGACTCTTTAGAAAATGGGTGAGTCGAGGATTTTGGAATCTAGATGAGCTACATTAGCTCACTGATTCAAGGAAGCTCTCAAAAATATATAGACAACAATTATATAGAGACAATGTATTTAGAAAGAAGAGAAAGTTGGAAATATAGTCCCATATATAGCTATGGAAAGAGAAAAATCCAGTGGTAAGTTGAAGTCAGAGTTTTGCTCACTGAACATAATTCTCCACCCCTTATTCTGGAGGAGTTGGATCTGAGAAAGTTCCTACTACCTCAAAAATTGAAGAAGGCCAAGAAGAGAAAATATGAATATATTCCTCAATGTGATTTTCATTTGAGATTCACTCACTTTGCTCTTTTTTGTCTAGTAGTCTCTTTACCTCTGCACTTAAATTCAATGACTCGGAAATCACTAGATAGAAGACACTTAAATGTATTGTTGAAAGGTTTGTTGGAGAGGAATATACTATTTAAAAGATTAGGAAAAAAAATGCCTTTCAAAACAAAAATGTACTATCACTAGGGAAGGGAATTGTTATATTTAAATTTTGTTACCATTCTTCTCACTAGAAAAATATGATTGTTGCTTTTTATTTGATGGGAAAATAAATGACCTTTGAAAGGAACAAAGGTATTGAATTAACATCCTTAGATAAGTGACTAGATTCCATGATTACAAGTTTTTTTTTCTTCTTACTTTTGGGTCTTCATGATGTATGTTATTATGATTGAGGTGAAAAGTTCAAAAGAAATGTAATATTTATCGTTCATAGATTAATTATGGAAATATGATTGTAGATAATTTAATAATATAAATTTATCTAAACTAATATTTATTAAGCATCCCCAAGGGTTAAAACATGCCCAAATGTCCCTTATCCATAAAAATTAATGATTAAGATAACTCTATGCTCTATGTTCAAATGATAGGTGAAGGTGGATAGCGTAAATATTAGAATTATATACCATAATTAAGCTTCTTAGTAGTCTCTTATGAAGTAAAACATGTCATAGTGATAAGTTGCTATGTCATTAAATCATTCTAGCTATAAAGCAGAGTTAGAATTCCATGATTAGTATTAGAGTAATTCAACATTGGGAATGTGATAGAAGCAAGTCATTTCCTAGAAGGGTGAAGTCTACCCAATCTATTCAGAAAAACTAAGTGCATCCTTCATGTAGCAAAAAAATAAGCATTCAGAAAAAATTGCATAACTTTTTTACTTATTTCATTTATGCTACTCTTTCCTATGCTACCTCCTTAAGACGTTTCCTTTGCAACATCGAGTGCAATTGCTAGTTATATGTAATATTAAAGATTTAAAGTTGGAAGATATACTTTATAGGAGTATATATATAAAAGTATATTGTTTTTCTATTCCATATTTTGGGAGTAAAATATTTAATAAACTACCTTAAAATCATGAAAAAATTTAATTAAAAAAATTAAGTACACATGATGTTCATATTGTATTCATTTTTTATGTTATGTTGTTTTGTAACCCTTATTTAATCTAACAACTAGTATAACTTTCAACTAGTATTTCAGGTAGGGGAAGATTCATGTAATTAATAAGGTGCTTTTACAACTCTTACAAAAATAGAGATTAGCCATTAGTGCATTTATTTGGATTTTGAAAATAATAATATGATTTCCCATAATCATGTAATGGTAATATATACAATACAACTTAGGTACACTATATTTATTTTTCCTTATTAACTTTGATGAACTTAGGCTTCAACATGCTCCCTCTCTGCCTATGTAAGTGCAATAAGATGTTTCATCCTTAAATGCATGGAAACTACAAAGATTGAACACCCTTCCACTTCTCTTACTTCGTGAACATTCATCCATCTCTAGGTTTCACAAGAATTGATCCATCTAGAGAACAACTCAATTTGAAGTGAAATCTACGCCTAGCCTTAAGTAAGCCTCCCCAAGACCTGAGAAAAAACTTAATAGCTGTGGAGTAAATGGAAAACATAGTGAAAGGGTAAGTAACCACAAAGTTTCAATTTAATGTGGAACGACCAATGTATATCAATTGTTAAAGTTCCAATTTAATTTGGAATTACCAATGTATATCAATTACTAGAGTTTCTTGATGAAGCCAAAACACTTGTGAGCTCAAATTCATCCATATAATAGTAGGAGAAAATACCTCCATGCAAGCTTTCTTTGAAGGTGAGGGAGGAAATTTCGAGACCTATTCCCTTCGACAACAAACAAGGCATGTTAGTGGTTCAAGGGAATCATTCATCCTTTCCATGGATAATTAGAGTGACACAAGGCCCAAATGGAGGCACATGTATTCCCATTTCCACCGTATTTTAATAAAAGGAACAAAGGCACATTCTATATGTCCCAATTATTTTCATGGTTTAAAAGAGTTGCGACTCCTATATAAGTGTTCCCCACTATTAGACAAAAATAAAGTATTTGTTCTTGAATATATATAATTTTTTTCCATTCCATTATATTATTATGTAATAAAATTATATATAAATTTTAATTTTAATCATTTTTAAAATAAAATATGTTTTTAATTATTTTGAAAACAATCTTTTTTGTAATCTTGGCATGATTACATCTTCATCGTGTCCAATATATCACTAGGATAGGGGTGGGGAATGGAACATGTGACTTCACATAAGAAGTTCCTTAACAAAGTACCAGATAACCCTCTATCACCCTCTACCCAAGATCCAGTGGACAATTAATTTGAAAATAATTGCTACTATTATTAATATCAAATTAGACCCAAAGGCTATCTCAAGTTGTCTTCACCCAAACTTGAAGCCTTTTTATATTGTTGCTAGTTGTTTTTTATCCAGGGTTCAACTCTCTTGGATTCCCTTGGGTGATGCTCAAAGTTTATGTCGTTCACCATACATGAAATATAATGAAATGTGAGGAAATACTCCAAATTTTAAATACTTTCATTCAAAGTAAAAAAAAAATGATATATTAATATAAAAAGATTTTTAACTTAAATTATATTTACAACATTAGATCATATATTTAGGAAAATACGTTAAGTTTCTTATACAAATTTTAAGAAAGGAAAATTAAAATTTAATTCATTATATTTTTAAAATTTTAAATGAATACTAACATAATGATCTGAAAACAACAGAATTGACTATTTGTGCAATTTCTCCAAATATTAACTAATGTTGCGTCTAAGTGAAAAAGAAAAATGAAAATTAATTCTTTAAGTGCCTTAAAAATAAACTTGGAATCAGTAAAGTGAGCATGAACAACAGAAAGAAAAGAAGAAAACACAGAAAAAATGATGATTAAAAATGATCATAAATCTCTTTACATCAAATTTTACCATTATGTATTGTGTGCACAGGCATCAATGACTACTGTCAGAAGATAGTCCTCGGCGTCAGCTTTCCAACGCAACTTTTAGATTACAAAAAGGCCTAATATTGGCCAACATATGCCCAAAAAGAGATTTAGAGGCACAAATAACACTAGTTCATGAGTTTCACCATTCAACTTCCCTGTCTTTCGCGTAGTGTTGTTGAAATTTTGCAAATTCCAGAACAGAATTGGAGAATAAAACTCCCCTTCTTAACACAGAGAAATTTTTTTTAAATCTCATTCACAGACAAAGTTTCAACTCAGAAAAAATTTATATTCCATATAAAAAAAACTGTTGTTACAATTCTTCCTCAACTAGAGGGCTTACAAATAATTTGACTGCTGCAAACACAGTTCAAAATTATCACTCTGTCTTCTATAAAACAAACACTGCTGTGTATACAAGTATTTCACACTGCTATGCAAAAATACAAAACACTCTATCTCACTCTGGAAAATACGTTGCTGTGTATTTCCAAATTCACTCACTGTCTTTTTCAAACGCACTCTGTTGTGCATAACAATTCTGCTCTCTGTGTAATTGATAAAATTACAACACTCTATTTTTTTGTATTAAAACAAAATATCTCAGGTTCAATTAATGCCATTAACTGACATACAACCACAAAATTCACCGCTTCAGAAATCTTTTAATGGTCTCATTACTATGCCGGCACCGCTTGATAACACATTGATCACAGCTTTGACTTGGTGGCACTTAGATTTTTTTTATTCCAGCACTGTTGTGCTTCCATAAACTATGTTCTGTGTAATTAAAATTACATCTCTGTCTATTTATCTTTTTATATACACTGCTGTGTAATAAAAATTACATTTCGGGCCTTTTAATATATATGAGTTACATATATTAAAATTAAAATTAAAACAAATAACTTTAAAACATAAAACAAAACTATTGTTTTAAAACCTGTGCGATGACAAATAAAATTAAACCCAAATCTTTTGTTAACGTCAAATGTGGACCCTGCTACGGATGATGTCAACAGCTTCGAGGGGGTTTGCTTCTCCGTCCACATAACTTCATCGACCCCTGCGGAATTAACTTGCCGCCTTAAGTTTGTTTGCTACCTTTTCTGGGCAGTTGGAAATTAATTCCAACACTCCCCCTTAATTTCAACTGTTGGGTTTTCTTGCATACCCATGCATTTCCTGAAATATTCAAAGCTTTTCTGCTGAAGTGGCTTTGTGAGGATATCTGCAAATTGATCCTCTGTTCTGCAATGTTGCAAAACAATCTCGCCATTGCTAACCAATTCCCGTATGAAATGAAACTTGGTGTCAATGTGCTTTGTCCTTTTATGAAAAACAGAATTTTTAGACAATGCAATAGCTGAACTATTGTCACAAAATATCACTGTCCCTTTTACTTGTTCTTGACATAAGCTTCTCAACATTTTTCTCATCCAAACTGCTTGACACGCTGCTGCTGTAGCTGCCACATATTCTGCTTCTGCTGTAGACAACGCTACAACGGGCTGTTTCTTAGAAGCCCATGAAATGGCTCCTGAACCCATATGAAAAACATAACCGAAAGTGCTCTTCCGATCATCTACACTTCCAGCCCAATCAGCATGCGTATGTCAACTAAATGCGAACATAACGACGGTATAAAAATACCCAAACCTTTTAGCGCTGACATACCTCAAAATTCTTTTTTCTTGCTTGTAATGTGCATGATTTGGCTTTTTTCATGGAATGCAGGAAATCAAGCTAACGACGTGCATTATGTCAAACCTAGTTGCGATCAAGTACATAAAAGTGCCAACTATGCTCTTGTATAAACTAAGTCAAAATCCTTGTTGTTGTCTCCTCTATAACTGATTTTAATCCCATCAACTGAGATGATTCTTTGCTTTGTGCTTTGCATTCTGCATGTTAAATCTTTGCAAGTACACTCATTTACATACTTTTCTGCAGATAAAAATCCCATTTTCATCTTGTTCTACTTCTATTCCCAAGAAGTATCTCAACAAACCCATATCAGTCATTTCAAATTCTTCTTTCATGACTGTTTTAAAATGTTCAATAAGGCAATCATCATTACCTGTAAAAATAACATCATCAACATACAAGACTACAATCAAGATTTTATCATCTTTTTCTTTGATGTAGAGGGTGGGTTCTCCCTCACATTTCTCAAAACCATTTTCCAGTAAATAGGAATCTCTCCTACTATACCACGCTCTTGGCGCTTGCTTCAGCCCATAAAGAGCTTTCTTCAACTTACACACTTTGTTTTCTTGGCCTTTCTTTTCATAGCCGAGAGGTTGTTCAATGTAAACCTCTTCCATTAACACTCCATTTAGAAATGTTGAATTCACGTCCATTTGGTAAACTTTCCACTTGTTTTGTGCTGCTATGGACAGCACTGCTCTCACGGTTTCCATTCTGGCAACCAGTGCGAAAGTTTCCTCATAATCTATTCCATGTTTCTGTTTATAACCTTTGACAACAAGCCTTGCCTTGTGTCTCTCTATTTTTCCTTCAGCATTACTCTTGGTCTTGTAGACCCATTTAACTCCAATCACATCTTTACCTTTTGGGAGTTCAACCAAATCCCAAGTTTTGTTCCTCTCTATGGCATTAATTTCCTCATCCATAGCTTCTATCCATTTCCTATCCTTAATAGCTTCTTCGAAATGAATAGGATCATCAACATGACAATATAAAGCAAACAAAGAATTGATACCTTCATTAGCTATATCTTGTTCATAAATATCTTTCAAACTTCTGAATTTCTTACCTTTTTCTGTAGGTGTACAAGTGCTTGAAGAAGCACTTGAATTTCCTCCTTGTGGTGTGCTTGGAGAAGCACTGTCATTTCTCCTCAAGGGTGTGCTTTGCTGCTCTTTTGTTGGTGTTGCTATTTGGGGATGTATTTCAGCCAACTCATCATCATTCTCATCATGAGATAAATAGTGTTTAACATTCACTGTTTTCTCTATGCTTCCATCCCAAGCTTCATCTTCAATGAACTGAACATCCCTGCTCACAATAAACTTCTTGCTGGATGGGTTATATAACCTGTATGCCTTGGATTCCTCACTATATCCAATGAAAATACATTTCTCCCCCTTGCTGTCCAACTTCTTCCTTAGCTGATCCGGAATGTGTGCGTAAGCCACACATCCAAAAACCTTCATATGTGTGACATCTTGCCTTGTGCCACTCCATGCCTCTTCCAGCACTTTGTTCATAACTTCTTTTGTAGGGCACCTATTCAAAATATACGCTGCACAATGTACAGCTTCTGCCCAATAATCATTAGGCAAGTGCTTTGCCTTTAACATACTCCTCGCCATGTCCATTATGGATCGGTTCTTCCTTTCGGCTACTCCATTTTGCTGCGGAGTATATCTAGTTGTAAACTGTTTATGAATACCATTTTCTCTACAAAAACGTAGAAAATATTTAGATATATACTCACCTCCTCTATCAGTCCTTAAGACTTTGATATGCAGCCCACTCTGGTTCTCAACAAGTGCTTTGAAATTGCAAAATTTTTCAAACACTTCACTTTTGTTTTTCAAAAAGTAAACCCAAGTTTTTCTTGTAAAATCATCTATGAATGTTAGTACATAGTGGTTGCTTGCAAGTGATGGAGTTTGCATCGGTCCACACACATCTGAGTGGACAAGCTCTAAGGGTGCTTTTGCCTTATGCTTTTCCCGGAAGGAAAACTTTCTTTGTGTTGTTTCCCCAAGATACAACCTTCACAAAGGCTGTCCGGTTTCTCTATCAATGGTAAACCACTTACCATTCATTTTCTGTTCAATAAATTAAGACCTCCAAAATTGAGATGTCCAAATCTCAAGTGCCATAACCAATTATCATCCTTTGGTTTGCTTTGGAATGTCTCTTGTGCAACTGCTGCTTTCTCTTCGCCATTCTTCAAATCTGCTCTCATTCTGAGAGGGAACATTATGTTCCTTGTCATCTTCACTTCAGCAATACACTGTTTGTTGGGTGGTTTATTCATGATGGTACAAACATCATTATCAAAGAAAACATTATACCCTTTATGGACAAGTTGTCCAATACTTAAGAGGTTACACTTCATTCCTGGAACATAATAAACATCTGCTATGGATTTCTTTGCACCTAATCTTGTTAAAACATTCACATCTTCTTTTCCCATAACGGAAACTTTGCTATCAGTTCCTAGTGTGACTTGTGACTTCACACTCTCATCTAACATAGAAAACATTGCTAAGTTTCCTGTCATATGGTTACTACAACCGGAGTCTAGAAACCATAAATCCTCACTCTTTTCTTCAACCATATTACAAGCTAAAAACAAATTGTTTTGGCTGCTATTTTCTCTTGTGAAATTTGCACTAGTTCCACTTCTCATATCTTGTTTCTTCTTTCTACACTCATTAGCATAATGACCATATTTTTTACAATTGTAACATTGGACATTGGATTTGTCATACCTTTGTCCTTGATCATTCTGCTGTCCACTTTGCTGGCTGCCTTGGCCGTGGCTGTGACTTTGACTGTTGCACCTTCCATGTGAATGTGAAGGGCTGTTCCTTCCACCTCTGTTTTGGCTTCTGCCTCTTCCTCTTCCTCTGCCTTGCCCTCTTCCTCTTCCGAAAGACATCTGGGACTTAAAGGCATGTTCTAGAGATGAGTTTTTACTCCTACCCAATCTCTGTTCATGGGTCATCAGTGATGCATGTAGTTCATCCACTGAAAACTTTGTGAGATCCCTAGTCTCCTCTATGGTGGTGACAATCACATCGAATCTTGAGGGTAAACTTCTCAATAGTTTTTCCACAATCCTCTTGTCTTCAAGAGTCTCTCCATGAGATCTTATTTGCGTGACCATTCCAATCACATGAGTGAAGAATGAGTCAATAGTGTCTGACTCTTTCATACAGAGAGTCTCAAAGTCTCTCCTCAGCAACTGAAGTTTTGTTGTCTTCACTCTTTCCATGCCTTGATAAGTTGTCTTGAGAGTTTCCCATGCTTCACTGGATCTGTTCGCTGCTGCTATCCTAAAAAACACACTCTCATGTACTACTTGATACAAGAAGAAAAGAGCCTTGGCATCTTTCTTCTTATTGTTCTTCAACTGTTCTCTTCCTGCTTGAGTTAACACATAAAACTCTGCTTCATTTGCTGGCTCTTCAAAGCCATCCTCAAAAAATTCCCATAAGTCTTGGGAGACAAATAAAGCTCTCATAGTTATTGACCAATAGTCATAATTTTTCCCATTAAACATTGGGAGATGGATATTTCTCATACGCATACCAGTGTTGGAGCCAGCCATTCTGCACTCTTAACTATGAATCAAAAACACTTGACTGTGTGTTTAAAATTAACTGACTGTTCTGCAACAGTAACACAAAACTATATAGAGAAATACCTTTGGATTCTTCTTGTCTGAGTCTTCACACTGCTGGAGAAGCTGCTGCAACAAAGAACTCCTTTCCTTCAGCTTATTTGACCTTCAAATAGCCTGGACTAGTTCTGATATCATGTTGGAATTTTGCAAATTCCAGAACAGAATTGGAGAATAAAACTCCCCTTCTTAACACAGAGAAAAAATTTTAAAATCTCATTCACAGACAAAGTTCAACTCAGAAAAAATTTATATTCCATATAAAAAAAACTGCTGTTACAATTCTTCTTCAACCAGAGGGCTTACAAATAATTTGACTGCTGCAAACACAGTTCAAAATTATCACTCTGTCTTCAATAAAACAAACACTGCTGTGTATACAAGTATTTCACACTGCTGTGCAAAAATACAAAACACTCTGTCTCACTCTGGAAAATACGCTGCTGTGTATTTCCAAATTCACTCACTGTCTTTTTCAAACGCACTCTACTGTGCATAACAATTCTGCTCTCTGTGTAATTGATAAAATTACAACACTCTGTTTTTTTTGTATTAAAACAAAATATTTCAGGTTCAATTAATGTCATTAACTGACATACAACCACAAAATTCACCGCTTCAAAAATATTTTAATGGTCTCATTACTATGCCGACACCGCTTGATAACGCATTGATCACAGCTTTGACTTGGTGGCACTTAGATTTTTTTTATTCCAACACTGCTGTGCTTCCATAAACTCTGTTCTGTGTAATTAAAATTACATCTCTGTCTATTTATCTTTTTATATACACTGCTGTGTAATAAAAATTACATTTCAGGTCTTTTAATATATATGAGTTACATATATTAAAATTAAAATTAAAACAAATAACTTTAAAACATAAAACAAAACTATTGTTTTAAAACCTGTGCCATGACAAATAAAATTAACCCTAAATCTTTTGTTAACGTCAAATGTGGACCCCGCTGTGGATGATGTCAGCAGCTCCGAGGGGGTTCGCTCCTCCGTCCACATAACTTCATCGACCCCTGCGGAATTAACTTGCCGCCTTAAGTCTGTTCGCTGCCTTTTCTGAGCAGTTGGAAATTAATTCCAACAGTTAGAACATTTTAAATAACCCACGGGAGGTCTCGAGGTCAAGCATGCGCGGGCCTCTTGGGATCGTATTTGGAAAACATAGTGAGTTGTTATGATAATGGAAAACCATAGCAAATGGTTGGCCTCTGGTCCAACCATATTACAAATATATATATCATATTGTTTTGATACCACAGCCGGCAGCGATATGAAACCCCAACCCGTGGCATTTCGTTTATCTATTGAATGGAGGCTAAATGTGATGGGCCATGCGCATAAAAATATTCCGGCGATTGAACATACCCATGGCATTTGTTATGAAACAAAGGTTTAAACTTAGGATTATGTTCAAGTTGTATTCGAAGAATATGGCATATATGTTAACAAGTGTTTGTTGCTTATGCCATTTGTGGAGATCCGATAACGTAACTTGGGGTTGGTGGGGCCTCCATATAGGGTGGGCTCTGCCAACCCTTCCCCCATCATTTCAGGTAACAACTTCAAATATAGGTTTCCACGTTTGCATAATAAACAAAAGGTTGTGGGCCAATGGAAGTGTTGTGTTGTTGTATGAGGTGCCGTGGGTTCGAGACCGATCTTGCCAGTTTGACTTGTGTTCGATTTTGTTTTTCATTTCCACATCCGTTAAATTTTACCAAATTTTACCCCATGTGTTCGACTCTGAGATGGCTAGTTGGCCGGTAAAGAGCCATTTTTTCCCTGTTTGAGAATAACTTCAGAAAACATTTTCTCACTCATACGAATGCCATTTTCGAAACCAAATATACTAACGCAATCAGCATATCGAGCTATTCGACTTGGATCTTGTTTCATGAGCATTTAAGACTATAAATTATGAGAATTTCAAGGATTATCTTGGATCACATAATAACTATTATTTCATATCTGTAATTACATATTTCTTTCCGAATAAATCTAACACAACAATTATTATTTTTCTCATGTATATCATTTTATTTTTTTAAAAATCTAACTCCATAATTATTCATTTTACTAAATGCAATTATATTTATTTTCCAAAGAATATAACACACTATTCATTCTTTCAATTAATGCAAGAACATATAAAATCATAATAGCTATTTTTTTATACATCCAAACACACCTTTCTTTTTTCTATAAATCAAATACATAATAGTTATTCTTTTGTATATGCAACACATGTTTGTCTTTTAAGAAGATCTAGTTATTTCTTTTATATATGTGAACACCTTCCCTTTTCCAAGAAAACTAATGAAATTAGATAGTTTTTCTATACATTTAAACATGTATTAATTTCATATAAAATAGCTACTTTCTTTGAGGAAGATAAACATGTACTTCTTTCAAGAACTAGTATATAAAAACGTATCATTTTCCACCAATTGGCATAATTAGTTATATCTCTGATGTTCTTTAGTGATGTGTCTCTTATCTTGGTTCCAATGGTCGATCATGAGGTAACATTAACAATAGTGGTGTCGTTACACTGACCATACACTAATTGCCACCATCGAAAGTACCTTCATCTATGATTCTTGGATTTTATTTTAACTGCGGCTCTGCATTAGTCTTTCCCAATGTTTTTTAAATTGTCCCATACAAAAATAATAACACCTCATATGTCCCTCCCTCCATAGAATGAGCGATGATATCCATGGCTTCGACGCTGAATTTATATATGAACCACATTTATATATACACATCAATACACATAGATATTTATATACATTTATATGAACTTCCAAATATAATAGGTTCCATTTATATATATGAAATGAACATTATTATGCATATTACTATATTAATGTATTTAAATATAAATTTTTATATTAACGTATTTAAATATACAATATTGTGCATCAATTTACTTTAGTGTATATTAATGTAGTTTAGTGTATGTACATTACTATTATGCATGCCAATTTACATTAATTAAAGTACATTGATGTATAGTAATCTATATTAGCCTACCTTAATGTACTAGAAAAAACACATTAAAAATATTAAGCTAGTTGATATAGTCAAAGGCTTCATTAAAAATCCTAGATTTTATATTCCCTTGCATTTTTAGTATTAATCTCTTGGATTTATAATTTCTTGTGTTTTTAATATTAATTCCTTGGGTTTATAATCCCTTTGGTAAAAATTATTCCCTTCGGTTTATTGTCCCTTCAAGATTTAGTATTATACCCTCGAATATGAACCCTTAGATTAATAGACCCAATGGATTGTTAAAACAAACCCAAGGGAATACAAACTGTAGGGTTAATAGTATTAGTCCCTTACATTTATTATCCCTTGGGTTAATATCATTGCATTGGGGTTTTATTATTAACCCATTGGATTTATAATATGAAACCCTTTGGTTAATTAATATAAGGATTCATATTCTTAGACTATAATATTATTCACAGGGTTTGTAATTAATGTTAATCCCTAGGGTTCAATATTATTCTATAGGGTTTATAATTTCTTATATTTTTATTATTAAACCCAACATATTATATAATTGAGAATGTTTGACCATGGTCGATTTTTAAATCAAGAGAATTTTTGTGACAATGGCACATTGCACCATGGTTGACCATGGTGGATTCTCATATTGAGACAATATATGTCACAATGCAATGTTGGACCATGTTTGACCATGATAGAATTCATAAAATATGGTTGAACATAGTTTATATTATAAATCCAAAGGAATAATAAATTGTAGGGATAATTTATTCCCTTATATAAACTATCTATAAATATAGGGAATAATATACGGTTTATACAAGGGAAGAAGTGATCCCTACGGTTTATTATTCCCATGGGTTTATAATATCGATTATGATCGACCATGTTTTATGAAATTAATCATGGTCGAACATGGTTCAATGTCACATTGTGACAAATATTGTTTCAATATGAGAATCAATCATGGTTAACCATATTGCAATGCCACACTATCACAAAGATTCTCTTGATTTGAAAATCAATCATTTTCAAGCATGCTCAACCATATAATTTGTTAGGTTTAATGCTAAAAATCCAAGAAATTATAAACCCTATGGAAAAATATTGATCCCTAGGGATTACTATTAATTACAAACCCTGTAAATAATATTATAGCCTCAAAATATGAATCCTTATATTAATAAACCCAAGGAAATGATATTTTAAACCCAAGGGAATAATGAACCCAAGGATTTAATAATAAAACCCCAAGGGACTATAAACCCATGGGAATCATGTTACCCCAAGGGATAATAAATGCGAGGGACTAATACTATTAAGCCTAGGGTTTGTATTCTCTTGTGTTTATTTTATCAATCCATTAGGTCTATTAATAAAAGGGTTCATATTACTAGTGTATAATACTAAATCTTTAAGGGAATATAAATCCAAGGGAATAAATTTAACCAGAAGGATTATAAACCCAAGAAATTAATAATAAAAACCTAAGAAATTATAAATGCAAGGAATAATCTTTAGTGGATATCAATGTAATTTATAGGGTTTACAAGTTCTTGTATTTTTAGTATTAAATCCAACAAATTATATGGTTGATGATGCTTGACCATGGTTGATTCTCATATCGACACAAAACCTTTCACAATGTGATGTTGGAGCATGTTCGAGAACGATTGAATTCATAAAAAATGGTTTATCATTATTGATATTATAAACCTAAGGGAATAATAGACTATAGGGATCAATTATGACCTTATATAAAAAATATATAAATATATATAGTTT
The DNA here is from genome assembly GCA_034641835.2 of Pinus albicaulis. Classification (NCBI taxonomy): domain Eukaryota; kingdom Viridiplantae; phylum Streptophyta; class Pinopsida; order Pinales; family Pinaceae; genus Pinus; species Pinus albicaulis. The sequence goes on from CM076574.1 coordinate 792,365,888, forward strand.
ATAAATATAGGGAATAATATAAGGTTTATACAAGGGAATAATTGATCCCTACAGTTTATTACTCCCTTGCGTTTATAATATCAATTATGTTCAACCATGTTTTCAAACCCAAATTTTTAACATTACACCCTACGACTAATATTATAAACGTAATGAAAAATATTTGAACCTATAAATATGAACAATTACATTAATAAACCCAATTGAAAATAAATCGAAGCAATTCGCATGATAATGCCAATGAACTATAAACAAAATGGAAAATATTAAATCAAAAGGATAAGTATTACAAAGCCATGTATACACACCCCAAGATAAATATAAAAAACCCTCACATATTATAAATTGAAATGCATTAAAGAATAGATAAAGCAAACATGAATGTATCACAAACGAGCACAAAAAATATTGAATACATTTGAAGAATATTAAATTCTATCCAAAAAATTTAAATTCAAATAAAATTGACAAACAAATTTACACACGACAACAACAATGACAGCAATATTGAATTTGATGGCATTTAAATGGAATATATATATATATATATATATATATATATATATTGGTGCTACTTTTGTCATCGGTTTGAGTGTGTTTTGGACGAGGCTTCCATTAAATAAATGTGTTTTGTTTGAGTATTTAAAATTTATTTTCCTTGTAGAATTTATTGGTGTTACGACAATAAATTCTACAAGGAAAATAAATTTTAAATACTCAAACAAAACACATTTATTTAATGGAAGCCTCGTCCAAAACACACTCAAACCGATGACAAAAGTAGCACCAATTTGAACCAACATGACAATTCCCACGATGCTTCATGCTTTTCAACGAATCCCTTCTTGCTTTCCTTCCAGATTATCTTTGGTGGAAATGATACAATTTTTCAACATCTTATTTCATTACATAGACGAATATTCTCATGAATTAAACAAGGATGGAAGCCATGTTCTATATATAGGATTTTGCGAATATAGGAAACAAAGCGTATGAATTGTGCAATAGATTTTATCACTGTAATGTAATAAAGCCCATAATTGTTCTCCATATCTGCATTTGAATGACATAAAGATACAAATAAAATTGGTACATAAACATAGCAACAAAAAAATATATACATACACATTTTGTTATATTTTTTTAGTTCTTTTAGTTTTTTCTTTTTCTTTTTTAAAGCCAAAAAAATATATTAGACAAAAATATAATAACATTCAAAAGAAGGAGAAACGAAAGAAGAAATAGGTAAAATTTAACTAATCAAACAAAAACATCACCACCAAAATATTAATCATCTATGCAATTTCTTCCAAATGGTCAATTCACTAACTTTACCAGTCAATAAATCTATTTAAATGATCAATAATTAGAACAAAAAAAATATCAATATGCATACAAATAATTGAAAGAAACAACAACATTTATGTAGAATTATTCATATTTTTCTCAAATACATGCCAAAAAACTAAACCATTTGAATAATATGACACCCTCATAATATTTACCTTTAGATTAACAAAACCTAGGAATTGATATTATCAACCCAAGAGAATAATAAACCCAGCGACTGAATACTAAAACCCCAAGGGATTATAAACCAAATGGAATAATATTAATCTATGGGATAAAAAACCCAAAGGGGTTAATACTAAAACCCTCAGGTTTATATTCCCTTAAATTTTTAGAAGTAATCCCTTGGGTGTATAATTGCTTGGGTTTTTAGTACTAATTCCTTAGGTTTATAATCCATTTGGTTACAATTATTCCCTTTGGGTTATAATCTCTTTGGGAATTAGTATTATACCCTAGGAATATGAACCCTTATATTATAATACCCAATGGATTGATAAAATAAACCCAATGGAATAGAAACCCTAGGGTTAATAGTATTAGTCCCTTGCATTTATTATTCCTTGGGTTAATATTATTCCCTTGGGTTTATAATGCATTGGGCTTTTATTGATAACCCCTTGGGTTTATTATTGACTTGGGTTTATAATATCAATACCTTGGGCTTATTAATATAAGGATTCATATTCCCATGCTATAATATTATTTACATGATTTTTAATTAGTATGAATCCATATGGTTCAATACTATTTCGTAGGGTTTACAATTTCTTACCTTTTTAGTATTAAACCCAATGGATTATATGGTTGATAATGCTTTACCATGGTTGATTTTAAAATCAATAAAATATTTGTGACAATGCAACATTGCACCATGACTGAACATGGTTGATTCTCATATTGAGACGATATCTGACATAATGCGACGTTGGACCATGTTTGACGAAGAATGAATTCATAAAACATGGTTGATCATAATTTACCAAATTTAATATGGAAGAAAAGAAAAAACACAAACCAATATAGTAGGCACAATATAACTGATTAAATATAAATAACATCACGTCAAATCATTCACCCATGTAATTATTTCCAAGCATTCAATGGGCCAAATTTAACATAAAAATACGAAAACAAATAGCTAAATCATGACAATAAGAAATAAAAACCATCAATAGAATTTCCAACCACTATTACAAACCACCAAAATCAGTTGAAGATAAAAACCTCAAAATGATATAGACTTCAATCTATCCTCATTTTTTTTCCTTGTTGTAACATAAAAATTTGTTTTCATTTTTGCATAACGCTGATAAGAAAAAGGTGGCGAAATCCATAAACCATCAATGGATCTCACTCTTGATATATGTATAAATTTCAAACCCTACCTCTCTCTATCTCCAATATCTACAACATCTCTTTGCAAAGTCATCCCTTGTGACTTGTGTATAGTCAAGCCCCATTCTATTTTTAAAGGAATATGTCTAATTTTCACTCTAACAATAGGTGTTATGGGCCCAATTTTTGGACAATCGTATTCAAATGGAACACCAATGTACTTCTCGAAACAAACAGTTGCAAATTGTGGAAGTTTGGTGGGTGTGTACCAGTTGAATAGAATATATCTTATATATATCTAAGAGCACCATTAACCGGCCCATCTTCGAAATAAAAATTACACATAAGCATCACACACTCACCACAACACAAAAATACCTCATGCTCTAAGACATCATCATCTCTATGAGAAATCTCGTATCTCCTAGCACATTCCGCAACACACATTGCGACTAGCAAATTCAATGATTTGATCATTTTCCAATTGTGCAAATTAACAAGATAATTGTTTGTAAACAAGTGAACTAAATAATAAAATACAACATTTTCCTCACGATCCTAGCAACTATCAACATGCATGTAGTGTCCTATTTTTCATATTATAGTTTTTTCACTGCTACTAAGGGTTATTTTTTATGAGTTATATATATGGCATATTTACCATTAGATAGAGGAACACATGTTTTATATACATATTTATATTTCGTCTTATTTTTATGTCATATTGATCACTGGATTAAGGAACAATGTTTTATATACATAGTTATATTTCCTCTTATGTTTATGTATGGAAGATTGATCGTTGGATTGGTGGAAAATGTTTAATATAGTTATATTTCCCCTTATGTGTGGTATATTTGATTATATGTTTTAGATGGTGTTATGCATATTTTTATGTTTTTTCATGTAACTTATGAAACAAATGTATGACATGGTGATCTAGGATTGAGACACATACACCCATGGATGCTCATGGTTATGTGGAACAGATGGTTAGATTATGATTTATGGATGATACATGACTTGTGTGATTATATATGTCTAACATTGTACTAAGCAGGATGTGGTAGGGTTCCTGGTCATTTTCCAACAAGGATGTTCAATTATGAATGACTATCGAAGTTATTTCTTCAAAACCAAAACGACTGTGGACATCATGTACCATTCTTCATAAAATGTCAATAATTTAATTTCAGTATGAAATTAATTTGATTCCTTTGATCTATGATTTTATGATGTGTGAAGGTCTTTGAACAAGGCCTTACCTATGAACCATTAGAGGGGTAAATGTTCACAACCAGTACCATGATAAGGCATGGAAATTAAGGTGTGGAGTCCTAAAGCCAAGAAAGATAAAGACTTAGAGTCTTGTATGTTTAGGGCATGGAGTCATGAATATTTAAAAATATAAAGTTGTGGAATATTGGATCTTTGGACTAGATCAAGGTGTAGAGTCCTCAATCTACTAAGAAATGGCGATGCATGAAAAAGGGGTGCAAAATCCTTTTTCTCCAGAATAAAAATAACACTCCTGTATGTTGAAAATCAGAAACTCGTGGATAGATATCCTTACATAAAATCTCAATATAAAAATTCTGGAATGACTTTCCAAAAATAGAAATTCATGTCTAGCATCTCAAACATGACTTTCAAAGAATAGTAAATCCCTTTTGCATAAATTGGTAATCAAGCATAGTTGAAGGAAATTCAATTAACTTATCATTAATCAATCCTAATAGTTCAATCTTGTATTAATCCTCAATATTATTAATATTAATATTATATTTTATGAGAATATGATATTTTATTAAAAGGGAATTAAAAATTAACTTCATCTCTTCAATCACTTCTCACCTCTCTCCTTCACAACTCTCATGGCTCTATGTAATTCTCTCTCTCTCTCTCTCTCTCTCTCTCTCTCTCTCTCTCTCTCTCTCTTTTAAATAATACATTACACTCTATTCGATGCACTCATAAAATAATGGCATATTCCTCTTACACTCACTAAATATATGTCATAAAATATTCCTCTTACACTCTCTTTAATTCATAGGTTAAACTCTCCTTAAATAAGGCATGAATAACTCTCTGTAATGACATAAGTTACACTCCTATAAATGGAATACAAGGCATGCACATTATTACTCCTCCTTTATGACAATAATTTGTTTCTCCTCCTATATATGAGTCATGTATTCTCACTTGGGGGTGGAATTTGATGGCAATAGTGAAAGATACTTGAGGAATGTTGTGAGAGGGAGAGATATGAATAGTGTCAAATTTCTTCCAAAACAAATATGAGATCCTTACTGAACTACTAAGTAGCTCCGGCTAGTGAGGTTGAACATGAGTGGTATTTAGAGGAAGTGAAAACTATATTCCTTAGTTTTCCTTGCATCCATTTCTAAATTTATTTTGGTATTGCTTGTGAGCTTTCGTAGCTCACAGGTTCTAGGGGATAATTTCTTCTTGGATATGGTTGGGAGGAAAACTGGGTGGTTCATAATGAGTTGGTAAGGATATTGGTACCATATCACACTCTCATTGAAGTTGGAGCATACATACATCCTTTTGGAGTTGTAAAAATACACTGTTAGGTATGTTGATCAAATTACATTGTGTATTTTTGTAGTTCATTTCATAGTTTTTACTTATATGGTTGTTGGTTGAAACTTGCATGTATATGAAGTGTTGCACATGAAATGTTGAAGAAATTTTGTATATTTGAAGTTTTTTTTGTATAGTAAATAATAATGGCAGAAGCATGTAGGCTACCATGAGCTAGATGAAAACATTTTAATTGCTTAATTTTTTTTTCCTTCCCTTTTTATAGTTATATATAAGTTTTCATACTATATGTTTGAGAGAAGTAATAAATGAGATTGTAGGATTTTTTTGTTGTTGTTTTGAAGAATCGCATTTATGGGCATGCCTATTGCGATTCATCTCAACTTCAAGGGGTATCCGTAAAATTTGACCATTTCACCCCGACTTTGATTTCAAAAATCAGGTTTTCAGATTCTAATTCCTAAATCTATTTTTTTTTTTTTTTGTTGATGCTTGTACGAACTGCCTGTTGTTTTGTTTTTTTTTTTTTATCTTGGATTTTCCTACTAATATATACTAATGAAACTAATATGTTCTTAGCACTCAGAATTTTTTGTTTAAAGTCTCAATGTTTAATACTTTTAAAGTTTAAATATCTTGATGGCAACTTGTTTTCTGACAGTCAAATATTTGTCAAAATTCTCCAATGGATATAGCTTACAATGTTGTGAGCTATGTGCAAAATTTCCTAAATATTTATATTCATTTATGTTCCTAAATTGTTGGTATAGATTCAACAATGAATATGGTTTATAGTTTACTTATTTGTTGGCTTCAATTATTGGCATTACTCACAATAAAAAAATGAAGTCATGTATTTTTGGATTCATGAACTAGCTAATTGTTGTGAAATCACCTTAAGAGATTATGGTTATAAGTGTTTGACAAAATTCCTCAATGGATATAAATTTCGTGATTGTAAATTGTTTGTCATAATGTTGCAATTGTTGTAGCTAATTACGCTTATGAGCTGACCATAAAAATTCCTAAGTTTATTTAGGATTTACAACCAAGGTGTTTCTAGCGTGATAACTCCATTGAATTAAAAATTCATGCTAAAAATTCAAAATTGGTCTAATTAAATTGTTGCAATGTTAGCACACATATGAATTCCTAATGTTTGAAATACTGAGAGGGCGGGTGAATCAATGTTTCTTATCAAATAGCACTTTTAAATATTTTCAAACCATTAGTTAATATTCAATTATTCTTTATGTTTATCTAGTAAAAAAAATAAACAATAGAGGACAATAGGCACACAAATTTCAGGTGGAAAATCCCCTCAAGGTCAAAAACCACCGAATTATTTTATAATAAATTCTATAATCTACAGCCCCAACTGAAATCAAAGGTACAAATTCCTTGAATTCTAGAAAATAATTATTCTCTATCTCCCACTAGAAGGATGCCCCAACGCCTCGGTTTCTTCAGTATTCAACTAAATGGATGCCTGAAATCCTATACCGAACTACCACCCTGAAGTGTTTATAGGCTCTGACATGTAGGTGACTTCATGCACCAACCTATCAGCTCCCTTCCACCCTATAATGATCAGAAATAATACAAGAGTGTGGAATCCCATACCAAGTACAATGATCCATGATACAATATGATTCACAATGATTTTCTTGAGCTAGACCAATCACCCAATCACACTATGACTTGCAACCCAACCATAACATTATACAACAATGAAACTTATACCTCCCAACAATGCCTCTCCAACTATAGTAAGATTGACTCTTTTACCATAATGACTCTTTTAAAATTTTACAATGATTATTTTTACAATATTGACTTTTGACATGACCTAATACTTGACTTGACACTACTTCTTTGAACACTAGCAGCTGCTGAGGTATCATTGTGCTTGACTTAAGTAATGGTACTTTTGTGTTTCATTTTCCTTCTAGTATATGTTTGAGTTGTCCTATTATGTCCTCCTCGCACATGCATTAATGAACAAGACCCAAACCAATACACAAAAAAAATACTTACACTGTCCTGCAAACCATATCTCGTTGAAATATTCAAAATTCAAATGTAAATATGTTCAAAATTTATGAAAAAAACCCAATCAAACATACATACAAATTACTTGCATTGTCCTACAAAAACACATGTTAGAGATGATATTCAAATTAAAGTTCAAACACTTTCATACATACATTGTTGTAGCAGACTTACCCTTGATTGTTGATGTGTTGTCCTTAATGCAGTGATCCTTGAATGCATAATTTTTCTTTCCTTCTAGGAGCACGATATTGAATCTATTGTATATATGTAATTTAAGATCTCCAAGGTCTTAAATTACACCCTGTGGTATCCCTCTGAGTCCTCTTTTCAACCCCACAGGTCTGATCAATATTGATTTCTTCAAGAAATAGTTATGCATGTTCTCCTACAATGACCTCATTATAGACTAGTTCAGTAGAGCGAGCTTGTATGAAGTGTATCGTGTCACTGTTTCAACCTCTAGTCCTTAAAATTATACCCAAAAAACTATAGTTTGTACCCTTTTTGTCACTATTTACAAAATTTGAATCCAATGCTCAGAGAGAAAGTTATGAAGATTTTCCCAAGGTCTCTTGTTTGACATGAAATTTGGGAACCTGCAAAAACCCTAACTTCCTCATATCATATCTCAAAAAATATAGCGAACCAATATCTAAAATTTGCCCATGTGCTTCATTAGGATTTCGGCTCAAATGTGTTTTTTTCAGCATCTTAAGATTCAGATAATAAAACTTATAGCGAAAATCACATGATGACCTGTTTTAAGTAGCGAAATCCTTGCATGAGGAGGATATGAGGGTCACAATTTATATAAATTCTTAGGTTGAGAGGGTATTCAACAAGTTAATGTTGGAGGGATTTTAACAGTTTAAAAAATTATTAATTATTGACTATTAAATGACCACAACCAATGATTATGTCATGCCTGGACCCCATGGGGGTTTAGCCCACTAACTGGGGTTACTAACTTCGAACATGAATATCTCTCAAAATATGAAGAATTATGTGGCATTCCATATATAAATGGAAACATCTTGACAAGTAGAAACCATCCAAAATGTCCTTGAATCGGAATAGAGTAATTTTTCAAGTCAAAATTTCCATGCAAAATCAGGGTAACCCCTCGTGGTTCCTAGGTTTACATCAGTGAAAACCATTGATCAACACCTAATTATTGGATACCACTCACATAGTGTTTGAATTATCCTTTCAAAAAAATAATTAATAGGCATGTTATTTAGAACAAGATCAAATTAGTCATTCTTGAACACATTTAGTTACAACATAATTAACAATTAGCTTATTGGAAATTGTGGTTTGTAAAGTTTGACATTTATTCATCCCAATAAATAATCTATATTTTAAATGTGATTTTAGGCTTGAGAAGCAAGTATTATGGTTGTAAGTTTTGGATATTGATAAACCATGACTTGTGTTTCTTTGAGGAGAAGTTACTAGAATTTAGGGTGTAGTGTAAAGGATACCGATAAAAATATAATAATGGCCTTTTATTAAACTCTATGTCTAAAAAAAAAAATATATCGCATTTAGATTCAATGTGATATTTCTCTATAATAATTATGGTTGGTAAGGTGGGATCTTACATATGGTATCAAAGCCCAATTTTAAAACTCTAGGACCTAGGGCTTGCCTACTAATAATCAAAGCTAATTACTTTATTTAATTTACTTACCTGAATTTTCCTTGGTCACATTAAGTAATCATGGAGATAACATTAAGGAGGAGGAAGGAAGTTTCATCTCCACCTCCCAAAGCCAAATAATTTGAACAAATATCCATTAGGGAAGTAATGGATATGATGTTATCTTTGCAAAATATGGTTGAAGTTTTTATTAATAGGGTTGGGAGAAATCCTTCAATGCTTGGTTCTTCATATCAAGCAGAAAGGAAAGAAATACCATCTGATGGAGATGTACATACAAAGTTGGAAAAATTTTAGCTTCATACATTTAAGGGTACCAAAAAAGGGGAGCTAGCAGAATCTTGGTTGGAAAACATGCGCCTATGTTTTGAGTTGTGGAACTCTTTTAACAACCAAAAGGAAAAGTAGGATATTTACCAACTTAAGGAGAGTGCACTATTATGGTGGAGGCACTTACAATCCCAATTGGGGTACTCCTTTTCTACCTTGACATGGGAACGATTTGAAGAGGAATTTTGAGAAAAATACCTTTTGGTTGAATAATTGGAGAGGAATTTGAATGAGTTTCATGATCTTAAGCAAGGAAATAAGACAATCCTTGAATATGAGGTGTGATTCATGGAGTTTCTTAGATATGCTACCCATATAAGTATTGAATCCCTCAAGGTAAACAAGTTTTCTCATGGGTTGAGTCCTATTATGAAGGAGAAGGTGTGCATTTTGAGGCCTACTACATTGCATGATACAGTGAAAGAAGAAATTATAGTTGAGGAAGAATTGTTGGGGAACAAAGGTGGGGATAAAACCCCAAATCTATCATTATATGGGAAACCTTCTCGAAGCAGAGGCCAAGATTTAATACATAATTCAGGTGGTTCAAATCATCGGGGATTTCAAAAGAATCATAATTTTAAGAACCAAAGAAATAATACAAGGCACCACCTTCAGCAAAGTAGTGCTCACACTCAAGAATCACCTAATAAAAGGGTCAAATTTATGAAATTTTCACCCACTAATGGATGTTGGAATTGTGGAGGACCTCATTATGAGATAAATATTTCCATGAAAATAATACTGAAGCACAATCAGAGTAGTAACAAGCCATTGTTAGAGATATGGGTAGAGCCCATAGGATTCATATAGTGTTTCAAAATCACCAAGGTGAGCATCAGTCTATTGTGCTTGATGCATCTAGTAAGCTAAATGGTATGGTTGTTACTATTTTGATTGATCCTGGTGCAGCCGAAATTTTTATTTCTCTTAATTATTTTTTGAAATGTAAATTAGTGGTAATAAAGAAAAATCATTTTGATCAGGTTGAGATGGAATCGGTACGATCTCAAAAGGTTAAATTCTTAGTGAAAGAGTGCCCTTTAGACTTGGGAGTGTGTGTCACACACATGAATATTTATGTGATGCCACTTGGTCACTATGATGTGATAATTAGGATGGACTGGCTTGAATCCCACTGGGCTGTGCTCAATTTTTGAAACAAAACCCTTCAGTTTTTGAGTGATGAGGGCCAATCTAGGGTTCTCCATGGGGAAAGAAGACTTATTTCTTTAACACTTGTCGCATTCTCATAGATGAAGTGAAATATTAGGAAAATATTTCAAATATATGATGTAATGACTTAAAATGAGGGATAGATTTCATCCTTTGTACAATATCCTTTCCTTTTAGAATTATCTGATGTCTTTCGAGAGGAGTTACCTGGTTTACCTCCAAAGTGGGAGATCGAATTCTCCATAGAGCATAAGCCTATTACCGAACCTATATCCAAATCTCCCTATCGAATTTTTATTTTTTAACTTATGAGTTGCAAGTGAAACTTCAAGAGTTATTGGATCGGGGTATGTGTTATGAAACCAACTCCAAAAATAGAATAAAAGAGAGATCAAAGCCTTAGAAATCAGCCACTTCGAAAGGGAAACCTCCAATACATTACATAAATGAAAAATTCTTGGATGATATAAATGACCAAAACCTCCTCCTATATATAGGATTCCATGGGGCAACAATATAATCGTAGCCGACCTCACAATAATAATGTAAGGGCATAATAATAACAATATTGGGGCTACAGGGGCACAAAAATAACAATAAGGGGGCTACACTAATAAAAATAATGGACTAAACTAGTAATATAGGGACCTAACATGCCCCTTTCCTTCAAAAAAGTCTTGTCCTCAAAGCTTGAGTAGCTCTGGGTGCTTCTGTATACAATTCTCATCCTCCCATGTAGAATCTTCAGTGGGTAAGTTCTTCCACTTTATGAGATAGTCTGAAATTAATCGATTTTGTAGTTGTTGAGTTCTTGTTTCCATGACCGCTTCAGGTTCCAATATGATTTTCCTTTCTCATCAAGTTCTGGCAATATTGTTTGAATTGGAAGATTTTCACCTATAACCTTCTTTAAGCATGAAATGTGGAAAACTAGATGCACTCGCGAAGAAGCAGGAAGCTCCAATTTGTATTCCATAGTACCAATCTTTTGCAACACCTTGTAAGGACCATAGTACTTTGGTGATAAATTATTATCCTTCTTAGCTTGCTTGAGGGAAATTTGTTTGTATGGTTGTAGCAGTAAAAATACCTAGTCTCCTACATAAAAAATTCCCTCACTGCGATGTTGATCTACCTGTTGTTTCATTCGATTTTGTGCCAAATTTAGGTTATCCTTTAAGAGTTGAAGAACTTCTTGTTGAAGCTCGATGTGATCTTCCACTGCTTTAACCTTATAATTTCCTCTTAAAGATGATGTGATGGATGGTGGATGATATCCATAAAGTGCCATAAATGGGGTCATTTTTGCTGCAGTATGGAAGGAAGTTTTATACCACCATTCAACGAGAGGTAACCACTTGAATCATTGTGTTTGTTTATCAGATACAAAACAACGAAGATATCCTTCCAAAAATTTATTCTCTATCTCAGTTTGACCATCGGATTGAGGATGATAAGATGATCTATGAGCTAATTGAGTACCCAAAGAATAAAATAACTCCATCCAAAAATTTCCAGTAAAAATGGGATCTTTGTCGCTCACAATAATCTTTGCGTTTCCATGTAGCTTTTTAATTATGTCCATAAATGTAGTAGCAATTGAACTTGCTTTAAATGGATGAGATAATGCAAAAAAGTGTGCATACTTGGTAAGTCTATCAACTACCACCATGATGATGCTCTTTCCTTTGGACTTAGGTAAACCTGTGATAAAATCCATTGAAATATCCTCCCAATGTTGACTTGGAATGGATAAAGGTTGTAGAAGACATGCAATCTTAATTGTCTCAACTTTATATTGCTGGAAAACCAAACATTCTGCCAAAAAATTTTGAATATCAGATTTAAGGCCATCCCAAAAAAGTTATTTCTTCACCCTGTGGTAATTTTTTAAAAACCCTGAGTGTACTGCTAAAGGAGAAGTGTGCAATTCCAAAATAATCTTTTGTTTTAATTGGGAATTATTACAAATATAAGCGATCTTTGTACCATAAGGAATCATTTTTCCAACTAAATGTATCAGATGTACTAGGATCTTGCTGCAACTTTTGAATGAGTGTCCATACATCTTTTTCCTTCTTCCATTCATCCCTTACTTCGGTTATCCAATCTGGTTGGATAATAGAAATGGCACAAAGAAATGCTTCCACCTCTTCATTCTTTCTTGAGAGTGCATCTGCAACAACATTTAGCTTCCCTTTTTTGCATATTATTTCAAAGTCATAACCCAACATCTTTGTGACCCATTTTTGCTGCTCTTCTGAAGATAGTCTTTGTTCCAAAAAGTGTTTAAGACTATCATGATCAGTTTTTACCTTGAAGTGTCTTCCCATTAGGTAAGTTCGCCATTTCTTTAGTGCATGTAGTATTGCTAACATTTCCTTCTAATAAATAGGTTTCTGTAAATACTTTCCTTTGATTGGACGACTTTCAAAAGCAATGGGTCTTCCTTCCTGCATTAAAACTGCACCAATTCCATTTCCTGAGGCATCACATTCCACAATAAAAGTTTTTGTGAAGTCTGGCGTAGCTAAGACCGGTGCTAGGCACATTGCCTCTTTAAGATGTTCAAAGGCCTTAGTTGCTTCAGGAGTCCATGAAAATTCATATTTCTTCAATAATTTTGTTAGAGGTGCTGCTATTCTCCCATAATTCTTAACAAACTTGCGATAATACCCTGTTAACCTAAGAAATCCTCGTAACTTCTTTATGGTTGTGGGGACTTTCCATTCCTTAATGGCTTTAATTTTGTTAGGGTCTACTTTAACACCCTCGTGAGATACAATATGACCCAGATATTCCACCTCTTGTACTCCAAAGAAACATTTGGATTTTTTTGCATATAATTGTTTATCCTGCAATAGTTTGAGCACCCTGTCAACATGTTCAACATGATCCTTCCAAGACCTGCTGTAGATTAGTATATCATCAAAAAATACTAGCACAAATTTTTTAAGGAAGGGTTTGAAAATGGAATTCATCAACCCTTGAAATGTAGAAGGTGCATTGGTAAGGCCAAAAGGCATGACCAAAATTTCATAATGACCCTCATGAGTTTGAAATTATTTTTTCGGAATATCTTCAATCTTCATTCTAATTTTATGATATCCTGAACGATGATCCAACTTGGTAAAATAAATTTCTCCATGAAATTCATCCAATAATTCATCAATCACATGAATGAGAATTAATATTTAATGGTGAGCTTATTGAGCTCCCTTTAATCCGGACACATGCACCATGATCTATCCTTCGTATGCACCAATACTACTGGAGCAGAGAAAGAACTTTGACTAGGTTGAATTATACTAGCCTCTAACATTTCTGCAATCATACGTTCAATTTCGCTCTTTAGGACATAAGGATATCTATAAGGCCTGATGTTTGGAGGAGCACTTCCTGGAATAAAATGAATAGCATGATCATGATCATGAATAGGTGGGAATCCTTTGGGAGTTTCAAACACCTTCGAATGATTGTCCAAGAATTTTTAGCGATCTGCAGGAATATATGATTTTGATGTTGGAACTTCTAGTGAGCATAATTGTGCAATTATGCCTCGTTATTCTTTCTTCAGAAGCTTTGTCATGACATTAGATATTATTATCTTTCCTAGATTCCTTGTGATACCCCATAATTCAACTTACTTTCCTTCTGAAAAAAAAAAAAAAATTTCAAGAAAAGTTCTTGAAAATTAAAAGCTACTGTCCCCAAATATTGTCACCATTGTACTCCTAGTACAACATCAGCAACTCCCATTTGAATGGAAAGCATTGGACTATTCAATACATATTCCCCCATGGTTAGTTTGATATTTTTTCATTTTCGAGAGAAATTTATAGTTCCTCCATTTGCAGCCATCACTTGACATTCTGGTGTTGGGTATAGGAAACAATTCAATTCCTTCGCTACCTTACAATGAATAAAATTATGGGTACTACCTGAATCAATCAACATTATTACCTTTTTCTTCTTGGTATGTCCTTCTATCTTGAGAGTTTGAGGAGTGGTAATTCCTGCCAATGCATTACACGATATGGTCCAACTCATTTCTTCCTCTTCTCAGGTTGGTTCCTGGTGTATATCCTCTTATTTTGAATATTCTTGTTCATTTTCTTCTTCCTCTTCACAATATATGTAAAACAATTTCTTCTCAGCACACTTATGACCTTTAGTGTGTTTGCTATCAGAACTGTAGCAAAGCCCTTTTGCTCCTTTTTCTTCCAATTTTTGTGGTGTCACCTTGTAGGTTGTGGAATTCTAAGAGTAGCAACACTTCCATCTTTATATATGTGAGTGGTAGGCTTCCTTGTCACCATAATTTCACATTCAATTTTTCTTGCCAACCTGAATGCCTTTTCCAATGAATTAGGTTCCCAAACGTGAACTTCATGTTGGATGTTATCCTTTAAAGTCCACATGAAGACATCAGTCCTGTGTTCCTCTGTAATATCAGTGACCATTATATTCAATTTTTGGAAGTCCTCAATGTGCTCCACCACTGAACCCTTTTGTTTTAGATTTATCAATTGGCTAAAGAAGGTGTTGCTTTTTGTATCATCATAATGTGCTATCATTTCCTTTGTAAAAATTAACCAGGTGACAATTTTTTTACCGGAGTAAAGCCATCGATACCATACAAATGTATTTTATTCTAAATATAAAGTTTCAATGCGTACCTTTTGTGTGTTTTTCACATTTTTGAGATCAAAATATTTCCCCATCTGTAGTATCCATGTTATAGGATCCTTGCCATCAAACTTTCTCATATCCATCTTTGGAATATGGTGGTTCTTCCATCCAACATTAGTGCCTATGAAATCATGATTAACATTTATTTTGTTCTCATCATGAGTTTCCTCTACATATTTTATCCATTAGGAAACATTTCTTGTATCCACTTTTCCAAACCTTTGATGTATACTTTTAGATCATTCTTCATGTTTTCCATGTTGTCTTTCATTTTTTCATTGATATTAGCTTCCATGTCATCCATACTAGGTTCCATGCCAACTTCCATGTCATCCATCTTAGTTTCCAAACCATTCATCTTAGATTCCACGTCTTTCTTCAAACCATCGATCTTAGTTTCCATGCCTTTCTTGAAAACTTCCATTTCATTTTTTGTTGCTCTTTGCGATAGCGAAATTTGGTGCACTTGCTCTTGTAATTTTGATATCTCATGTTGCATTTCTTCTTCTTCATGAGTCATAATAGAGCCTTCTTAAGGCTTAATGGGTGTTGAATTCCTTTTAGGGGGCATTTTAGAACTCAATACTGATATCTATTCTTGAATATGCCCTTGGAATATATTCAAACTAAAATTCCTGATGATGGATCCCCATTTGGATTCGAAATGTCGACCCGTGTTCCTAAGTACTGTGGATAATCCAGGAAGCTCTTTAAAAAATTCAAACTAATTTTTTCAAACGAGACTTATGTAATTCGAAAAAAATACACACTTTTTTCTTGCTTTTGAGGAGCTCGATATTGAAACTGAATTATCTATGAGATTTCAGATATTATATATCTGAAATGGAGCCCTGTAATAGCCCTCTAAATCTTATTTAAAATTCCATAGGTCTAACCTAATTTGGATTCTTCAAAACAAAGTTATGCTAAATCTCCCACAATGACCTAATTATGGACTGGTTTAGTAAAGTGACCTTGTACGACATGCCATGTGTGACTGTTTCCTCCTTCGGCTCTGAAATACATAGGAGACTACAGTCCGCGTACTTGTAACTACGTTTTATAGAATTCCAATCCAATTCTTAGATAGAGAGTTATGATTATTTTCCCACGGTCACCTCTTTGAGATCAAATTCAGGAGCCTGAAAAATCTCTAACTTCCACAGACCCTATCTCTGAAAATATTGTGAATCAGGCTCTGAAATTTTTCCACGGTGATCCTTAGGATTATGGTTTAGCTCTGTAAAAAATTCAGCTTTTTAACCCTCGTAGAAAAAAAATTATAGCAAAAATTCCACGATGACCTGTTTAGGTTAATTTCAGGATCCTGCAAAAATCCCTAACTTGCACAGATCATATCTCCAAAAATATTGCGAACCAAGTCCTAAAATATTTCCACGATGTTCCTCAAGATTTTTTCTTCGCTCTGTAAAACTTTCATCTTCTTAAACTTCATAGAAAATAATTTATAGAGAAAATTCCATGATGACTTATTTGGAGTAGCGAAACCCTAGAATCCAAATCTCTGATACCAAATGTTATGAAACCAGCTCCAAAAATAGAAGAAAAAAGAGATCAACACCTTAGAAATCAACCACTTCGAGGGGGAAACCTCCAATAAATTACATAAATGAACAATTCTTGGATGATATAAATGACCAAAACCTCCTTCTATATATAGGAGTCCATGAGGCCACAATATAATCCTAGCTGACCTAACAATAATAATGTAAGGGCACAATAATAACAATATTGGGGCTACAGAGGTACAAAAATAACATTAAGGGGGCTACACTAATAAAAATAAGGGACTAAAATAGTAATATAGGGACCTAACAGTATGATTAGACTTAGTGTTTCACCTTGGGGAGCTCCTCTGATATTTGTAAAGAAGAAGGATGTATCTCTTCAGCTCTGTGTTTATTACAGGATATTGAATCGAGTAACTATTCAAAATAAATATCATTTTCCTCACATTGATGATCCAGTTTATCAAATGAAGGGATCCACCGTATTATCCAAGATCTATCTTCGATCAAGGTATCATCAGCTCAGAGTTAAAGAAGAGGATATTTTCAAAACTTCTTTTCGAACTCATTTTGGTCATTATGAGTTTGTGGTTGTTTCCTTTGGGTTATTTGATGCCCCAGGAATGCTTATGAGTCTGATGAATGGTCTATTTTGGAAGTAATTGGAAATTTTTTTGCAAGTGTTCCTTGATGACATCCTAATGTATTCAAATTCCCCATAAGAGCATCAACAACACCTAATATTGGTATTGGAATGCTTAAGAGAAAATAAAATTTATGAAAAAATGTCCAAATGGTTTTTTTTCAATAATAGAACCATTATCTTGGGCACATTATCCCCAGTGAAGTAATTTCTCTTAACACATAAAATATCAATGCAATTTCAGAATGGCCAACACCCTGTAATGTGCATGAAGTGTGTAGATTCATGGGTATGGTAGGATACTATTAGATATTTGTGGAAGGGTTTTAAAAAATAGCCAACCCAATCACTTCATTTCTTAGGAAGGAAGCATGATTTAAGTGGAAAAATGAGTGTGAAAAGGATTTTTCCAAGCTTAAGAAATGTTTGACTACAACTGAGATATTGAAGGTTCCTGATATGGATAGATCGTTCATAGTATGTATCGATGCATCAAAATATGGATTCGGTGCATTATTATCACAATATGATAGGATGATTGCATATGCATTTAGGAAGTTAAGGATACACGAATAAAACTATGAAACCCATGATCTAGAACTAGCACCTATATTTAATGCCTTCCAACTTTGGCAACATTACCTGGTGGGAAATAAATTTGAATTGAAAATAGATCATAGAGTTTTGGAACATATATTTACTCAAAATGATCTTACTGGTAGACAAATAAGGTGGTCAGAACTCCTAAGTGAATATGATTTTTCATAACTTACATCAAGGGTATATTGAAGAAAGTAGTTGATGCACTCAGTATAATACAATGCATATTTTCAATAATTCCATTAAATATGGATTTATAGGAGTGCATCTTGAGGGCACAAGATGTAGATGAATGGCGTAAGGAAGTTTAAGTTTCTCTTTGTGGGGAGGAGGCTAAGAAAAGTAAGGTGGAATGGTATTATTGTGTTGAGGATGGTATGGTGAGATTTATGCAAAATATTGTAGTTCCATATCAAGATGGGATTCATGAGTTCATTTTGAAAGAAGCTCATCGTGCAATATATATGGATCTCCTGGGAGTCCAAAATATGTATGAGGATTTAAAGAAAAATTGATTTTGGGCAGGCATGAAGAAGGATGTAGCAAATTTTGTGGAAACGTGTTTGGAATGTCGGCTAGGTAAAGCAGAGCATGGTCATCCAGCAGGATTGTTGTAGTCGCAGAAAATTCCTTAGTCAAAATGGGATGAAATATCTATGGACTTATCATCCATGGATAAGTCATAATTTAATTTCAGTACAACTTATCATCCATAAATTGATGGTAAAACTGAAAGAGTAAATAAAATGTTGGAGGACATGCTTAGAATGTATGTAATGGATCAATAATCTAAGTGGGAATATTATCTTCCTCTAGTGGAGTTTTCTTACAATAACAGTTATCACTGCTCTCTTGGTATGGCCCTTTATGAGCTATTTTATGGAACACCATGTCGAACACCTTTAAGTTGGGATGGATTAGAGGAAATAATCTCAGTAGGTCCTTAAATGCTTCAATAAATGGAAGAACAAGTGTGTCGTATAAGACAAATATTAAAGGAGACACATGATAGACATAAAATCTATGTTGATATGCATAGAATGGGTCATAGTTTTAAAGAAAGGGGTTTTTTTCCTTCGATTAAAACCTCAGAAAATATCTATTAGATTAGGGAAAGGATCTGAGATCTCTCGATTTTTTGAGCCTTTTGAGATCATCTAAAGGATTGGATCTCTGGCATATCGTTTTGCTCTACCACCCGTTTTTAATCATATGCATGATGTATTTCATATTTTTGTGTTGCGTAAGTATGTTCATGATCCTTCTCACATTTTAGATTGGCATCAATTATAGGTAACTGACTAGGGGCCTCTGAAGGTAGAGCCAGTTTTCATTTTGGACCATTTCATTCGACAACTCAGATGTTGCATGGTGGAAAAAGTAAACCTCTAATGGGACCTTTACATTCCTACTTCTACCACTTGGGAAGATGAATCTCCAATGTGTCTAGAGTTTCCTTCTTTTGTTTAGTAAAACTTTGGGCCATGTTTACTCCAAGAGGGGGAGTTTTTAGTTTCCTATTTCTCCTATTATAGTTTTTTTACTCCTATTAAGGATGATTTTGATGAGTTATATATATGGCATATTTATCACTATATTGAGGAACAATGTTTTATATACATATTTATATTTCCTCTTATGTTTATGTATGCCATATTGATCACTAGATTGGGGAACAATGTTTATATACATAGTTATATTTCCTCTTATGTTTATGTATGGAAGATTGATCACTGGATTGGGGGCAAATGTTTTACATAATTATATTTCCCCTTATGTGTGGCATATTTTATTATGTGTTTTAGATGGTATTATGCATATGTTTCTCTTTTTGCATCTGACTTATGAAACAGGTGAATGACATAGATGGTTATCCAGGATTGAGACACATAGACCCATGGATGCTCATGGTTATGTGGAACATATGGTTAAATTATTATTTATGGATGATGCATGACTTGTATGATTATATATGTCTAGAATTGTATTGAGTAGGATGTGGTATGGGACTTGGCCATTTTCCCACATGGATGTTCAATTATGAGTGACTTTGGAGGTCATGCACCATTCTTAGTCAAATGTGATTAATTTATTTTCATTATGAAATTCATTTTATTCCTTTTATCTATGAGATCGTGATGTGTGCAAGTCTTCGAACAAGGCCTTACCAGCGAAACATAATTTGGGTAAAATCTCACAATCAATACCATATGGAGAAACACCGATTTTCAAAGCACGGTAGATGGGAAGGCATGAAAATGACGGGGTGGAGTCCTAAATCAAAGAAATATAAAGACTTGGAGTCTTTATATTTAGGGCGTGGAGTCCTAAATTTTTAAAAATATCAAGTTGTGGAATCTTGAATCCTTGGAGTAGATCATGGTGCAGAGTCCCCAATCTAATAAGGCACGAAGATGCATGAAATAGGGGTGTGGAATCCCTATTCTCCAAAAGAAAAATACCACTCATGCCCATTGAAAACCAGAAACTCATGGATAAATTTCCTTATATAAAATCTCAATCTAACAATTATGGAATGACTTTCCAAAAATAGAAATTCATGTCTAGCATCTCAACCATGACTTTTAAAAAATAGTAAATCTCCTTGCATAAATTGGTAATCAAGCATAGTTGAAGGAAATTGAATTAACTTATCATTAATCAATCCTAACAGCTCAATCTTAACTTAATCCTCAATATTATTAATATTACCATTATATTATAGGAAAATATGATATTTTTTTTAAAGTGAATTACAAATTAACTTCATCTCTTCAATCACCTCACACCTCTCTCCTTCATGACTCTCATGGATCTATGTAACCCTCTCTCTCTCTCTTTTAAATATTACATTACACTCTATTTTATGCAGTAATCAACGAATGACATATTCCTCTTACACTCTTTAAATATATGCCATAAAATATTCCTCTTACATTCTCTTTAATGCATATGTTACTCTATCCTTAAGCAAGGCATGCATACCTCTCCTTAATGGAATAAGTTACACTCCTCTAAATGGAATACAAGGCATGCATATTACTCTTCCTTTATGAAAATATTTTTTTTATCATCCTATAGAGGAGTCTCATGTATTCTCACTTGTGGGTGGATTGTGATGCCAAGAGTGGAAAAGACTTGAGGGAGATTTTGAGAGGCAGAGATATGGAGAGTATCCAATTGGTTCCAAAAAAAATATGAAATTCATAATAAAATACTAAGTAGCTAAGCTAGTGAGGTTGAACTTGAGTGGTATTTAGAGGAAGTGAAAACTATATTCCTTAGTTTTCCTTGCCTCCCTCTCTATAGTTATAATTTGTTACTGCTTGTGAGATTTTGTAGCTTGGGGGTTCCAGGGGGAGAAGTTCTTCCTGGATATGGTTAGGAGAAAAATCAGGTGGTTCACAATGATTTGGTAAGGATATTGGCACTGGATCATACTCGCATTGGAGTTGGAGGACACCCTCATTGGAGTTGGATCATACATCCATCATTTCGGAGTTCTACAAATTCATTGTCATGTATGTTGATCGAATTATATTGTGTATTTTTGTAGTTCATCTCATAGTTTTTTCTTATCTAGTTTTTGGTTGAAGGTTACATGTATATGAAGTGTTGCACACCAAATGTTGTAGAAATTTTGTAATAGTTGTAGATTTTTTTTTTTACACTAGGTCCTAATGGTTGAAGTATGTAGGTTTCCATGAGTTAGATGAAAATAATTAATGGCTTAAAAAAAAATTCCTTCTCTTTGTACAACTGTAGATAAGTTTGCATACTATGTGTCTGACAGAAGTCATAAATAAGATTGCATAATTTTGTTGTTGTTGTTTTCAATAATCGCATTTCTGTTGAAATTCATCTCAAATTCAAGAGGTATGCCTATTGTTCCACCATTTTACCCCGATTTTGATTTCAAAAATCAAGCTTTTAGACTCCTATTTCCAAATCTTATATGTTTTGCAGATTTGTTGTTAGATGTATGAACTGCCTGTTATTTTTTTTTTTATTTTTTTTTTTTTATTTTTTTTTATTTTTTTTTATTTTTTTTTTTTTATTTTTTATTTTTATTTTTTTTTATTTATTTTTTTTTATCTTGGATTTTCCTCGTAAAATATACTGATGAACCTAATCTATTCTAAGCACTTGGAATTTTTTTAAAAAGTATCAATGGTTAATACTTTCAAAGTTTAAATAACTTTATGGGAGCTTGTTTTGTGATTGCGGACTGTTTGTCAAAATTATGCAATGGTTGTAGCTTACAACGTTGAGAGCTATGTGAAAATTTTCATAAATATTTATATTCATTTATGTTCCTAAATTTTTGGTATTGAAGATGGTTGATAGTCTACTTATATGTTGAGTTCAATTATTGGCATTACTGAGAATAAAAAATGAAGTCATGTAATTTTGGATTCATGTTATCTAATTTTTGTGAAATCAAATTAAGAGATTATGTAATTGTTTGAAACAATGCCTCAATGGTTGTACATTTCATGCTTCTAAATTGTTTGTGATAATGTTTCAATGGTTGTAGCTAATTACTTTTATGAACTGTAAATAAAAATGCCTAAGTTAATTTAGGATTTGTAACCAATGTGTTTCTAGAGATATAATTGGGGTAACTAAATTGTTGCAATGTTAGCTCATATATGAATACCTAATTATTGGATAACACTCCTATAGAATTTGAATTATCTTTTTAATCAAATAATTCATAAGTATGTTATTTAGAACAAGATCAAATTAATCACTCTTGAACACATTTAATTAAAACAGAATTAACAAATAGCTTATTCTAAATTCCGGCTCGTAAAGTTTGAAATTTATTCATCTCACTAAATATTGTATATTTTAAATGTGATTTTAGGCTTGAGAAGCAAGTATTATGCTTGTAACTTTTGGATATTGATAAACCCTGATCCTTGTAGCTTTGAAGAGAAGCTAGTACAATTAAGTGTGTAGTGTAAAGGATACCAATATATATATATTTCTGGATTTTGAGTCAATGTAATATTTCTCTATAATAATGATGGCTGGTAAGGTGGCATATTGCAAAATTTAAGGTGAAGTTGAAGTATTTTATTTACAACTTACATTTTTTATTTTATTTTATTACTATATTATTATTTTTAACTATAATGTTACTTGACAACATCTCCCTCATCCTTGATTGTACATGTGTTCCTCTCACAGCCAGCACACACACACACACACACACACACACACACACATATATATATATATATATAAATTTCTAGTACGAATAAAATATGTAATGTCTTCCATATTTCACAAGAAAGTAAATTAATCACAAGTAATCATCATAGTTAATTTAATCTCTTGGTAGAAGAACAACGTAATGTTTTCAAAAGAAATGATCAGATTTAGTTTTATATATGCACACAATAACAAGGTAATATTTTCACAAGAAATCATTATAGTTAATTCTGTATTTGTGCACTAGACAATAATTGAAAAAAAATGAACAAACCTACCATAGAGCTAGTGAACCCATCTCTCATTGAATCATTTTTGCATACAAAGTATGAATGGCCTCTTTTGTAAATGCACATCACTAAGGTGATACACATTTCACTTCATGTTATAACAAATTAGATATTTGTTAATAATATAGATATTTGTGATATATATATATATATATATATATATATATATATATATATATATATGTTTAATACTCATGCATAATTTTTAGATATTTGTGTAGTATTTTTTTTATTCTTAAACTCTGAAAGAAACATACATTTTAATTAGCTCATGCTAATCATTATATCAATATTAATAATACACAACTAGTAATATAAATTATCCTTTTAAATTTTACTTGAATATGTTTCCAATCAATAGCATGTCTAGGATCATATATATATATATATATATATATATATATATATATATATATATCATTATTATTTCAATAAAGAAATATGAAATAAATTATGAACTCTTATATGACTAGATAATTCTAATCAGTATGCCACTCGTCTAATTATTTCTAATATTTGGAAAGAACGACAGAATCGAGGGTCATGTTTTGCACAACCACCCCATATCAAGCTACTTTTCTTTAGATTAATTCGTACATATACATGATATGTGACTTTAAATTCTCAATAGGTTATACCTAACAAATATTAAGGTAATTTTAATCGATCATTTATATTAGTCATTTTAATTGTGTAGAGTTAAAAAAAAAATTATACTAACATAAATGTGGTTCAAGAGTAAATATTTATCGCCGCAAACTATATATTTTTGGTATAATTTAAACTAATAGCACATCTTTCTATTAAATTCAATACAATGATGGTTGAATTTTCTGCTCACTTTTGTTTTCTTTCCCACTATTCCCCATTCTTTGTATGGTCGAGCGAAGACACAGAAGACGAACTGAGATTTGATCATGGATATTTGCCAACAAATTGCATGAAAACTATCTTGCTAGTCATTAAATTAACAAACTTTACAAATGTAATGGGGAATTCACTATATTGAAGAAAAATAGAGCTCTGGGTAATTATTTACAAGTAACACTGGATTAAACCCGTCAATGATTTTAATATGACTTCATTCCTTTGGCGATGGAAAACATTCCTTTAGAACATACTTTTTACTGGTAGGAATTAATTGGTGCAATTCATAATCATCATTGTCTGCTGACATGGTAAATGCATTTCAAAAATCAAAATTCAAATTTAAAGTTTGGTGTTGGTATTCCAATTAGAAGTTATACCCAAAAAACGTTGCATTCACATTGTTAGCAAATTGCTTTGCAAATTTGTCGAACATGCAATGTCATTGATATTCCCGTTATGAGTGTTTTTCTTGTTTATTACAAATAATTTGTTGACTCTGAAATTCTCATAATTTCTTTAAAAAATTCAAAAACAAAATAAAATGTGATAACAGGTTGCACAATAAGTCCATTGTGCGAAGGAAGCTTTCAAGCTTTTATTGTGCGTACCTTGGCATTATGCACAATGACAAACCTTTTGCACAATTTATACACACTCGCACTCATAAGAAAGTTTTTTTAATCACAAAATTTACAAAAAAATACTTTTGTTCATGTCGATAGCCATAAAAAATGTTTCTTGTCACCACTTTGTTATTAAGTGGCTTTAAGAAGAGGTGTGGATCATATTTTGAATATCAATATGTCTATCGCTATTTTCAATGTTGTTGAGGCAAGCAGTGGAAACATATGATACCATTGGTAATATTTTAATAATAAATAGTCCATATTTCCATTTTCCAAATATCATTAGTCAATTAAGTAAAGGTTATGTGAAGTGTAGACAAAACTATGTACATTGAAAGCTCCTTTCACAATGAAATCTATAAATAGTGTAAGCTTTGTTTATGCCTATCTTTATGAAATTATAAATATTTGTGGGAGTGTGGAGGAAGTCCACTACGTGAAGAATTATTGTGGCTCGTAAAGTTTGACATTTATTCATCTCACTAAATACTGTATATTTTAAATGTGATTTTAGGCTTGAGAAGCAAGTATTATGGTTGTAACTTTTGGATATTCATAAACCGTGATCCTTGTATCTTTGAAGAGAAGCTAGTACAATTTAGTGTGTAGTGTAAAGGATACCAATATATATATATGGATTTTGAGTCAATGTAATATTTCTCTATAATAATGATGGCTGGTAAGGTGGCATATTGCGAAATTGAAGGTGGAATTGAAGTATTTTATTTACAACTTACATTATTATTACTATATTATTATTTTTAGTTGTAATGTTACTTGACAACATCTCCCTCATCCTTGAATGTACATGTGTTCCTCTCACAACCAGCACACACACACACATATATATAAATTTTTAGTAGGAAGAAAATATGTAATGTCTTCCATATTTCACAAGAAAGTATATTAATCACAAGTAATCATCATAGTTAATTCAATCTCTTGGCACAAGAACAAAGTAATGTTTTCAAAAGAAACGATCAAATTTAGTTTTATATATGCACACAATAACAAGGTAATATTTTCACAAGAAATCGTTATAGTTAATTCTATATTTGTGCACTAGACAATAATTGAAAAAAATGAACAAACCTACCATAGAGATCGTGAACCCATATCTCATTGAATCATTTTTCATACAAAGTATGAATGGGCTCTTTTGTAAATGCACATCACTAAGGTGATACACATTTCACTTCATTTTATTAACAAATTAGATATTTGTTAATAATATAGATATTTGTGATATACCTATATATATATATATAGGTTTAATGCTCATGCATAATTTTTAGCTATTTCTGTAGTGTTTTTTATTCTTAAGCTCTACAAGAAATATACATTTTAATTAGCTCATGCTAATCATTATATCAATATTAATAATACACAATTAGTAATATAAATTATCCTTTTAAATTTTACTTGAATATGTTTCCAATAAATAACATGTCTAGGATCATATATATATATATATCTATATCATTTCAATAAAAATATGAAATAAATTATGAACTCTTATATGGGTAGATAATTCTAATCAGTAGGCCACTCGTCTAATTATTTCTAATATTTGGAAAGAACGACATAATCGAGGGTCAATTTTTGCACAACTACCCCATATCAAGCTACTTTTCTTTAGATTAATTCGTACATATACATGATATGTAACTTTAAATTCTAAATAGGTTATACCTAAAAAATATTAAGGTGATTTTAATCAATCATTTTATATTAGTCATTTTAATTGTGTAGAGTCAAAAAAAAAATTTCTACTAACATAAATGTGGTTCAAGAGTAAATATTTATCACCGCAAACTATATATTTTTGGTATAATTTAAACTACTAGCACATATTTCTATTAAATTCAATACAATGATGGTTGAATTTTTATTGTTTATCCTAAATCTCATTGCATTTGTTTTATCCAAACCATATCTTCCACATGCTAATAATTAATTTCCCCCTTAATTCTACCACGAAATCATTTCTAGATTCACCTTTCTTCTTATACTCTAGATTACCATAATATTAGCCATAAAAAAATTTAGTGGCATTAATATTTTTAGTAGGTAGGCCTATGAAACAATTTACACTAGGTATGTAAAACTGCCAACCCATTTTTTTTCTTTTGCGCTATAAAATTTTTTAGAGTGCATATTCTAGTTTATAATGGGTCGATACATACATTTATCCCTTTTAAACATAGGGTGGAAAATATCTTAAGGGCATATAACATTTATTTTATTCAACCCTTGCACATATTACTAGTTTCCTAACATCCTAGGGACTAGCCACTCTTGTGTCCCCTTCCATTTTTCGACTACTTCATGAGCCAATGCACCCTATTCACATGGCGACAATGATTTTTCATTTCATTATATTTCCTTTGGTTGTTTCCAGGATTTCATATTACATAGGCTTGAACCATGCCTATATCGAGTTATAGGTGTTGGATTGACTCTTGAGGCATATAGGTCTCTATTTTTCTTACCTTTGCTCAAAGTATTCCTCCTCCAAGAGGAAAATCTTACTAAACTTACTAGGTAAACCATTGCAACCTTTCACTACTTATCTTCAATATGGTTTTTTTTCCCTGTAATGTTTTCTTTGTCTACTACTATAACAAATTCTAACCTATATCGTTTTCCTCTGTTGCAATTTCATTGAGGTTCGACATAATTTCAAGGTATTTGAAGTTTGGCATCAGTAGAAATCCTTATGTATTGGGTTATTTTCACTTTTATTTTTAGAGTTTTTTATTTTTGATGGATACCAAGGGTCTAATCCAAAATTTATGTTTCAAGAAAAATTCCTAGAAAGTTCCCATACTTTCTGATTTTGGGTTTTAAATTTTTTCTCCTTACTTTTATTTTGAATGTTTCACTTCGGTATTGATAAGGTCTTCCCATAAGGCAAGCTTAATTTTTGTATTCCAAGCTTTCTTGTTATCTTCTAACAACATTTTGATAATTCTGATAAGGCTTTTGTTTGGGGATTCAACTAGTCCATTACCTAGAGGTTAGTAGGTTGTGGAATGAATAAGTTTAATATGGTAGTCGTCACATAATTTTATTAGTCTCTTGGATTTGAAACACTATGAATTATGAGTAATAATTTTTTTTGGACTACAAAACTTGGAAAGGATGTTTTCTAAAAATTCAATAATCATGAGATTAGCAGTTTTCTTGCTTCAGAGTTCTTCAATCCATTTGGTAATAATTTGTTCCAATTAAGATCCATATGTGTTATGCTAAAGATGTCATATGAATTTTACCTATGAATTGAAGGCCTCATTTTTGAAAAGGTTCCTCCACATAAATTCCTTTCAAAGGTAGAGACGTTAATTTGGCCTTGCCTTCAAACAACTGACATTTAGGGCAGACTAACAACT
Source organism: Pinus albicaulis (assembly GCA_034641835.2). Lineage (NCBI taxonomy): Eukaryota > Viridiplantae > Streptophyta > Pinopsida > Pinales > Pinaceae > Pinus > Pinus albicaulis. The sequence continues at coordinate 792,394,230 of CM076574.1, forward strand.
GACATTTATGGCAGACTACAACTTATTTTATAACATCAGAAAAAATTATAGGCCAATAGAATCCATCTCTCAAGATTTTATCTACAGTAGCCTTCTAGTAATGATGTCCTCCAGGGGATGCTTCATGAAAAAATTTACTCATTACTTTGGCTTCATTTTCTAATAGCTGGTTCAATAAGATTCCTTGCAGTTCTTTCTAATATAAATAACCATCCAAAAGATAGTATTTAACATATTTAAGACTCAAAAATATGGCCTGAGATTTATTTGTCCCTGGTGGTACTTGTATATTTTTCAGGATGTAAAATTTTTAGCATACCATGAACATTCTTTGAAATTTTCCTCTCCTTTAACCATTGATTCGTCCTCTGGAAAATCTAAGGATTCCAAAATTGAATTCACACCAAAATTATCAATATATGTTTCATTCATTAGTCTATATAGACCTTGTCCTTTTATTAATTTGGCAGGCTTGATTTCCAAATCAAATTATAGCATATTAGCAATACATGTGTCCCTCCTCTCATCACTATCCAGCTGAACCACAATAATTTTTATTGCAGCATCTTCCAGATAGGAAATTACGTGAGAATGCAGTATAAAGATCCTCAAATATTTTTGTGACTTAATCAACGCATATTCATATTTGTTGAGCATGTTTTATTTCAGTCAACATCTCTCAGTTCCCAACTGAAAAAAGAAATGGGTTGTTCCTGACCTTCCCCATTCTTCTGAAGTAAAACACCAGAGATGGTGTGCTCAAAAGAAAATGAAAAAATAATAAAATCTTTAGAGAAATTTGGACTAATGATTAATGTTTCTTGACGTAAATCATTTTTAATATCATTAAAGGATATGTTTTCTTGTTCAATCCACTTAATCATATTTCCTTTCTTACACATATTTGACATCACTTTCAGAATTTTTGCAAAATTTGGGATAAAACGTCACAAAAAATTTACTTTACCAAGAAATAATTGCACTTCTTTCTTGTTTCGTTTTTGTTCAATATTTTGTATTTTTGTCACTCAATTGGGGTCTAACTGAATTCCCTCCTTCGATATTGTGTCCCAGTAGCTTTCCTTCCTTCTGATAGTGAAACAAGATCTTTTTTCGGATTTAAAGAAACTTTGAATTTCTTGCACTTAGTGGAGACTGTCCTCAAATGTTTTAAATGAGAAAATTCTCATTTTTAGAGAAAATTAATTTCATATAGTTAAATTACAACAAATGTATCTCTTTCATCAGCGAAATTTATATCCATCACTCGTTGGAAAGTAATTTTTGCATTCGTGAGTCTGAATGGAATTTTTTAATACATAACTGTACCCCATGGCATGATGAAAGAAGACTTGTCTTGATCTTTTGGATTAAATAGAGTCTGATTATATCCTAAAAACCCATCCAACATGGAAATCCTTTATTTTCCAACTACCTTTTGAGGAATTTGGTCCAGTTTTGGTAAAGGATAATTATCCTTTAATGAAACTGTATTCAAATTTCCAATCCACACACATGAAAATATCCCTGCTCTTTTTCCTCACTGGAACCATGTTTGCTATCCAATTTTAAAATCTAAGTGAAATGATGATTTTTGCAGCCAACAGTCTCTTCGCATTGAAATCCTTTGGATTGATCCTCCTTAACTTATGTTTGAATGGCTTCTCATTTTCCTTGAGTGGTATACTGTGCTAGATGACAATATTGTCATAGAATTTTAAATTTTCGTATCTCTAAGAAAATACATCTGCAAATGTTTTCAACAATTTTACATACTTTGGTTTCTTCTCTTCTTTCGAATTTTTACAAATCTTGACCATATTTGGATCAAATTCGGTTCCCAAATTTCAGTCTTCCATATCCCCATCACTTGGGATTATTCTTGGTTTATGGGCACATCATTTGAATCAAATAATCTCTCTAAAGTAGCCAAACCTCTAGGGATTATATTATTACTTAATTGAATTATATCATGTTCAGCAAAAATATTCAAAAAGTGTTTTGTTCCATAGTATTTCTATGTGGTTTCATCTTCATCTCTATTAATTGGAGTGCTAAGAAAGTCATGAGTTATTTCAATATATCTTTTAATTTGTTGATCATCTTAAAACACCTTCTAGTTCTTAGTACTTTCCAAAATAGAAGGCCTATGTTTAACATTGATCTCATATTTTTCATTAGGATAAACAAGAATTCTAAATGCACTAGAATTTGTTACTAAAGAGAGATTTCATGTTCGAAGAAAAATTTAGAAAAAAAAAACCCACACCTCGTTCTGGTAGGCTCTCATTCTTGGCCTATGGTTTGATAGATACCTTTGAATTGGTTCACAATCAGCTCTGAATCTCCAAAAATGTGAATTCTTCTTCACTTTTTTCTCTCTTAATAGAATTAGCCCAATAATCATAGTTTCATATTCGTCCACGTTGTTTGTACACTCAAAATACAATTTTTATGAATGTAACTGAATGGTACAATCAAGCAGAATAATACAAATTCTTGCCCCAGAACCCTTATCGCAAGTGGAACCATAAAAATACAAATTATAGACATCATCTGAAAATATTTGAACCTATTTTTGTTGAACATAGACCTCATTCTTGATGTAGGGGCATGAGGCTTAGAGACAAAAGGCTTCATTAATTATTCCAAAAATCCAAAAAAAGATACAAGAAAAGGTGTTGGTACCTTTAGCTGTCAATTTACAGTTGTAATAGATAAGTTTGAACTATTATTTAGGAGGATTGAACAATTTTAGATTTGTTTCAACATATTTAGCTTCAGTTGATAGATTTAGGGAAGATATGATGTAATTAAGATTTTTGTCTTAAATAGAAGAATTCAATCCTCAAGAAGAGGTCGATTGTTATGTAAGAACCTATAAATTGTAACCTCTAAGGAAGAAGAATTCAAAATTGGTCGTAGAAGAATTGATTGTGAGGGTTTTGGCCTTTGTTTTAATAAAATTGCAGTATTTGTTTAACTATTACTATACTTGGCAAATCCCTGAAGGATTTATTCCTTTGAATTCATTGAGTTATGGTTTTTCTGCGTAGATTGTGAAGTTTTTAGAATTAACTTCCGTATAAAGGAGTGGAGGAGGATTTGAATGTGTATTAGCCTCTGTGTAAATATTGAGAAGAAATCGAGAGGAATTCTAGTTTTCCTTGCTCAAGATCGATTATTATTTGTTAAAGTCACAGCGAAGGAATGGAGGTTCTCATGAGAAATTGGGGTTAAAACTGAAATCCGACGGAAATCCGGCTTCAAACGCAATTTAAACAGAGTTTACATGTTAGTGGTTTTGGGAGAACAAACCACTGTCTTCGCACCACCTTTGGGGTTGAGAGCAGTTTTTCCTTTTTGAACGCGATCGTATCAAGTGTCAACACTTCACAGTGCCAAAACCATCGATTTCACATAATTTTTTATTGATAAGTCGCAGGGTTCAAATGAATGCGATATCCGTCTGATCGTGATCGTGAGAGATCCGACGGTGGTCGCATCATAAGCTGTGTGGAGGTTTAATTAAAAGGTATGGACCCAAAATTTTATGAAATAGAGCTTTATTAAAAGAATTAAAGTCTGGAACCCCATATCCTAAGGTTTCCAAACATTTTTTTCAAAGGTTTTTAACACTGTTTTTGAAGGTTTATTTAAACATATTTTTATCAAAGTGTTGAGATCCGACTTTAATTCCGAAGGTGTTAAAAAATTGTTTTAACAATCAATTATTATATTTCTGAAGGGATTTTAAACATTGTTTAAAGTGGTTTATGACGTTTCCAAAGGGCTTTAACCATTTCTTACAAAGGTTTAATATTGTTTAAAGGATCTTTGGACTTTTAGCTTCCGAATGTGCATGTTATTAATTTATTAATCAGATTTCATAGAATTTGATGAATGAGAGTGAAATAGGAGATCAGGAACAGATACCTCCTGAGTTAGAGAACATTGTAACAAAGTTTGAACAACTCTCCTTAAAGCCTGCACCCACATTGCCATCATTTGTGGTATCAGAGAAATCTTGAGAGCATTTTTCAGACACTGAACAAGCTTCCAAAAGTCAGAAAAGGAAATCCAGCATGGCTGTCAGAATTAGTAGAGGTGGTGCTGGTAGAAGAAGAGGTAGACTAGTTGCAAATGTTGAAGTACTAGAGACTATGCAGCAAATTCAAGCTAGATTGGAAGAAATTGAAGTAGGAAAATAGAGAGATCCTGAAGATGTCAGTGAACCTGAAGCTGAAGAAGAAGAAGAAAATTTTGAGGTTACTCCTGATATGAGATTCTTTAAATCAGTTTTAGGATCTACATCCAAGCCTAGACTTGAAGTATCAGCTTTTGCAGGAGGATTGAATCCAGAACAGTTGATATACTGGATCAATGAAATGAATAAATTCTTTGATTATGAAGAAATGGGTGAAGAAAAGAGAGTTAAGTTTGTTGTCAAAAGGTTGAAAGGACATGCAACACTTTGGTGGGATGGAGTGCAAGCAGAAAGAAGGAGAGTAGGTAAGCAGCCAATCAAGAATTGGAACAGAATGGTGGCAAAGCTGAGAGGTAAGTTTTTTCCTAGTGATTATCAGCTTTCATTATTTAGACAAATGCGGAATCTTAGACAAATATTAATGACAGTAAAAGAATACATAGAAGAATTTTACAAAGTGAGCATAAGATCAGGAAAAATTCAAGATACAACAGAGAAGATTTCCAGGTACATAAATGGTCTCAGAATGGAGATTCAATATGAGATAAGTATATTGTCTCCTAAAACAGTAGAAGAAGCTTATTAGATGGCCTTAAAAGCTGAAGAAAAACTCCTACGAAAGCAATATGCCAAAGGAAGAGGTGCTTTCTAAGGAAGAGGAAGTCAAGGTGGTAGAGGAAGATCTACAACACCAAGAGATGGAGCTAGAAGCAGCTCACCTCAGTATGCACCCACAGAAGGTGATACAAGTGGAAGAAGGAGTTCTTACAGAGGAAGAGGAGGTATAAACAAAGGAAGAGAAGTCAGATGTTACAGGTGTAACAAATTAGGACATATAGCCTATAAATGTCTAGAGAAAGAGAATGTGGGGATAAACCAGAGAAATTAAATTGATGCTCAGACTGGAGAAGAAGCAGCAAAGTTTCCTGAATCAGAGAGAGAAATTGTGCCAGAGAAAGGAGAATCTTTGGTGGTTAACAAAGTTTTGTTAAAAAAAACAAAGGAAGTTTTTGAACCAATACTGAGAAAGACTTTGTTCAGAATTGTGTGCAAAGTTCAAGGGAAATGTTGTCAATTGGTAATTGATAGTGGCAGTACAGATAATTTGGTCTCTACAGAGGTGATAGAGAAGTTGAAATTGAAGACAAGGGAACATCCAACACCCTACAAGGTGTCATGGCTTCAAAAAGGACATCAGCTGATAGTAAAGGAACAATGTGAAATAGAATTTCAAATGGGCAGTTAAAAAGATAAAATCATGTGTGATGTGATGCCTATGGATGTATGTCACATATTGCTGGGTAGATCTTCGTAGTATGACGGAGCAGCAATACATGATGGAAAGAGAAACACTTACAATTTTTTCAAAGATGGTATGAATCAAACATTGTTACCTATGGAAGAAGAAGATGCAACAAGTAAAAATTCTGATCCAAAGACTTCATTGTTGAGTGGAAAAGAATACTTGCAGCAGATTAAAGATGATGAGGTAAATTTTTCTTTAGTTTGCAAACATAAGGTAGTATTTACTTCTACTAAAATTTCTGATTTGCCAATTGAAATTCTATAAATGTTGGAGAGTTATTGTGATATTGTTGTGGATGATTTTCGTAATGAATTACCACCTATAAGAAGAATCAGCTGTCAGATATATTTGATTCTAGGATCAAATCTGCCAAACAAAGCAGCTTACAGAATGACTCCTAAAGAAAATGAAGAAATCAGAAAGCAACTGCAGGAATTGGTTGACGAAGGTCTGATCAGAGAAAGTTTGAGTCCTTGTGCAATACCTATAGTGTTAAGCCTGAAGAAAGATGGATGTTGGAGAATGTGCACTGGTTCAAGAGAAATCAATAAGATAACAATCAGGTATAGATTTCCTTTACCTAGAATTGAATATTTGATGGATTGTTTGAGTGGAGCAAGATATTTTTCAAAACTAGATTTGAAAAGTGGGTATCATCAAATTAGGATAAGGGAAGGTGATGAATGGAAAACAACCTTTAAAACAAATGAGGGATTATATGAATGGATGGTAATGCCTTTTGGTTTATCAAATTCACCTAGCACCTTTATGAGGCTTATGAATGAAGTATTAAAGGAATTTATTGGTAAATTTTCAATAGTATATCTGGATTATATATTAATTTACAGCAAAACAAAAGAAGAACACCTGAGACATCTTAATTATGTCTTAAGGAAGTTGCATGAAGAGAAGTTACTGATAAATTTAAAGAAATGCTCATTCATGAAAGAAGATATTATATATCTAGGTTTTGTTATTTTTGTTGAAGGATTAAAAATGGATCCAGAGAAGATAAAGGCAATTGTGGAGTGGCCTTCACCAAAAAGTGTTTTTGAGGTAAGAATTTTTCACGGTCTTGCTAGTTTTTATAGAAAATTCATAAGGAATTTTAGTAAGATCAATGCAACGATCATTGAAACCATAAATAAGGACAAACATCCATTCAAATGGACTGCTGAAGCTGAAAGAAATTTTTAGTTTTTGAAGCAAAAGATAACTGAGAAACCTGTCTTAGTTCTGCTTGATTTTAATAAACCATTCCAAGTAAAATGTGATGCTAGTGGAGAAGCTATTGGGGTTGTATTAAGTCAAGAAGATAGGCCTGTAGCTTATTTCAGTGAGAAGCTGAATGAGACAAGGAGGAAGTACACTTCTTATGACAAGGAATTTTATGCAATTGTACAGTCATTGAAGAAGTGGAGACATTATTTAATGTCTAAAGAATTTGTGATATATTCTGATAATTATGCTTTACATTATATTATGAAACAACCTAAATTGAATCAAAAACATGCAAAATGGGTTGAATATCTTCAAATTTTTAACTTTGTATTAAAGCATATAAGTGGTCAAGCAAACAATGTAGCTGATGCCTTGAGTAGAAAAAGAATTCTTGTTCAAGTAAGTCAAATTGAAGTGTTAGGTTTTTATTTTCTTAAAGAACTCTATAAAACAGATTTGGATTTCAAAGAAGCAGTTGAAGCATGTTGTAATCCTATTTTGATTGACAGAAGTTAGTGGTTAGATTATTTCTTGCAAGAGGTTTTATCATTCAAAAGAAATCAGGTGTGCATACCAAATTATTCTATGAGAGAAAATTTATCAGGGAGAAACATAGTGGTGGACTTGCTGGACATTTTGGTGTTGATAAAACTTATGAACAACTAAGTAATTTTTATTTTTGGAAAAATATGAGATCTGAAGTGGAAAAGTATGTGAAGAATTGTAAAATTTGTCAATATGCAAAAGGAAAAAGTCAGAATGCAGGTTTGTACTTTCCATTACCTATTCCAGACAAACCTTGGGATATGGTAAGTATGGATTTTGCTTTAGGATTTCCTAAGACACAAAGAGGAAATGATGCAATTTATGTTGTAGTGGATAGATTTTCAAAAATTGCACATTTTATTCCATGTTATAAAACCAGTGATGCTACTTATGTTTCCAATTTGTTTTTCAAGGAGATTGTCAGATTGCATGGGTTACCTGAAAGTATTGTCTCTGATATAGATACCAGATTTTTTGGTCATTTTTGGAGGGAATTGTGGAAGAATCTTGGTAATAAACTGAGTTTCAGCTCAGCTTATCACCCTCGGACTAATGGGCAGACTGAAGTAGTGAACAAAAGTTTTGTTAATCCTTTGAGAATTCTTGCAGGAGAACATTCGAAACAGTGGGATCATATTTTACCACAAACAGAATATGCATATAATGATTCACCTAACAGAAGTACAGGACAAAGTCCATTCCATATATTTTATGTAATGCACCCAAGAGGAGTATCTGAATTGAGGAACTTGGGAAAATTAGAAATGAGAAGTGCTGAAGGAGAGGAGTTTGCTTCAAAAATTCAAGCAATACATGAACAGGTAAAGCAACATCTACAAGATAGCAGCATCAAGTACAAGAACAGAGCAGATTTGAGAAAAAGAGAAGCTAATTTTGACGTTGGTGATTTGGTTTTAGCACACTTAAGAAAAGAAATATTTCCAAAGAAGCAGTATAACAAATTAAAATTCAAAAAGATAGGACCGTGCAGGATATTGAGAAAGTTTTCTGCAAATGCCTATGAAATTTAACTACCATCTAATATTGGAATATCTCCAATATTAAATGTTGCTAATTTGTACAGATATGAAGATGGTGGCACAGATGACAGACCAAAAGACAGAGAACATATTGACTGGGTAAAATAGTTACCCACAACAAAGACACTAAATCAAGAGAGGATCTTAGACAAGAAAGTGTTTAAGAAGACCAGGGGACAGGAGTATTTTCAATATTTGATCAAGTGGAAGGATCGGCCAATTGAAGATGCTACCTGGATGACAGAAACCATGCTGCAGAAATTGGGCAGTTCTGTGGAGGAGCTCATGGACAAGAGCCCATGAATATTTTTGTCCTCAGGAGTCTGATGTAGGGGCATGAGGCTTAGAGACAAAAGGCTTCATTAATTATTCCAAAAATCCAAAAAAAATTACAAGCAAAGGTGTTGGTACCTTTAGCTGTCAATTTAAAGTTGTAATAGATAGGGTTGAACTAGTATTTAGGAGGATTGAACAGTTTTAGATTTGTTTCAACATATTTAGCTTTAGTTGATAGATTTAGGGAGGATATGATGTAATTAGGTTTTTTTCTAAAATAGAAGAATTTGATCCTCAAGAAGAGGTCGATTGTTATGTAAGAACCTATAAATTGTAACCTCTGAGGAAGAGGAAGAGGAATTGGTCGTAGAAGAATTGATTGTGAGGGTTTTAGCCTCTGTTATAATAAAATTGCAGTATTTTTTTAACTGTTGTTATACTTGGAAAATCCCCGAAGGGTTCATTCCTTCGAATTCATTGAGTTATGGTTTTTCTGTGTAGATTGTGAAGTGTGTAGAATTAACTTCCATATAAAGGACTGGAGGAGGATTTGAATGTGTATTAGCCTTTGTGTAAATATTGAGAAGAAATCGAGAGGAATTTTGGTTTTCCTTGCTCGAGATCAATTATCATTTGTTAAAGTCACAGAGCAGGAATGGAGGTTTTCATGAGAAATCAGAGTTAAAACTGAAATCCGGTGGAAATCTGTCTTCAAACACAATTTAAACAAAGTTTACAGGTTAGTGGTTTTGGGAGAACAAACCACTGTCTTCGCACCACCTTTGGGGTTGAGAGTGGTTTTTCCTTTTTGAATGCAATCGTATCAAGTGTCGACATGTCACAGTGCCAAAACTGGCAATTTCACATAATGTTTGATTGATAAGTCACGGGGTTCAAATGAATGCGATATCCATCCGATCGTGATCGTCAGAGATCCAATGGTGGTCGCATCGTAAGCTCCGTGGAGGTTTAATTAAAAGGTATGGACCCGAAATTTTATGAAATAAAGCTTTATTAAAAGAATTGAAGTCCGGAACCCCATATCCTAAGATTTCCAAACATTCATTCCAAAGGTTTTTAACACTATTTCCGAAGATTTATTTAAACAGAGTTTTATCAAAGTGTTGAGATCCAACTTTAATTCTGAAAGTGTTAAAACATTGTTTTAACAATCAATTATTATATTTCCAAATGGATTTTAAACATTAGTAAAGTGGGTTATGATGTTTCCGAAGGGTTGTAACCATTGTTTACAAAGGTTTAATATTTTTTAGGGATAAAGGGACTTTTAGCTTCCGAATGTGCATGTTATTAATTTTATCAATCAGATTTCATAGAATTTGATGAATGAGAGTGAAATAGGAGATCAGGAATAGATTCCTCCTAAGTTAGAGAACATTGTAACCAATTTTGAACAACTCTCCTTAAAGCCTACACCCACACTGCCATCAATTCTTTTCTGATATTTCTCCATCAATACAGAAATTATTAAAGAAAATTTGTGATCCCACCTCCATATCTACTGCATAAATGGGATTATTTTTTGGTTGAGTTATATTTCTTACCATATAGGCCATTCGTACTTCTCTATATAATGTTTTCAACCCACCAAATAGAGGGATTGATGTATAATACATGTCCATGTGTAATGTTCCTCCTAATATTACTTCCCAAGACTGAGAATATCTGGTACCACTATGTCCATCATTACACTCTTAGTAGGAATTTGTGCCAAGCCAAGAACTAGGTATTTTATTTGCCCTAAATATTTTAATTTTCTAGAATCAAATGAAAACAAATCCTTGTAGGTTTTGTTAATTGGAAGTCCTAGATGGTCCATGACTAACTTGGGCATGAGGTTATGTGAAGCTCTAGAGTTTAACATAGCATTATGAATAATCATATCTTGTATGTTTAGACTTACATAAAATGGGGGACCATCATCATTTATACTACTGACATGTGGGCCAAACCAAAATTTAGGAGCATCATCATCTACGTTTAAGGAATACTGTAAATTTATATTAACCTCATCTTTTTAGAACTTTTAACCATAGTAAAGATTATTTTTATGTACTTTTCATTTCTTAAAAGTTCAGCAAAAAGAATGGATGCTTTCAACTTACTAATTTCACTTTCCATATTGAAGGTTGATTTCGTTTTTTTCCAATTTATTCATCTCCTTTTTTTTCTTCTGATTTTCTTGGATTGTCTTTCTTAGGCTCCTTTGCTTTCCTTAATATTTCCTTCCTTGATTCAGCTTGTTGCTCAGTTGTTGTCTTTTGTGGAAGGTTCTTAATAGGAATAGTCACATTTCTAAGATTTTACTACCTTTGAAAATATGTTACTGCATTGTTATAACCCTGTTGATAAACAGTGAATCGCATAGATGAATTCTATCCTTTTATCCTAAGCACTTGGTAAAAATATCATGCTCCTCTTTGGTGGAAAACACTTATGTTTATTTATCATCAAAGCATCAAATCTGGTGATATTCCTCCTCATTAACATCCTCATCAAAAAAACCCTCTATGAAAGGAGGTTGAGCAACATCTTGCTGATATTTAGGACCCTTCTTCTCTCTTGGAAAATTCTGAGTACCTTTAGTTCTTATGAAATTCAGATTTCTCACCTTATGTTGATTTTCAACCCTAAAAGTAGTCATGTTAACTACCAACTTCTCCATCGTTTTCAACATCAGATCAAATTTCACATCGGGTGACGAAGATGATTCTTCTTTGAAGACCACTCTCCTGTAGGTTTTCCTTTTTTCCTTTTTAGCCAACAAATTGGCTTCTATTCCAATTGCATTACTCTATATTTCTTCTAAAGTAGAAATATTTATCTCACAGAGTTTATAAGCCAATTCAGCATCAAAACCATTAGGATAGTGAAATAAGGCCAATCTAGGGGGAGGCTTTATATTAGTGGAATTGAATTCTAAATTTTGTTAAATCTAGTTGTGAATTCTTGAACTGACTCCGAGGATTCCTTTTTTATTTTCATATTCAGCTAAAATCTACAGGGGGTTTTTATTCACCTCCCACCAATAATAAATTGTTGCTTGAACTACTCCAAATTATTAATACTTGTTTATGGTAAGGATCTAAACCATCTATTTACCTCTCATGATAGAATTTGTGAAAAAATTCTCAGTTTGATGTCCTCATGGTCAACCTCCTCTAAATCAATAAAATCATTAAGCTTGTCCACATGGTACTGAGTTGTGAAAAAGCAAGTTCCATAAAAATAGATCAAACGGTGTCCATAATTCAAAGGGAGGTCATGTAATGGACCTTGAAGGTTTAATGGTGCATATTTAGCATCCATAATGTTGGGATATGCAGTTACACAGACAGTAGGAGTTTTGACAACATATGTCTAAGGAAATTAAACTATTATAGCAGAGGTTTATGGAAAAGGACTATGAGATCCCACAGAAGAAAGAGGAGTGGTTGAAGTAGAAAAGGATGGAATAAAGAAAGGAAAAGTTGCAAATTTAGCTATAGCTACCTGGAGTTCATGGACTTTAGGTTATAAGTTTTGAAAGTAAGACCAAATTTCTTGGTCTTGTGGCACTACCTTTAGTTCTGGGATGGTGGAACAAAAAATAAAGGGCTTTAAATTTGTTGGATCAAGGACAATGTGTGGAAGATAAATTTTGGACTTATATCTAAATAAATTTCTTTCAAATTTAAAGTCAAATTATAAATCCATGAGAGCTTCAACCTATGTAGGTATTGAATAAGACCTTTATAAGTAAATTGTATCTGATTTCATTGAAGCTTTCTTGCTAAAAAAAAATTCGGGCTTGACAAAATATTCGATGGATTCGGATCAGGGTTCCTCCAAGTATAGATGTATTTGTGAGAAAGAACTTTGTCAATAAAAACACTTCAAATTACATAGTGGAGTCGCCAAAGAAAACAACTTCTAGCCAAACTTATATCTAAATATTTTTTTTCCCTTAGATATTTGATCATAAGCAATAAAATTATTTGGGGAAAAATATGCCTTTCGTCCTCGACAATGGCGCAAAAATGTTATCTCTTGGAGAAAACGCTAGTTGCAAAAAAACTCTAAGGTAACCTCGAACCTCTTTGAGATTTAAATTTGGCCATTCAATCTGGATAGGTATCTCTTAATAAACTCAACTACTTAAGATCACTATAGCAAAATATTTATAATTTAGTTCTATGGCCATATTTGTCTAAGGAATGATGAATTTCAGCTGGGATATGTGGAATTACAACATTGCCATGGAGTCTAACCCAATCATGTGATATTTAATTATAGATTCGATGAGAAAAACACAGAATAAAGGTAGCAATAATTCCTTTGACACTTTAAGGAATTTAGAGGAAAATGAAGGAAACCAGTATAATTGTTAAATGAACAATAGTTATTAATGTCTGAGAAAAAAAGAAACATGAGCATAAAATATGAATCCCAATCTCATATACTTAGCTTTCTAGACATGAGAAAATGTAAAACAAAGAAAACAGATAGGCAACTACAACACAATAATTTCTGTAAATGCTCATGAAAACTATATTTATTAAGATAACCTCAAAAAATACACAAGGATGATATATTTTGAATAAACACCAACCCTTTTTCCTTCTACAATTATTTATTATATAAACATTACAATAACTAAAAAAGGTTTGTAGCTCAAAATTTAATTACAGTAATCCAAAAAATAGTAATATAAATCTTCTAAGTACATGCATTTGAAAATATCTTCTAAAAATATCTATTTTTTAAAAAATAAAACCACTTGCTGAACATTATGCTAAAAATGGGGATGAGAAAATGTATCATGATACTGTATCTCTCATTGTATATCAAGTTTGTTGTTGTAGATAATAATTAGTCATCCTTCAAAATCGGTCTTCTTTTTGAATTCCTTCTTTCTTTGGATTTCCTGTTGCAATACGTTGGTACTCTCGTTGTCATTCCTTAGTTTCTTGAACTGATGGTTTTGCTGATAAACTGGCTGTCAACGCTTTTCGTAAACTCTTTTTTTCAAAATTTATTGACAATGTAAATGTCAATGCTTTTCTTCAAAATATCGCTGACAATCAGAATGTCATCTCTCCTTTGTGCCTTTTTCTAGATAGACGTTGATAGGTGCATGATCAGTGATATGTAAAAATTCACTTTAATAGTGAATTATCAAAAACCAAAAATGGTCATTAGATTCTTAGTTGAGGGTATTTGTTGCCTTCAAAAGAACATCTACCTTATCTATTCTTTGCCTCTTACTTTGTCTTGTTTCCATAGGGGTTTTCTTTTTAGTGGCCTTATCCTTTGACTTTTTAGAACCTACAATTTTCTATTTGTTTGTTAAGAGGTCCTTTAATGGAACATTTTCCACATCTATCACCTCTTTTGCAAGGTTAATATCTTGTTTCATAATTATTTTAAATATTAGTTTGTTTGTAGGCCTGTTGTGAGGTATTTTACCCCCCTTAAGCATATTAGATAGTGTAGGTTATTTTTCAATTGGGGCTTCTTCAACATGAGGTTCAACTTCAACTTCTTTTCCTTTAGTATGTTCTAATAAATGAGTTTCTACAGGGGATTTCCCAGTGGGTGTTTTCTCAACATAAGGGGAATTCATAGTAGGAGGCATATTTTCATTGGGAGGTTTTACTGTAGGTTGTGTTTTCCTAAGCTTGTCACTTCTTCTAACATATACTTTAGGAATTTTACAACCAAAAGATGAGGGCATGTCATTATCCTTTCGGCTCTTGGTTAGTTCAATGGAGGTACTCTGAGATGAGTTTTATGTCTGAGTTTTGTTTCCCTATTTGGTTCCCTTCTTCCACCCACGTTTAGCCTTAGGAGACTGGGGTTGAAAAGCTCCCTAAAACAGGAAATGGCTCCATGTCCCTTCAACCTTTTCCAATTGATTCTCAATTAACAATTTAATTAAGCCTTTGTCATAAAAAAAATGATGGGATGGATCTCCTCTAACCTGGAAAGGAAAAGCCACATGCTTCAAAATATCCAACAAATAAAAATAAACATCCATCCTTACTTGACCTTCTAGGTGAGCTAAGAAATGCAAATGGTACAAATTTACCAAGTTAAAATGCCCTTCATGGGTGAAATAAGACTATGTTATTCATAGCAACCAATTCCACTAGTCTTCCAGCCAAGACATCCCAACCTCTGCCTTCCAATTTATGTCTTTATAAATGGATTCTAGGAAAAATTGGACATCAATCCCAACAAAACATGGCTTTTGAAATCATTTTCCCCATTTGAAGGCAGAATTATAACCTCTACAATTACTTATTCTGTGACCTAGAATGAAATTCCTCCCATTATCACATGTTGACCATCAAACCCCTGAGTGAATCCTTGAGCCACCTCGTCATGGTAATTGAAGCACTGATAGAATAATTCATGTCATTCAGCCTGCTGGAACTGTTTTTGTATATTTAGATAAATATCCTAAATAACGGGAATTTTCTGCTAGCTTTTGTTTTCTTTCCCACTATTCCCCATTATTTTTATGGTCAAGAGAAGACACAGAACGACAAATTGAGATTTGATCATGGATATTTTCCAAAAAATTGCATGAAAACTATCTTTCTAGTCATTAAATTAACAAACTTTACAAATGTAATGGGGAATTCACTATATGGGAAAAAAATAGACATCTGGGTAATTATTTACAAGTAACACTAGATTAAACCCGTTAATGATTTTAAGACGACTTCATTCCTTTGGCGATGGAAAAAATTCCTTTAGCACATACTTTTTACTAGTTGGAATTAATTAGCACGATCCATAATCATCATTGTCTGCTGACATGGTAAATTCATTTCAAAAAATCAAAATTCAAATTTAAAGTTTGGCGTTGGTATTGCAGTTAGAAGTTTTACCCAAAAAACGTTGGCATTCACATTGTTAGAAAATTGCTCTGAAAATTTGTCGAACATCCAATGTCATTGATAATCCCATTATGAGTGTTTTTCCTGTTTACTACAAATAATTTTTTGACTCTGAAATTCTCATAGTTTCTTTAAAAAATTCAGAAAATAAAATAAAATGTGATAACAGGTTGCACAATAAGTCCATTGTGTGAAGGAAGCTTTCAAGCTTTTATTGTGCATACCTTGGCATTATGCACAATGACAAACCTTTCACACAATTTATACACACTCACACTCATAAGAAAGTTTTTTAATCACAAAATTTACAAAAAATACTTTTTTCATGTTGATAGCCATAAACAATGTTTCTTGTCACCACTTTGTTATTAAGTGGCTTAAGAAGAGGTGTGGATCATATTTTGAATATCAATATGTCTATCGCTATTTTCAATGTTGTTGAGGCAAGTAGTGGAAACATATGATACCATTAGTAATATTTTAATAATAAATAATCCATATTTCCATTTTCCAAATATCATTAGTCAATTAAGTAAAGGTTGTGTGAAGTGCAGACAAAACTATGTACATTGAAATCTCCTTTCACAATGAAATCTATAAATAGTGTAAGCTTTGTTTATTCCTATCTTTATGAAATTATACATATTTTTGGGAGTGCGGAGGAAGTCGACTATGCGAAGAATTATTTTAATTTTTCATTGTACATACATCCACACTCTAGACCAAAGACTTTGATAATTAATTCATTATAAGTTTTAAATAACAAAGAATTATCTAATGAAACTAATTAATTGATTAAAAGTTGTAATTGCATAATTAAATCTTATCTTAGTGTAACACCCTCCTTCCACATTTACCCAAGCAAAAAGGTACACCGACATAAACATGTGATGAATAGTTACTGTGATATGATTCAATTTCCCAAATACACTTAAGGAAATGGAATCGACAAACCAAAACCAAAATGACTTTCCTTAGGAGCTACAAGTCCCATAGGGGCTAACCAACCACTCTAGGTTCTCAACCCCTAAGTTAACCTACTCTTTAACTAAAATAGACCCCCAATAACACCCATCACAAGCCCTTCATGCGAATATAACCCTACAGTCACTCCCATAACAAGGGAATCCATGCGTCTACAAACTTTTCCAGGAAGTTTTGTGCTAACAACCCTGAATTTCGAGCAACTTTTTCAAGGATAAAACTCAGACCTCTGCCCAGAACTTGATGAAATTCTCAGAAATGATAAAAAAAAAGGCCTCAAATGCAAAAATTGAACAAGGACCTGACCCGACTCATCCTAACCATGGCGGTAATTTTGTCAAACACATCATGAGCATGAAATGTACAGGTCATAAATACACATCTGAGCATAGGGACATCATACTTATCTGAAGTTCTTTAAGAAGGACTGATGCCCTATCATAATAGCTGAAGTATCATCTATTATGTCATACATTAATTATTCATTCATTTACTAATCAAAACATGATGAGATCCATATCTCAAGTCTATCATAAACCCTACTTATAACCAACATATCAACTATGATAGAACAACCATTATAATGACATAATAACAAGCACATTTACACATAATCCATAGGAGTAAATATCTCTTATTAACATATAAAAAATGCAACCAAGTCAGGGACTTCCACATACCACCTGACCATATATTGGGTTGAACCAAATCTTTCTTTTAGCCAATCACCCCTGTGCCATATTCCAAGCATGAAAGTGGGACTCACAAAAAAACCAACCAGGGATTCCTCAGGATTTATCATGTATCCTACCATTACCATTCAAAGAATTCCTAGGCTTGAAAACCTCATTTGTGCATCTTTTATTTACCGTGTATCCCACCATTATCGGTCAAGGATTCTTATGCCAAACATTAAACATACATGATAGGATTTATCGCAATCCTGCAATATACCAGTCAAGGGATCACTAGGCCCTAAAAAATCATTGATGCATTTGTATTTCTCCACCTAAACCATGAGAAAAATTTCTATATCAACCTTGAAGCTTTACTGATCCTACCATTTACCAGTCAAGGGATTCCTAGGCCTTTGGGAATTTTCTAGAGACCATACCACTCAGTTTTGAAATCATCCGATAATCCAACTCAACCAAGTAAAAGAACCCCATCACACCGTGGCTATCCAGAAATGTCAAGGCAAGGTTCAAACAACTTTCACACCTAAAAAAACCCATGCCAATGTTAGCAAGAGAACCAATACACACACACATATAATATTCATGCCAAAAATAGCAAGGAAATCATACATGTAACTTGATGCCTATAAGTATTTCCGATGTAGTCGTATGATCCAACTCTTCCTTGCTTGCTTCCTTTCTCTAATGATAGAGTGCTCAAAGAATAATCAAAGTGTGAAAGAGTAAGAGAGGGAGAGAGAAAATAGACATAGATCACCAAAATTGAACTGTCAAAATTTGTGTACTGGTCCTAAGAAGCCTTTTTATCATTGAGGCCTCTATTTTCTCCATTTTCCATTATTCTTCCTTCATTTTCCTCCTCACATTCAACATGTGACCTTTCACCTTCATTTTATCCTAATTTCCATTATTTTCATAAATAAATGTCAAATACTGCCTCTTTCCTTTCCAAAGCATTTTCCATTTCCTTTCGCCATAATAAACCAAATGAACACATACTAGGATGTTTTTCCCGACATTCAAGTTGAAATAGATGTCCCATGGATTTGGTCTTATTTTTTCCTCTATTAACTTTATTACATGTATTTTTAACCTAAATTTGTTACAAACCCCTCCCCCTTAGGGAACATCGTCCTCGGTGTTTAGTGACACCTTTGACCAAAAAAATTGCTGAAAAACCAAAATATACTAACCATGGAGATTTATAGCTTAGCTCGATGCAGTATTTACAATTAACAACCCACTAAAAAGCACAAAGAACATGTAAAACATAACAACATGACACCCATACCGCTTATTGGAGTTGTATAATATAGTTCATGGCGATATATATACGAAAATTGTTTTGCCTCAACCGACAAACAGGGAAGGATACATCAACTAAATTTGATTGACCATCTCCCATGTAGCTTCATAGGGCCCAATGTTCTTCCACTGCACTTTAACCATCTCTATTTCTCGATTCTAGAGCATGAGCATATTTCTCTACAAAATACACTGAGGTTCCTACTGGAATTCTCCTTTTGGTTCCACCTGCAGCATAGACTAATCAATGACATGATTATCATACTTAGCGTGCTACTTAAGAAATGACACATGGAAAACATCATGGAATTTGATTGTCAGAGGTAGTGCACATTTTTAAGCCACTAGTCTAATCCTTTCAAAGATCTTGAAAGGCCCGCAACATCGAGGTGCCAGCTTCGCACATGAGCTAATCCTCAAGGAAATCTTCTTGGGATTGTTGCGTAATTACACATGCTCCTTAACCTGAAAATCCTTAAATTCCCTATGCTAATCTGCATAACTCCTCTGTCTATATTGTGTTTCCTTTATATTCGATTTGATGACTTGTATTTCATGTTCCATTTCTTCCAACATGTCTAACCCTATCAACACCCTATTCACGGGATCACTCAAACTGATGTGAGTATTAAAACTCTTCCCCTAAAGTGCCTCAAATGGAATCATCTCGGTGACACCTGATAACCATTGTTGTACACAAACTCGACCAATGGAAGATACTCTTCCCACTTTCATTGTCAATGCATCACATATATTCTCAACGTGACTTCCAAAATGCTATTTACCCTCTCTGTCTGTTCTTTTGTTTATGTATGATAAGTTGTATTGAAACCAAACTTTGTACCCAAACCTGTAAATAAATCTTTCCAAAACATAGAAGTGAACTTAGCATCCTTTTCTGACATAATCTTCTTCGGTACACCATGCAACCTCACTATATCTCTGACAAAGACATGTGCTACATCACTAGTTGAATACATCAATTTCAGTAGAATAAAGTGTGCTACCTTTGTCAACATGCCCACCACAACCATGATGGAGTCATGATGTATATTTTTCCTTGGAAATATTATAATGAAATCCATGGAAAATACCTCCCATTTCCATTCCAGAATTAGAATAATCTATAGTATGCCAGCTGGATTCTTAAATTCTACTTTTACCTGTTGACAATCCAACCATCTAGCCAGAAACTCTACCTCTTCCTTCTTCAGATTCAACTAATAGTATAACTTCTTCATAGTTTCAAATGTCCAATGATATCCTGGGTGACCTTAATATGAATTAGCATGAAATTCCATAAAGGTAAGCTTATTGAGCTCACTTTTATCCAACTCATAGATCTTGTCCCAAAATATGGCCAAATCATCTGTTGTGAGATGATAGTCCACATCCTGATCACATGTACCCTGTTGTAACCTATGCCTAAGATCCATATACCTGTCATCCTACTAACCTGCCTGTAATATATGATCCTATAAATTTTTCCCATAAGAACGCATAGCTGCTATGTGGTTCACCTGTACTCTTCTCCTAAGAGCATCCACGACCTTTTTCTCTTTCCTATTAATGTACTTGATCTCAAATTAAAACTCAGCCAATAAATGATCTCTTTCCTTTTTCACTTTCCATTCAATTAATTAATATGCATAGGAACATTTAAACCAAGCTTCGATTGTGTAGAATGCAACATTGCAGAGAAACTACAGTGACAATTTTATCTAGATATTTGTATTCCATAGAATGAACTACAATGAAAAGTTTCTCTAGATATTTGTATTCCATAAAATGAAAATTGTGCAATTCTAAAGACATTGTGCTAACGTTCTATTATTCAAAGATGTATGTGTAAGATCCGAAACTATTATCAAATGTTTAATTTTGTTTAAAGCAACAACACAACACTGAATATAATAGAAAATATGAAAGAATAGCTTCGAAAATATGTAGAAAAAATTATCCTAACATTGATACAAGGTCAAATTCAGTAAAAATTGTATTCAAATTTAAATTTCAATTACCATAGCCATAATTCAAATATAAACGAGATCATATTCAAAACGTAGTCATAAAAGATAAATTTTTTGAACATAATCTAAATTATAGCAACAAAAATTGTAAAGTAAATGTGTTTGTTGTAGTGGAAACTAGCATTGCGCTTTCGTAAACCATAACACTAAAAAAGGAATTTGTAACAAAAAACATCAATTTTTATATAGTAATTATCAAATGTCACCATAACATAATCAACAAAGACAAATTATCTAATATTGGCTAAAATAAAATAAAATGTTGAACAATTTGACAATACTTACACTATGCAAAATAGTTTGTCCTGATGTGCTTCTATTATATGTGTTAGGAGTTGATGACTTGTGGTACAAACCCTTTCACCATAGTTTTGAAAAAATCCGTCAGGAGAAATTGTAATAGGATATTATTAAATTTTCCTAACTTCTTCTAGTACCTGGGCAATTGAGACATAGTTCTTCTTATTGACTTTAGAAAAAGTAACTAGCCATTTATTAATTTTTTCTGTAGTAAAATCATTGATGATATCAAAATCCATTATCATTTTTTTTTTTCTGCTCCAATTGAGATTTTAATGTGTCTCTTGAAATTATTTCAGAATCATGTAGTAAGCACATATTGTCTAAGCGTTATATAATTTTGTTGCCCTAAGATTAGCATGAATTCTTCTCTTACCTATCTTTCCATAGTCAAAAATTATATCCTCAAGTGTATTGATCCTCTTAGACAATCCAAATTTCAATTTCTTTATTAGATTAACATTTGGAAGTTGTTGGTTATGGTTCACAATATCAGAGAGTAGTGAGAGCCTCTAGATAAAAGAAACTAAATAATTGTTACCGAATTTCGTGTCTTCCTCAAGATTACTTTAACCAAACTCGTAAATGCCATAAATTCACGTTGAAAGAACGTTAAATCAAAAAAATATTTTCATGCATCATCAATTATTTCTAATCTTCGACATATGTTATTGATGATATGTGAATTCATTGAATTAAGCAGATTGACAAACTTGTTAGATGATTGTGGTGTTGTACACTACAAGGAAAAGACCCTCTAGCAGATGTTCTTGAGGAACCCCTTATAAAAATACCCCAGACATTCGTTTCTAGCAAAGGTTACTAGAGGAGGTTGGCAGACAGAGCTTTTCGCGAATGTATTTTGTCCGGTGTGCTTATCATTGTAAAACGCACCAGTGTGTTCAACAAGAGAAAGCACTAGTGCGCACAAAACATTGGCACACCGAACACTGTACGCTCCATACACACCCACCCGATGCATTGTATTTCTGTAGTGCACCAGTTTTTTATAGCACTTCCACACCAGTGCCTCATAAAAAGTGCACGAAAATAGAAACTACATGGTGCGAAATTAAGCAAACGCACTGGTGCACCCATAAAACCCCGCGCAATAGAACAGGGTTAAATAAAAAAAAATTACGGAAAAAAAAATGCACAAAACATTGGCACATCTAACATCATGTGCTCCGTACACACCCACCCAGTGCGTTGTATTACTGTAGCACACCGGTTCTTTATAACACTTCCACACCGGTGCCTCATAAAAATTGCGCGAAAATAGAAACCGCCCAGTGTGGAATGAAGCAAATGCACTGATGCTCCTATAAATCTCCGCGCACTAGAATATGTTTTAATAAAAAAAATTATGGTCATAAAATCACACAAAACATTGGGACACCAGACACTGTGCGCTCTGTACACACCCACCCAGTGCATTGTATTACTGTAGCGCACCTGTTCTTTATAACACTTTCGCACCAGTGCCTCAGAAAAAGAGCATGAAAATAGAAACTGGCCGGTGCGGAATGAAGAAAATGCACCGGTGCACTAGTAAAACCCCAGCGCCCCGAAAGAGGGTTAAATAAAAAAATTTACGGCCAAAAAATCGCACAAAGCGATCCGCACACACCCACCTAGTGCATTGTATTATTGTAGGACACCGGTTATTTACAACACTTCCGCACCGGTGCCTCATCAAAATCGCACGAAAACAGAAACCGCCAGGTGCAGAATGAAGCAAACGCACTGGTGTGCCCATAAAACCCCGGACACTGGAACAAGGTTAAATAATAATAAAAATGTCCAAAAAACCGCATTTTCACTTTTGTCAGTGCTACAGAGCTCTCAAGCAGCAGTGCAATTTATCCTTGTCTGAGCCACCATAACATTGGTGCTTTGATTGCATTCATTGCACGCAACGCTGTTGTGCATTTCCCATCAGTCTGCAGCTTGAATTTTGCAAAATGGTGGACAAATTTTCTTCTGCAAATTCTACAGCCAATATGCATCCTCGACAGGAAAATGTAAAGGTATTTTTCTTGTTTTCCATAATTAAGCATTTTAGTGGATTAGAATTTCAAATAACCTTAAAATTAACCATTTAAAAGAAAAAAAAATATTATCGCACGATGCACTTGAGCCATTCGGCTCGAACCGGTTTTTGGTGCTGCCTGTAAATTTATAGGCTGCACCGCAACTAGTGCTAACGGTAACCACACCGGTTCCGAGGTGGTACCAATAGGCGCACCATGTTATTTTAAAAAAAATTAAAAAGTGCGGTTACCAGGCTGCACCATTGAAAAAGTGGAATAGTGGCAACACGGTGGGTTAACTGAATTATCTGCCCTAGGGCAGGTAATGTTGTTAGTGCACCGCATACCGCATTTTGATAGGGTCGACAGTTCAGCCTGCTAAACCAATGCTAACGGTATCCACACCGGTTCCGGGGCGGTACCGAAGGCACACCCTGTTATTTTATTTTATTTTTAAAATTGTGGTACGGTCAGTTACCCAGCCGCGCTGTTGACCTAGTGGAATAGCGGCAATGCGGTGCGTTGACCAAAATAGCCGCCCAGGGATGGATATTTTTGTCAGCGCACGACTTTCTATATTTCGCCTGCGTCAACGGTGTGGCCTTGTAAATGACCGCCTATTCACTATGCCATGATGGCAGGAGGTCAGTCCGCTGACTGAACTATACGCCCCGGGGCATAGAGTTTAGTTATCGCACTACCCTTCGGACACCGTACATAGTCAACAGTGCACTACAATTTTTTTTGGAGCACCACCCCGGTGCGCTGAATATTATTAGGTGCACCAAAGCCGGTGCACTCCATAGAAATACGCACCTGGACCGGTGCGTGACTATGTTTTTGGCACACCAAGTGTTTCTTTTTTTTCCAAAAAAATTATATATGTATATTTCTAAATACATGTCTTATTTAATAAAAAAAATGTGTTTAATATGTCAATCATTCAGAGACATGAAAGTAGAGAAGAGGGGGAACAACAACAATAGGCGGAGCAGTATAACATGGTTTGCCTGTGAGAGGCACAAGAAAGGGAGAGAGATGTGCACCCTCACCCTATTATAGTAGTTATGCAGGGCCTCCTAAGGCAAGCAGGCCTCCTCAAGTTCTATGAGGAGGCTACTTCCCTAAAGGGCCATATTTTGTTTTTGAGACATCTTATCTGAATGTGGAATACCTACCAACAGGCCTTCCGGGTTGGTATAAACCAGTGGCACGTGCCCACTAAAAAGGATATATATTTCATTACATGGCTATCGAGGAGAGGGGTGGATTTTCCCTCATTCCCAGAGGTTCCAACTAGCTATGTAGCAGGGAGTCAGTTAGTTTACTCCCAGAAATACAATATTGGAGCAAATGTATTGTCTCCTGCAGAGTTTCAGGTCATTGGAGGTCAGTTACGTATTGGTGCATTTGGGAGTGAGGAGGTGTAGTGTCTGTCACTTATCATTTCAACCATTTTGCACAACACCAGTGACGAGAAATGCATTAGTTTCTCGCTTCTATACTAGGTTGATTCTTTAGTATAGGAGCCACGACTTATCAGGTGGTCTGCCATTTTTTTGTGGCAGTTCTGTACAGCCTTAGATAGATGTCGTGCGCATGCAAAAGGGAGGGTCTACTTCCTTTTGCTTCAGATATTTTTTGTTTATTTTTTGAAATATTTCCAGAGATGAGGCCTACTTTTCTTCGGCAGCCTCGTAGACTGATGTTTGAGGCACATATGCACATGTGGGGGCAGATGATGCCCAATAGGTATGAGACTCTGTTTCCAGTGAGGATATCACATGATGCACTAGAGTTGCTAGCTAGTTTTATGATCATCCCTTCATTATGGTCCCCAGTCGTTATGCAGGATTGGATTGGTGAGGGTGTGCCAACATCCTCTTCATAGCTGATGAGCCGCTAGATGATAGAGGTAATATTACTGTTTTATTTAAATTTATTCTAGCATGTTCTTTAACTTGTTTTTATTAAATTATGTAATGAAATTGTCTAATTATTGTTGTGTACTTGTATATATTTTGTATACATTGGCTCTTTTGATGGCAAGGAGATATCGACACCACCACATAATCTAGGTTTGCATTCTGATGACGATCAAGGCATGCCAAATTCCGAGGATCATCAGGAGGATAGTGCAGAGAGACCTGCTCCTAGTGTGCCAGTACTGCCTTTTTCTAGGCGCGGTGGACTTGATGCTAGATATAGGATGGAGTTGGGCAACCAACTCAGTGCATTGATTGTTGAGGCGGGTATCAGGCCCACTCATTATAGAGACATACAGGCCAATGATAGGCTATTACAGATGTGGAGAGGCATGTCGCATGACATGTACAACCTAATGCAAATGTTGTAGGAGCTACGACAGCTCTTATGCAACTGAGGAGGACTGTTGCACGTTATAGGTGTGGTCGAGTCGTAGCACGTGATGGAAAGTCTGCGAGCAGTGACTCAACATCTCATGATCGTTCACCTTGTGTCATGCCAGATGAGCATGAGCCTCCACTAGCATCTAGGCGCAGCCATCATGGAGATGAGGCTGGACCATCGGCCACGTCCAGTCAGCAGCCTGCAGCATCCATCAGTACTCATGATCATGAGTAGGCTGAACCATCGACTGTCGAGGCTGCACCATTGACTGAGTAGGCCTCTACTAGTACTGCTTATATATATATATATATATATATATATATATATATATATATATATATACTATGTACATGTTGCAGTTGTACTTAATTGACATGTTGGTGATCATCACAATGTGTATATTGTTAGGTCATGTTAGATATGTTCATTTAATGTGCATCTTGCAGATATATGTGTATGTTATAGCATGAGTTATTTGACATGAGATGTATATTTGATGTTTTTGTTGTGATGATGTCAATATATAATGTTAATTGTGTTTTGTTAGATGATCATGATCACGATGATGTTAGCGATTTTTAATGTGTTTTTTAGTCAAATATGATGTTTGTACGATGTTTATCATGAACGTGATGTTTATTAATTAATTTAATATTAAATGATCATGATATTGTAAAATTGTAATATTTTTAATTCTAATTGTATGTAAAATTCTAAAATTGTAATTGTAATGGTATACATGGAAATTTGTAAAATTGTAATTGTAATTGTAATTTTTTAATTTGTAAAATTGTAATTGTATATATGTAAAATTCTAAAATTGTAATTGTAATTGTACGTGAAACTGTAAAATTGTAATTGTAATTGTAATTGTAATTCTAATTCTAATTATATGTAAAATATTTGTTAAATTTTAATTGTATTACTGTGAATTGATTGCAATTGTAAAATTGTAATTGCATGTAAAATTCTAAAATTGTAATTGTAATTTTAATTGTATTACTGTGAATTGATTGCAATTGTAAAATTGTAATTGCATGTAAAATTCTAAAATTGTAATTGTAATTTTAATTGTAATTGTATGTGAAATTTTAAAATTGTAATTGTAATTATAATTTTAATTGTAATTATATGTAAAATATTTGTAAAATTTTAATTGTATTAGTGTGAAATGAATTTATTAAAATTTTAAATTTGTAAATTTTTAAATTTCAAATAATTGTAAAATTATAAATCTAGAATAATATGAATTATTGTAACATAATAAAGTTTAGAAAATAATGCAAATAAATTCATGTATTGTAGAATTATCATTATTTTATTATGATCTTAGATACAAAAAAAAGAACTAATTTATATAGTATGCCATTGTTTTTGAGATCAACATAATTGCAAATTATCAAGTGAATTATTGATTTTAACATTAACAGAATGCAAATTACCAATTAATTCAAAATACATATTATAATTTTTCGAAAAACCCCATCTTAAAAAGTATAAATATTGATGAAACAACACATGTACCCTATCACTCTCAGTTCTCATGATCACCCTCATTATCTTCCAGCTCACATGGCATGATAACCCTATTGTTCTCAAAAATATGTTTTGATCCAGGGTCATGTGTCAATACGAACCACCAATCCCTATCCAACACATTTGGGTAAAAAAACACCTGGTTGCAGTGTTTGGGGAAAACATAGAGCTCATTCGCTTCATCCCACATCTTTCTAGAGTTGATACATATTAGGCTACTATCACGATATTCCTTTACATTATTCTAATCAAATGTGTCCCACCACTTGCACCTAAAAATAACACATTGGAAAGAAGAAAAATCCACTTCAATGATCTCTTGTATCTTTCCAATGTAACCTAATGTCCCTCGTACTATGATTTGATCATGGTGGCTAGATTGACTAGCTTGATCAAACTCGACTTCCACTACACAATCTTGTGTGATGTTTCCAGCATCGGAATTTTCTATGCGAAAATGGTGTCCATATGCCCACATATATGGGAGCAAATGCACCTATTAAAAGAAAGTAAAAAAATCATAGTGTCATGTGTCTTATAATAGCCCAACTGTTAAAATATGAAATATATATGTCTTATAAGTTTCAAATTCACATATAAATTAAAAATATTATTACCGAGTTGTTGCACCCAATCCCTACGTTTAGCGCATCCTTTTCAACACACGGGTAACGACCGGTAGCATAGTATTTCTCTCTAACTTGGTCAACAACCCAATTGTTGGGGCATATTTTTGGCATATTTTCTTTTAAATGATCAGGAGAAGGCACACTTCTACCATTCAACCATTTGAATTATTTCCTATCACTATCCCATTTCACCCTAATTTCTTGTACAATTTAACCCACGGTTGTGTCACTTCGGAATTGTAAAGAACGAATTTATTGATTGTTTCAATTTTTGCATTCACTGATGAAATCAAACCAACACTATATAGTACTTAGAGATCAAAATATACATTATATCAAAGTTCAACATGAATATTAATTACTTTTTGTAAATTTGAAAAATTATAAGTCACTTACTCTTTATCAAGCACATTTTTCCACTCATTTGGAGCAACTCCCCTTCTCTTTTTCTTCATCCCTTTCATTGTCCCAAATCACCGCACGTGTTTTGTTGTCGATCTGCTTGATGTACTCACTGGCATAATATAAATACTCATATGATATGTACAACTCTGTCATAGACCCCTCGGGTTTTTCCCTTTGTCGAAAAAAATCTTTCAATTTATTCATGTACCTCTCTAAGAAGAACATCCAACGACAAGAAACCACCCCAACTAATTCAACCTCATCTACTAGGTGGATTAGAAGATGAACCTATAAGTCCATGAAACTCATCGGCAGTTCCTTCTCAAACATACAAACAATCTCAACTATCTCTTGATGCCACCGTGGAATGCTAGCCACATGAATCTCCTTTGATGTGATCCAACGTACAAACGCAGATAATTTAGATATGGCACGTCATAGGTATTGAGGGAATTCATGTTTTACACACCCATGTACAAACAAAGGATAATAACACTGCAAAGTTATAAACACATGCAATAATATACAAAAGTAGTTATGTTTTATGATACCTGCATGGGATAAAATTCATTAATATAACAAATAATAAAATCATGCTTTTGACATTATACGTACTCTTAGAATATTCAAATGGTCATGTGATTTCAACCCCGACAAATGGTCATCCACGGTGAATTAGTGCTGTAGTGAAGACCCGTATGAAGTTGGCACCCTCACACCCATTATAACTTCCTTTGCCAAAGAAATATCATCCTTTTTTAAAATCCATGGGACATCACCTTCTTTGAAAAACCATGAATTAGAGGGACTAGCGCCTGCCTCTGATCCTGTACTTTCTAATCGTCTTGGCCAATGTTTCTTTTTAGTTTTTGAAGTAATAAGATCTTTCCTAACAGCCAATGTGTCACTTGGTTTCGATGATATGTGCCTACATAAAGAAGATGAAACATTTTTAAATATATGCATGGGATCTAATAAGTGGGTAATATTTAGATGCTCCCAATATCGGAGGTTATAAACGGTAGATTTCCTTTTAATCCCAATGGGAAATTTCTCAACATAGGTGTCGAATAAATCTGGATCATCGAACATAGGCTCCCCATTTGAATCGAACATTTCTATGAACTCCCTCTCCTTCTCTCTCTCATATGATCTAAGCCATTCAGCTAGTGTCATTATTGGAGGCCTTTGGGTTCTCTCTTATTTAACATTGAAAGCGGACGTTGCTCTTCTGTAAGGGAAATCATACACTGGCTTTCATAGTTCCTTGGACCATCTAGCTTTCAGAGAAGGTCCACAACATTTACATCCAAAATACCCTTTTGTTACAGACCTACGAGATTATATTTGTATACATTAATCAATATGCATGGCACGTTAAAGAATATCATGAAGATCAGAACAAATATTACAACGAATTAAATAATTAATATGTGAAAGAATATTGCTACTTATATAAACAAATCAATAAATTAAACATGTAATTTACCAAAGAAAACTCCTAAGCCTGGATAATCATGTGTCGTATAAGCACATATGCCATACAATGTAAAACTCCTCTCTACTGCGATGGGTCTTGATACATCGTATACATTTATCCTATCCCATAATTCCTTCAATTCATCTACCAATGGTTGTAAGTAGACATCCATATTCTTCACTTGTCTTCTACCAGGGACTATGAGAGCCAACATAAGATGTCCATTCTTCACAGACAACCATGGGGGGATATTTTTATTGATCACTACTGCAAGCCAAACAGAATAGTTGGTGTTCTGGAGGGAATATGGGTTGACACTATCCATGACGATGTTGAGTTGTAGACTTCGTACTTCATCCTTGAATTTTACGGGCCATGTATCCTCTATATGCTTCATGGCTATTGAATCAGTTGGGATTCACATCATTCCCAACTCACTTCTATGTGAGGCATGCCATCCCTTCAACATAGCTAATTCTTTGAAACGAAAGAGCCTTTGAATCCTTGGGATTATAGGCATGTGCCTCAATATCTTAAAAGGAGGACCAATACGTGATTTACCCTTCTTTTTTGATATATCATACCTATCATGTCCACATTTCGGACACATCTCTTTATCTGCATATTCTCCTCTATATAGAATACAATCATTTGGACATGCATGATATGATATGTACTCAACACCTAACATTTTAAAAAATTTCTTTGCCTCTTCGCAGCTACCGGGCAAGACATTATCACTCGGAAGAAACTTATATTTGAATAACTTGTAGTTGGTGATCATGGAAAAATATATTAATAAATTAATATCGATATAATTATTAACGTTCATAAAATTTACCATTTTTAATGTTCATTGTAGTGTACTGATTATATTTAAAATTTATATAAGGGAGTAATTTATGGTATCTTACCTCAAAAATTCCAAAAAACATGCATTCGACAGGCCAAACTTTGCTTTCAAGTTGTACAGTAACATCATTGTCCCCAACTGGGTAGACTTTGACTGACCGCCAGGTCCAAAGAGAGTGTTGGTGGAAGCAAATTTAAGGCTTTCAAAAAAGGTGTCAGCGATATGAGCACCATCCCTTAGCTAATCATCGTTTTTTAATGCATCTAACAACACTGTCTCCATGGCAGTCGTATCCCTTAAGTAATCATCCATATCAACCTCTATTTGATTGCTTCCATTGCCAGCTTGTGAAGAACTTATATTGTTATAGTCATTCCTAATTTGTGAATTTGGACATAGCAGGAATTGAATCGGTGATTGATTCAACCATTCTTGGTATTGTTCCTCTCCGATTTTTTCTCTTAATTAAATTTTATCTGGATTTGACATTGTCTTGGGGTGCAATGGAAGATGGTAGGTAGGTTTCTCATCATCACTAGAATCCTAATAATTAAAAAAAAAAAAAAAAAAAAAAATTTGAACATGATTAGTACAAAATATATGATATCAATTAGTAACCACATTGACAATATTGCATGATTATAAATTGGTTTGACGTTGAAATAATTAAATTAATCAATATACCAAACAAGTATAATTATTACCATCATTGTCCCGGGATTGTGGCTAAAAGATGCAATATTGTTACAATTGGCAGGGTGAAGTGGCTGTACATTTTCATCTACCAAATGCGCCTTGCGGTATACAGCTCCTAATAAGAGCTTCCGACATTTTGGAGTTGTTTGAATATTTTGTGCATCTAAACTCGATGTTGAATCTGTATCATGAACCTACAAATTTGTATACATTATAAATTTAATTAATCTGTGCATGATTGACATGGATAAAAAAAATAAATTCAATTAGACAATGAAAATATAAATAAAATATGAAGTAAATATTACGTCTCGAGATGAATAGGGAGAACTCTGCGATGGACTTTGAGAAATATTATGGAACGAGTTGGATTTTGAAGAATTTTCCATTCAATATAATTATGATATTTTCTCCCTGCATTTGAGCAAAATCAACAATAAATTTTGGTACACACACCTAAAAGTAATTTTGGTGCCTTAAAAATGGACTTCTTATTATCGGTGCTAATGTATAGATCATCACACCAGTGCGTTTGTGGTACTGCGCACCAGTGTTTATTTTAAAAACAGAAGCACCGATACGGTGCTATTACGTGACGCACCAATGACGAATAACCACAAATAAAAAAAGTGCGACTCTATTTTCTTTAAGTGAAAAAAAATGCGGTAAATTGAAAAATGGGCTGCAAAATATTTTCGAAAATATAATTGCATAAAATATTTCTTTAAATACTAAATAATTTTCATTATTTCACTATTTTTGCAAAAAAAATTCAGCCAGAGATTTGCAGGGGACATACTTGGAGCAAACGGAGCACGAGAGCACTATGGAGCAGGCAAATACGTTTGAACAAAAGTATTCAAACAATCAGAATTCCAAACCTCTGGCTATTCAAACCTTGTAGCATAGAATTTCAAACGATCTCGTGATTAAAGTTAATTGTTTGTTTTACTTTTTGTAGTTTTCTTTACGCAGTAAAAGAAAAAAATCAAAGTTTATTATTTTTTTAAACTTTTTTTTGCAGTTTTTTTTACTTTTTCTGTAGTTTTCAGAAACAAAATAAAAAAAATATATCATTTTTTCGAGACAAACCCTAGATTCCTTTTGTTTCTGCCCTTTCTTCTCACTCTTTATGTGATTTCAGAATTAGGGTTTTTCAATTTATATTTATAGGGTTTGTATTGCTAAATATAGGTGTAATACATTCAACCCACAAGACGACTTTCATAGTCGGATCCCAATTCATGTCGGCCATTATGTGAAATTAAAAAAAGACATATTTTTTTTCATCGGTTTGCCCGTCGTAACTTAGTGCACCGGTTCCGTTTTATAAACAAACACACCGGTGTGATTTTATTACATGGCGCACTGGTGATGAATAAACACAAATAAAAAAAGCACAACTCTATTTTATTTAAGTGGAAAAAAAGCAGTAAATTGAAAAATGGGCAGAAAAATATTTTCGAAAATCTAATTTCATAAAATATTTCTTTAAATACTAAACACTTTTCATTATTTCACTATTTTTGCAAAAAACTTCAGCTAGAGATTTGTAGGAGACATACATGGAGCAAACAGAGCACGAAAGCACTGTGGAGCAGGGAAATACATTTGAACAGAAGTATTCAGACAATCAAAATTCCAAACCTTTGGTGATTCAAACCCTGTAGCATAGAATTTCAAATGATCATGTGATTAAAGTTTATTGTTTTTTTTAACTTTTCCTGCAGTTTTTTTTACGCAGTAAAAGAAAAAAATCAAAGTTTATTGTTTTTTTTACTTTTTCTGCAATTTTTTTTTACTTTTCTACAATTTTCAGAGAGAGAAAAAAAAAAAAAAAAAAAAAAAAAAAAACATTTTTAGAAACAAACCCGAGATTCTTTTTGTTTGTGCCATTTGTTCTCCCTCTTTCTGTGATTTCAGAATTACGGTTTTTCAATTTAGATTTATAGGGTTTGTATTGCTAAATATAGGCGCAAGACATCCAACCCACGAGATGACTTGCATAATCAGATACCAATCCATGTCAACCCTTCCGTGAAATTTAAAAAAAAAAAACAGATTTTTTTCCGGTGCGCCCGGTGTAACCTAGCATATCACGAAAGTACTGTGTTAAAAAAATAAAAAACAATTTTTTTTATTAGTGCCCATATGTAAAATGTGGCGCTGGTGCGCTATTTTATTATGGAACATCGCTAACATGCTGTTTCACCAAAAAAAAAAAAAAAAAAAAAAAAAAAAAAAAAATATTCCATTTTAGAAACAAACCCTACATTATTTTTTTTTCTGCCCTTTATTCTCCCTCTTTCTGTGATTTCAGAATTAGGCCTTTTCATTCTATATTTATAGGGTTTGTATTACTAAATATAGGCCTAAGACATCCGACTGACGAGACGACTGGCATAGTCGGATCCCAATCCATGTCGGCCCTTGCGTGAATTGAAAAAAAAACATATTTTTGTTTGCATCGGTGCGCCCGACGTAACCTAGTGCACCGGTGCGTTATATTGTACAAGCGCACTGTGAAAGTATTGTGTTAAAAAATTAAAAACCAATTTTTTTTTATCAATGTGCCATATGTAAAATATGGCATTGGTTTATGCTACAAAAACTAACACTCGACGATTTTTATTATTTTATCTATTTTAATTGGTGTGGTGGTTAACATGTAATGCACCTGTACTCCTTGTTGACATTGAGCACCGTACGATCTATTATACAGTTTGTGAGGTCCATTTATAATACCTCCACGCACCGACGTCGGTGCGTACATAATAAATGGTGCACCAGTTTCTTGACATTTTTTTTACCTGAAAAGTTGACAATTTATTTATAAATATATTAATTAATGATACGGTACAGGTTTCATATTGATAAAGAAATGACTGACAAGAGAACAAGTAAAGAAAATATTGATAACACATCAAGAAAAGAAAAAAAGGCAAGTTATTTGTAAATTCTTTACAAAAAATATTATTTTTGAACTATATGTAAGTTTAACTAATATGTATTGTTTACTGTGTATCATACACAACCACCAAATGACGAAGTACGATAAGATTATTTATGATCTAGGACCAGAAGAGCGTAAAAGCTTGATGGACCAAATTGCAAAAGGATGAATCAGGTGAATAAAAATTACTATCGATCCAATATGAGTTTCTTTTTTTAATTTTCATTAATAATATACTTAAAATTATTAGATAGCATGTGTCAAACAATCTATTAATTCACATATGTTTAATGTTCTACAGGGACCAACAACTCAGAAAATGAATGTTTTTCTAAGAAAAGAAAAAAAAAATAGAATATGCAAATGAAAACGAATTTCTCCTTGGCTCATCTAGAGCGGTGTTGGAGGTTAACGAAAGGGGGAAAAACTTTTACAAAAGTTTGAGGGATCCAGTGGAATGAATGTATAGACATTATTTCCACTTACAATACAAAAACCAATCCAATTATTCCAAAAACCAAATTTTATCTAAACTACAGGAAGAATTTCCAGAGAATTGGTCAATGGGACATGTCATACTTTTAATAGAAAAAACGTACAAAAAGAAAGAGGAAATAAAAAAATTAATATTTCTTTAAATGTTTGTCTAGAATTATTTATAAATATCACTTTTGTTATATTTACTTTTCATATATCAATATAAAAATTAAATAGTTTATTGTCATGTTACATTTTCATGAAGGTTATGAAAATCTCAAAAGATGAACAAGCTGATATCAGAAATATGCCATTAGGAATGTCAAAAAAGGTGTACATGGAGATGGTCAAAGAAATGGACAAAATTGCATCACAGGAGGAGCCATCTCAACAACAACGTGCTTTGAATGTAATACGTAACCATTGAATTTTTCGATCATTAGGTACAATAAATAAATAATTTAGCTGTATTAAATATTAATTTTCAAGCATTTTCTTGCAAAAAATAAAAGAAAATGGAACCCATTCAGCACATAAAACAGGACAACAGGAAGAAAAGGGTTGATATCTAAGTTTGTGAGTAATTTCTACTTCCTTATAACAACTTAACTAGATTTCTTTTTTTTTAATTTTTTGAGTTGTTTTACAAAAATCATCATTGAATGTCTTCAAACAGGTGCTAACATACAAAGAAGAACCATCAGAAGAATTGATTGAAATTGGGTTAAATATGGGTTGTGAGTATATGTTGGCATATCATAAATTAATTATGGAGTTTGTAAGCATCTATCGATCTTGTTTTACTTAGCTCCGTCTATAATTAATAGAGCAAAAAAATATGTTATATTAAGTATATGATTTGTTATGGGATATAAAACTTGCAGGAAACAAATTATGGAACTGCGCCAACAAATTAAATGTTGAAAAATGGCATGTTACATGGTTTTGAAAGAATGTGTATAGTTTATGAGCCAATTGTTGCAATGGTACGCCATTTCTTTTTTATTTACATTGATGTATATTATTTAATATTGTCATTTTCATTATTCTCACCAATCTATAGACACTCATTACAATTTGTTTTTATGTTTGTGGATGGAAGGTGAAGAAGAAGAAAACAATCAACAAAGTGAACAAAACATTCCTGAAAATAACCCAAGTCATGGAAGTAGCTCTAGGAGTGACAACAGTTCAAGCGAAGAATGATGATCACTATGTTTAGATATCAAAGCAAGATGTTGTATTTTTTGAAATATTATCTTGTGAAATCAGACATTTTGTTTAATGTAATGGACATAGTGTTCTAATTGAAAGTCAAAAGGATGCCAATAACTGTCCCATTTTGTATGACAAAATTTGTCTTATTCATATATATATATGTGTGTGTGTGTGTGTGTGTGTGTGTGTGTGTGTGTGTGTGTGTTTTAATTTATTCTATTGCATTCTCCAATTTCGTTCTCAAATGCACTAATAAAACTTTAATTCATATCAATGTTGTTATAAGATATATATGTGTCAACTTTTGATGAATAATGAATTTTAAAAAATCACAATAATTATGATATGATATAACAAATTAATCCAAACATCACATTCAAATGCATTAATAAAAATTTAATTAATATGAGTACTGTTATAAGATGTGTCGACTTTTGATGAATAATGAATTTAAAACAATCACAATAATTTCACTATCACAGGTCGATGCTTCTAAAAAATACAAAGTGAAAATTGGTGTGTGTCAGTTACTGTAGACTGGTGTGTTTGTATTGTGAAGCGCATCAGTACGTTTATACAACCTATGGGCACCACACAAATACCAAAACCAATTAAAAATATCGGTGTGTTTGTGAGGTACTGCGCACTAGTGCGTTTATGTGTCTATACGCACCGGTGCCATTGTACAACCTATGGGCACCGCACGAATACCGATACCAATTATAAATCTCAGTATGTTTGAGTGATACTGCGCACCAGGGCGTTTATGTGTCTATACGCACCGGTGCATTTTCAAGACCTATGGGCACTGCACGAATACCGATACCAATTATAAATCTCGGTGCATTTGTGTGATACAGTGCACATGTGCATTTCTATAAGTCTACGCATTGGTGCGTTGATACGTGTAGGCACCGCACAAATCCCAAGACCAATAAGAACGGCCACGTGCGTTGTATCACCAACACTACGCCTGGTGTGGTTTTATACCTTAACGGCCCAGTGCATTATCCTTCAACTGCCCCGTGGCACCTTCTACATGTATGCATCGGTGCGTTAAAGCCAGTGTAGCGCACCGATAAAAAAAAAACATCCATAATAACCTCCGGCTGCCCTTTTTTTTTAGTTGTGTTGAATTTCCGTTAAAAGCTCTGCCAAAACCTCAGTAACCATAAACAGATGTTGTAGAAAATGTTTTTTTGACAATTTTGGCCAATTTTATAACACTAAAAACCTCCTTTATAACCTCCGTTAGAGGGTCTTTTCCTTGTAGTGGTAGTAGCAGAACTTAACAATGAAGGTAATTGTATTGTTAATGGAATCACTAATGGAGGAACCAAATTTAGAATGTCTTCCAGTTCATTTAATCTCTTTCTTAGTTTGATATTTTCTGCAATCAAATTTTCAACATACTAAGCAATTGCATGAGTGGTAGATTGATGCAATACTATGAGCCCCTTTATGTCATCATCAAACAAATCAATATCCATTTTTTCTTAATGAATAATCTTTTTATTTTGAACTTTTACCTTTTAAACTCTCAATTTTTTGGTGCCTTTTTCATATTTTTCATTGTACAATGTCACAGGATGTTCATCGAAAATAATTCCCTCTTTTGCAATTTTCCACATTATCTTCTCACGCTTTTTTAAATAATAAGTAACCAAGTAAGGTGGTACATTATTCCCATTTTCCACATCTAAATCTTGTTGAATACTTTCTTTATTTTGTTAGGATATTCTAACACATAGGAAATAGTTAAGAATAACGTAGTCTAGTGTAGATTTAGGTAAAGTGTGTTTCTTTACCATGTACATTTGTAACTTATAATCTGATGGTCACGATTTATAGTGATCCGGTGGTTATCTCTCTCCTCGGTATTAATGATGCTTGACCTGTGGTTTAAGACCCGATTGGTCCATGATCTCTATTTAAAGAGCATGGAGGGTCATTTGTCCCGTAGTACCGAGGAGAGAGATAATTGTCGGATCACTACAAATCGTGACCGTCGGATTATAAGTTACAAATGTACATGGTAAAGAAACACACTTTACCTAACTCTACACTAGACTAATTTATTCTTAACTATTTCCTATTTGTCAGAATATTTTAACATCCCCCCTTAAAAACAACTTGGGATAGGATTGAAGGATTTACAAAGGTGACACAAAAGGAGCTTATTTCCTATGTGTCGAAATATCCTAACATCCCCCCTTAAGAACAAATTGGGATAGGATTGAAGGATCTACAAAGGTGACACAATAGGAAAAGGAAGGAGACATTAGAGCCTATCCCCCCTTAATGCCTCCTTCCTTCTCCTATTGTGTCACCTTTGTAAATCCTTCAATCCTATCCCAATTTTTTCTTATGGGGGGATGTTAGGATATTTCGACAAATAGAAAATAGGCTCCTTTTGTGTCACCTTTGTAAATACTTCAATCCTATCCCAAGTTGTTCTTAAGGGGGGATGCTAGGATATTCCGACACATAGGAAATAGTTAAAAATAACTTAGTCTAGTGTAGAGTTAGGTAAAGTGTGTTTCTTTACCATGTACATTTGTAACTTATAATCTGACGGTCACGATTTATAGTGATCTGATGGTTATCTCTCTCCTCGGTATTAACGACACTTTTTCCGTGGCTTAACACCCTATTGGTCCATGATCTCTATTTAAAGAGCATGGAGGGTCATTTTTCCCGTAACCATTTATGAGAGAAACATATGTAACTTTTCTTTTTATATTAATAAATTTCCTGAAGTGGCCACGTTGGCTCAGGCCATGGACTGTTTCTCTCTTTGAGGGTTTTAACCACATGATTATACTTGTGTACTAATTTGTGATCTATTTGTGAGCGGTGACCTTTGATTCTCTATCTAAAAAACTTACCCTGTAGATTCCTACATGGTATCAGAGCTACTTTGAGGGTCGCATCTGTTGTTGATCTAAATCCGAAACTGGTTTGACTGCATGTGAATGTTGTTTTGTATATCTATTACTTCTGAACTTTTTGGGGCTTGGAGAACTGCTCTGTTGTGTTCGAAGTGTCTGTTACAGTAAGAAACACCTTTTGTTTCATGCGAAAAGGTTTCCGGCTGCCCAAGTTATGACAATTTAGATCTAGAGGTATAAAGCATATGTTTTGCAGTTATATTTGTTAATAGTTCTACTTATTTCGGTTTCTTCTATTTATTTTCGGTTTTAGGTTTTATTTATTTTCCAAATCTATACCCTCTTCTCTGTGTATGCTCTTTATTGTGCGCTGTGTGCGATCTTGACAAATTAGAAACAAGAAAAGAGATTTTTTTGCTACGTATGCTCTTTCCCCGCGTCTTTGTGCGATCGCGAGAAATCAGAATTAGTGAAAAAATTGATAGCTGCCGGTAAGGCTAACTGAAAATCTAACAATCTGCCGTAAGGCTTTGCATTTTCATTTTTTTTCTCGGTATTTTGATTTTTTGTGCCGGAAAAGGCATGCACACCGAAGAGTAAAAAAATAAAATAAAACCCTTCCTCCTTTCAAACAATAACATAATCCTTTTACTATCTCACTTGGTGAGGAGTTATTTTATGAGAATAGAGGTCTTGGGTTCAAATCTCTTTCTCAAGCTTCTTTTTGTAAAAAAAAATTGTTAAAGGGG
This sequence comes from Pinus albicaulis, assembly GCA_034641835.2. Taxonomy (NCBI): domain Eukaryota; kingdom Viridiplantae; phylum Streptophyta; class Pinopsida; order Pinales; family Pinaceae; genus Pinus; species Pinus albicaulis. The sequence continues at coordinate 792,433,341 of CM076574.1, forward strand.
CGGGATTTTTTTTTTTAAGCTGAACTTCATCACCAAATTTCAAACCGTTTCTGTAACTATTCGACATCTACAACTCAGATTTTTCAAAAGGCATAACTTCTTCATCCGGAAGCCGTTTTTCGAGCCGTGTTTTTTTAATCGGCCTATATTTTCAAGATATTTCCATTGTGTTAGTTAGTTTTAGCTCTTTTTAGCTTCAGTTTTTTTTTTAAATGGAAAGTGCATGCCTGGTTATTCTTAATAGCACTAATTATTTCCAATGGCTACCTCACAAGGTAGATATACTTAGAAGTAAAGGGCTTTATAGGCTAGCCACAGGACAAGAAACCAAACCTTCCGATGATGATAAAGTTGCTAAATGGGAAAATAAACAAGATCAAGCACGAAGGTTGATAGGAATGTCCATTGCTCAAGATCTTCGATTTCATATCTTTGACATTGACACTCCTGATGAAGCCCTAGAAAAGCTAAAAATTGTTTTTGGCATTCAAAATCAAATCAGGGCCCCACCAACTTGAAAATGAGTTGCTTACTTTGGACCCCAATAATTTCTCCTCCATTGAAGATTTTTTGTCCAAATTCAAGGCCCTTAGAATTATTTTAGAAGGTTGTAAGATAAAAAAAGGAAGATGGTAGCCTCATTTATTGCATTCTTTCTAAGCTTGGCCCCGCGTACTCTGTATTTGTTTCTGCCTTCCATTCCACTAGAGAAGCCATCATTTCTTCGAGAATCGCCTACAAGAACCCCTCTTTTGATGCCTTTTGTGATTCTTTGAAAAACTCTTACACCTTGGTCTTATCACCTATAGAAACACTTCTAATAAATCCTTAGCAGCCCAATAGAAACCATATCAAAATAATCCCAAGAAGCAGTATCCTAAAAAGTATGGTCCTAAATCAAACAAGGGTCCTAATAAATTTCAGCCGCAAACTGAAAAAGAAACTCACTCAAATGATAAGACAAATAAAAACAAAGGAAAGAAAACAAATAGACATTGCAACTTTTGTAATCGTGATGGCCATATAGAGTCCAAATTTTTTAAGAAGATAGAAGCCTTAGAAGCTGCAATGATGAAGCACAACATCAATTTGGAGCACTCTTCACCATCATCTTCAGGCATGGAACTTTCTGCTTGTGGTTTTCAAGCATCAAGATATGGTTATGCATTAAATGTATCTTCTTCTTCTCCTTCTCATGAGTGGCTCATTGATTTTGGAGCTTTTTACGACATGGCCAAAAATAAAGCCATCTTTTCTTCTTTAAATTATTGTAACACCAAACATATTTATGTTGGTGATGATAGATATCTTAATGTTGTAGGATCTGGAACCATTTATCTAGATAATGGTTAGTTTAATGATGTACTATGTGTTCCTACCTTATCATGCAACCTTCTATCCGTTTATCAGATAACTCATTCAAGTGAAGGGAAAATAGTAGAATTCTCACCTCATGATGTTGTAATCAAGGACCTCAAAGATCCTAGAAATATTTTAGCTACTAGTATTGCTAATGATTCCAAAAGGTTGTATAAGTTTGACAACTTTGGGTCATCATGTCTTCCCTTCGTTTTTATTGCTCACAATGATGAAGAGAGCAAACTTTGGCATGAGCGATTTGGTCACTTAAACTATCGATCTCTTCAAACTCTATGTAAAGAAAATATGGAGAGGTCTTCCTATGGTATCTTACCGAGATGGTGTTTGCTCTGAATGTGTACTTGGAAAACATCATCGGGATAGTTTTGACAAATGTGCCTCTTGGCACACTTCAGCCCCTTTGCAGCTTGTGCACGGTGATTTATGTGGTCCACTTCCTGTTGTTTCTTTCTCTGGTTGCAAGTACTTCTTAACTTTCATTGATGATTTTTCCAGACGCACTTGGGTATACTTCTTAAAACTCAAGAGTGAATTTTTTAACATGTTCTTGGCCTTTAAGTCCTTTGTTGAGAAATAATCTCGACATCAAATTCTCAAGTTAAGATCAGGCAATGGCGGAGAATATGTTAACAACAAATTTATCAACTTTTGCATTGCGCATGGCATTCAATTGCAACATATTGTTCCATATATTCCACAACAAAATGGTGTAGCTGAAAGGAAGAATCGCACCTCCAAAGAAATGGCTAATTATATGCTTCAATCTAAAGGACTTAGTCTTAATTTTTGGGCAGAAGCAATTAACTGTGAAAATTACATAGTAGATCGCACTCCTACTAAGGTTTTAAAGAATATAACTCCAGAAGAAGCTTGGAGCTCAATCAAACCAGATGTAAGTCACTATCATGTTTTTGGAAGTGATGCTTGGGCCCATATTCCTGATGTGAAACATAAAGCCTTAGAACCTAAGAATGAAAAATGATTTTTTTTGGATATTCTAAAGATGTCAAAGGATATAGAATTCTTCAACCAGAATCCAAAAATATAATCATTAGAAGAGATGTAAAATTTGATTAAAATATATCGGCCCGCGAGCCTAGTTTGGTGGGTGTGCCACCTTTGGCCTACGACCCTGATCCAGCATATGTGACACCTCTCTCTCTCTATTCTATTCTTAATATAATTCCTTCTAGTTCAGATGATGACAGAGAGGATGAAAATCCTCCTCCACCTCTTGAAATTATTCCTTACACTCCACAGCTTCCAAGATGGGTCCGCTCTACTCGGGATGCAGCAGGTTCTCTTGCAAGTGACCCTGCAGATCGAGGACGTAAATGTTCTTTGTTCGAAAGAGCCTCTTCCTTATTGGCTCAAGTACCAGAAAATCCTGATCCAGAAACATTTTAAGAAGCTTCCGGTCATCTAGATTGGGATGAAGCTATCAATGAAGATTATTTTTTCTTATTGCCGAACGATACTTGGGATCTTGTTCCTCTTACAAAAGGAAGAAAACTTGTCAGATGTAGAAGGTTGTACAAAAAAAATTTTGGACCAGATGGAAAAGTGGATAGACATGAGGCTCATCTTGTTGCTAAAGGATTTTCACAAGTTGAAGGCATTGACTATACTAAAACCTTCTCCCCTGTTGCCAAAATTAATTCTATCTGCCTTGTTCTTTCCCTTGCTACCTCCTTTAAATGGGAATTCCATCAGATGGATGTTAAATCTGCCTTCTTACATGGAGATTTGCATGAAGAAAACTACATGGAACAACCCCCTGGCTTTATCCAAAACGACTCTAGCCTTGTTTGTCGCCTTAGGAAATCTCTCTATGGTCTCAAACAAGCTCCTTGGGCATGGTATGCCAAAATCGATAGATTTATATTAGATAATGACTTTTATAGGTGTCATTCTGACAACACTGTCTACAGTAATAAAGTGGGTAAGTCCTTCACCATCGTTGTTCTTTATGTTTATTATCTTATCCTTACTGGTAGTGATCCAAACCTTATAAACCATGTGAATTCTAGCCTCAAAAATAAGTTTGAAATGACATACTTAGGATGCTTGCATTGTTTTCTTGGTCTTCAAGTCTTACAATCCAAGGAAGGCATTACCCTCTCTCAATCCAAGTAGGTCTGTGATCTTCTACACCACTTTCACATGGAAGATTGTAAGCCAACCCCTTCTCCCTTTCAGTCTGGAGTAGAGCTTTCAGTCACTTGTACTACCCTTGAAGTTGATGCTACCTTATACCATCAAATTGTTGATAAACTTTTATATCTAACCCATACCCGTCCTGACCTTTCCTTTACCGTTGGTCTTGTCACTCGGTTTATGCACCAACCTCATGAAAGTCACTAGAAAGTAGCTAAAAGAATACTTTGATATATTTGAGGTATAGTTCAGTTTGGGATTCATTACAGTGCAGGAGCATCTCCATTGTTGATTGGTTTCACTGATTCTGGTTGAGCTGGTGACCCTGATGATCGAAATTCTACTGCCGAATATGTATTCACTCTTGGTTTAGGACCTATTACTTGGTCTTGTAAGAAACAAAGTGCCATCTCTCTTTCTTCAGCAGAAGCAGAGTATCGCGGTGCAGTTGAAGCCAACAAGGAAGCCATGTGGCTTCATCAAATCCTGTCAAAATTTGGTCTTTATCAGCAGCATCCAGCTACATGTTGGTGTGATAATCAAAGTGCCATTCAACTATTTACAGATCCAGTTCAGCATCAGCATATGAAACACATTGAACTCCACATACACTTCATCAGAAAGCTCATTCATGATCGTGTTCTTGAAGTGCAGTACTGTCCAACTAATAATCAAGTAGCCGATATCTTTACAAAGGCTCTCACAGAAGCAAAGTTTACCAAACTTCGATCCATGCTTGGAGTTTAGGAAAGTTTTCATTAAGGGGGGATAGGCTCTAATGCCTCCTTCCTTCTCCTATTGCGTCACCTTTGTAAATCCTTCAATCCTATCCCAATTTATTCTTAAGGGGGGATGTTAGGATATTTCGACACATAGGAAATAGGCTCCTTTTGTGTCACCTTTGTAAATCCTTGAATCCTATCCCAAGTTGTTCTTAAGGGGGGATGTTAGGATATTCCGACACATAGGAAATAGTTAAGAATAACTTAGAATAGTGTATATTTAGGTAAATTGTGTTTCTTTACCATGTACATTTGTAACTTATAATCCGACAATCACGATTTTAAGTGATCCGATGGTTATCTCTCTCCTCGGTATTAACGACACTTGATCTGTGGCTTAACACTCGATTGGTCCACGATCTATATTTAAAGAGCATGGAGGGTCCTTTGTCCCGTAACCGTTTATGAGAGAAACATATGTAACTTTTCTTTTTATATTCATAAATTTCTTGAAGTGGCCGTGTTGGCTCAAGTCGTGGACTGTTTCCCTCTTTGAGGGTTTTAACCACGTGATTATACTGGTGTACTGATTTTTGATATGTTTGTGAGCAGTGACCTTTGGTTCTTTATCTAAGGAACTTACCCTGTAGATTCCTACATATTTAAGTAAATTTTGGACTTGGTTGTTTGAATCACGTGTTCTTTATCTATAAATTATTTTCAAATATACTTTTCATCATTTCAACAACCTGATAGCTTACCATGAACACATTTTCTAGCACTAGGGGCTTTTCTCTTTCATAGACTAAAGGATGAGGTTGCATCAGTTCTGCTGCAGAAGCTAGAGATTGTTGTGTAAGATTTAGGTTTTTTTCTCTCTACTTTGCTTCCATGTTAATGATGATCTCTTGAGAAATTATTTCAACATCCATTTCCAATATTTGATATTTGACTCTCTACAAATTTTATAAATTATGTGTCATGTAAACATATGTTGAATTAGAAAAAGATTTAGTCAAAGTATTTTCTTGCACATTATAAGATGCGAAAATTGCATTGGTTCTTTGTTCGGATGTAATTTAGGTTATTAGGGACACAAAAATGCAAATAATAGAGGGAAAAAAGAAAGAAATGATAAATTGATAAAATGGAATGTGCGTTGCATGTGATAGAATTAATAAGATGTAGTGACTATTGCATGTGCTGAAACACTTGCATTGAACACAAGAAAACACTAACTGAAGAAACAGAACCAAGACATTATGGGTGTTTTAACTACAAACCTTATTAGCTAAATTTTTAAATGAAAAATAGTTTAAAAATAATTTTGTTTGTGTGGAATAAAGTTCCATCTGCACCCTCGTTCTCTTGCAAACTCTCCTTTCTCCGCACAAGGGAATTTTCACACAAGCAAGCTCTACACAATGAAACACAATACTATGATATTAACATTAATAGTTTAACATTAATTTCATCATTGCTGAATAAAATTACCTATGCACCCCTCATTCTCCTGCACATACCCCATCCTTTGCACAGTCAAAGCTTCACACAATGAAACATAATAATATTAATTCGATCTTTTTATGATCAAATTAATTGAAGTTCCCTCTACATCCCCCCACACATACCCTCTCATCAAATCATCCTTCCTTTTGCAAAAAATCATAACTCTATAAAATCACAACTCTACACAATTGCTCTTCTGTCGAGCTAAAACTATGAAGGTTTCAACTACAAACAAGTTTAAAATTAATTTCATCGATGCGCAATAAAATTCCTTCTCTACACATTGAAATAGAATAATAACATATTCACATTAATAGTTTAACATTAATTTCCCTATGCACCCCATTTCTCCAAAAAACACCTCATCCTATGCATAGTAAAAGCTTTGCACAAGGAAAGTTTCACACAAGAAAGCTTTGCATAATGAAACATAATCATCTTTCATTCGACACAAATTAGAATTGATAGTTTAACATTAATTTTGTCCCTGTCGAATAAATTTCCCTATGAACCCCTGTTCTCACGCACATACCAAGGTCTACACAATGAAACATAATAATAGTAATTCAAAATTTGTTAATAGTTAAATTAATTAAAGTTCCCTTTACATTGATGTTCTCCGATATATACCTTTTCCTCCATGAATATTCATAACTCTATAAATTCACTACGCAACTTCTCTCCCACACATACTCTATCCTTTGAACAATAAAAGTTGCGCATAAGAAAAACAATAATATTAATTACATATTTGTTCAAAGCTCCCCACCTTTGCAAAGTACTTTCAAACACATCAATTATAGCACCATTGGTCAGAAAAATAACACATTGTGAAAGCACTCACAAATATCACAACTATATGAAATTTCTCTCCTACCGAGCAAAATGTGTAAAATTTTAAATGCAATATTAATAACTTTTAAAAGTCATTTAATTTATTGGTATTAATAATTATACAAATATAATTTTTTGTATTAATAAAAAAATATTAAATAAAAGTTGATCAAATATATGTGGAGTAATTTAATTATTTTAAATGTTTTTTTTTTTTTTTTTTTAATTTAGTGATATGATTTATATATATATATATATATATATATATATATATATATATATATATATATATATATATATATATATATATATTATCTTTATTTTTTAACCTAACTTATAATTTGAAAATTACTTAATAAATTAAAAAAAATAATAATATAAAATATACCAAGACCAAAATATAAAAATTTGAGAGTAGTACATATGAATGTGAATGCAAATTCCATTCATGAATTTTCACATCAATACCCTTATATAGATCATCATATAAATATATTTGTTTCATGCATAATATAAACCATATATTATACATTTATTTGTTTAACACATTAGATAGATCATCATATAAATATATTTGTTTCATACATTATATGGATCATCATATAAATATATCTGTTTCATATATTATACAATTACTTGTTTAATATATTATTAGCCTATTATTTTTAAAAGAAAAAGATGTATTCAAAGTGTTTGATATAAAATCTAAATAATGGTTTTAATACTTTTGTAGTGTTGTTTATTTCGACATTAACATTGAATGATAAGTTGAATTTTTGTCATGATGATGTTGAACTATACTCCCTGGTTAGAAATTGGTCAACAAATTCTACTTAAATGTGATTTTCAAAAAAAAATTATATACAATATCTAAATTTTAAATTTTTTTATTATTAGAAATTAATTAATAATTTATTTATTTCATAAATATGTTATTATTATATAATATATTTTATAATTTAAAATCAGAAAAATATGTAAAATATATATTATAATATTAATATAATATTTGATATAAGATAATATAATATAATATTGATAATAATAGTTTTTTTACACATAAAAAGTGTAAATTTCATATTAAATTAAGTAACTTTAAAATTTAAGAAATAAGAAATAGAAGTATATTTAAGTTTTAATAGCAAAAAAAATAGTGTTAAGATCACACAAAAAGAAGTCCAAAGAAAATAAACCATAAAAAAACTATCTTTGTTTTTATATTTTATATTTTGATTTTTTTGAAAAAAAAATTCGGATTCCAAATATAATAAAAATATTGATTTATGAGACTCAAATGGATTACTATATGATTGTTGAAATTTGAGCTATCAAATTGATGTGGTCCTTTCATTCCTCTTTTCTGGGATTTATTTGCATCTTTGTGGGGTATCATTATAAAGTTGTTCTCCTCTTTATCCTATTGAGATGTGGTATTGAGATATAGTTTGTGATTAGATTAAGTAATTTTTTTGGACAAGCATTAGTATCTTTCTTTAGAGAGGTTTCTTGTTAATTTTATATTTATTGATCATATACATAATATAAATACTATTGTTACGATAAGTATCAACTTTTTGGTTTTGATATAGGTCCTTTTTACCATTCACTAAGCTCACACATGAGAGAAAGTGTCCTAATAATGTTTTATTTATGGATAATTCTTCCATTGGAAAAGTATATTCTCATAATGTAAACATTGAGTCCATTGAAAGTTTTCCATTCTTAGGAGTATTGTGTTTAATAAACCTTGATTGATTTTGAGTTTAACATGAATTCATGCATATGTTAAGAGGCCAATTTTGATTAGATCTATATCTATTACAATAAATCTACCATGGTTATTTTAATATTTTTTAAATATTGTTAAATACCACATAATGTATTAGCATATTTGGAAGTTAAATTTAGTCTGAATTTGTGGTTAAATTCATGGTGGTAGGGTTGAATTTTAGGAATCATGAAGTAACAAATAGACTCTCTTTACCCCAAAACTAGGGAGCCCTGCTTGAAAACTTGCTAATAGTTCACAAAATTTGTAAATGAATAATGAAGGAGCCTTTAAAACATAACTATACCTTATTCCAATTTGAGTACATCCATTAATACAAATCAAGGGTTAAAGGATAAATTCTAAATTGAAGTACTGCTAATGTTGCATTGCATGATAGTAGATCAAAGACTTCATGTTCTCATACTTTCAACACTAGAACTTTCTCTAATTTCTCAATAATATAGGCACTAAGTGGATGGGTTGAAGTAGGGATTGAAGATGTTACATTGACCACATATTTAAAAGAGGGATGCTTTGAAAAGGAGGGTATACATTTACCCCCTCTACATGCACAAAGTCATAAGTCTAAGAAAATAATTGAATCTTTAGGTATATCATAGTTAAAAAACAAACAGAGGTTAAGTTGTCGTTAATCAACACTGATCCCCACTTTGTATCTTAATGTATGGATTCAATAGAATGATTAAATTACTTAACTTGTAATATGACAATATTCCCCTCAATAAAACCTCAAACGGATTTCACATGTCTTCCCATAACCAATACCTTACTTAGAAATTTTATTAACATGAGTGCAAACAAAGACAAGGGTCTTTTTCGTTGTGAAACCAGCTCCAAAAATAGAAGAAAAGAGATATCAACGCCTTATAAATAATCCACTTCGAGGGGGCAACCTCCAATACATTACATGAATGAACAATTCTTGGATGATACAAATGACAAAACCTCCTATCTATATATAGGAGTCCATGGGGCCACAATGTAATCCTAGCCGATTAACAATAATAATTTAAGGGCACAATAATAAAAATATGGGGGTTACAGGGATACAATAATAACAATAAGAGGGTCTACACTAACATAATAAGGGACTACACTAGTAATATAGGGACCTAACATGTCCCTCTCCTTCAAACAAGTGTTTTCCTTAACACTTGATTATTTCTTGATGCTTCTGTATAAAATTCTCATCCTCCCATGTGGAATATTCTACAAGAAAGTTCTTCCACTTGCTGAGATAATTTGAAATTGATTGTACTTGTCGAGTTCTTGTTTGTGTGACTACTTTAGAACTTCTTTCAATGTGATGTTGATCTTCCGGTTGTTTCATTTGATTTTGCACCAAATTTAGGTTATCCTTTAAGAGCTGGAGAACTTGTCGTTGATGCTTGATGTGATATTCCACTACTTTATCATCCATAATAGATTTTATTTGATCCTTCAAAAAATCCAACGTAACCTCCATTTCTACTTTTAAACCATCTATGTAATCTTCGATTGCTCTTCGTAAGATCGAAATTTGTTGCACTTGGTACCGTAATTTTGATATCTCATACTGAAATTCTTCCTCTTCGTGCGTCGTAGTATAGCTTTTTGAGGGCTTTATGGGTATGGAATTATTTTTTGTAGGAATTATAGAACCCATTACTGATAAAAATTCTTCAATATGCCCTTGGAATCACTTCAAACTTCTTTCTCAAACAAACATTATGCAATTTTAAAAAACAAGTACACACCTTTTTCTTGCTTTTGAGTATCTATATATTGAAACTGAATTCTCTCTTTGATTTCAGATCTTGAATATATGAAATTCAGCCCTAAAGTAGCCCTATTAATCTTATTTCTAATGCCACATGTCTGACCTAATTTGGATTCTTCAAGAAAAATTTATGCCCAACCTCCCACGATGACCTAATTATGGACTAGTTTAGTAGAGCGAACTTGTATGACTTGCCACGTGTCACTGTTTCCTTCTTTGGCTATGAAATTGATAGACATAAAACTATAGTCTGTGTACTTGCGGCCACTTTTTACAGCATTCCAATCCGATGCTCAGAGAGAGAGCTATGAATATTTTCTCACGATCACCTCTTTGAGATGAAATCCAGAAGCCTAAAAAGCCCTAACTTCCACAGATCATATCTCCGAAAATATTGCGAACCAATATCTGAAATTTTGCGATGATGTTCCTCAGGATTGTGGCTTCGTACTCTAAAAATTTCATCTTCCGAACCTTTGTAGAAAAAAAGTTATTATGAAAATACCACGATGACATGTTTAGGTTAAATTCAGGAGCCTGCAAAATGACCTAACTTGCACAAATCATATCTCCAAAAATATTGCGAACAAAGCTCTGAAATTTTGAAACGATGTTCCTCAGGATTTTGGCTTCGCACTCTAAAAATTTCAAATTCATAACCTTCGTAGAAAACAATTTATAGCAAAAATGCAACGATGACCTGTTTGGAGCAGTGAAACCCTAGAATCTCAAAGCTCTGATACCAAATGTTGTGAAACCAGCTCCAAAAAGAGAAGAAAAGAGATATCAACGCCTTAGAAATAAGCCACTTCAAGGGGGAAACCTCCGATACATTACATGAATGAACAATTCTTGGATGATACAAATGACAAAACCTCCTATCTATATATAGGAGTCCATGGGGCCACAATGTACTCCTAGTGGGGCCACAATGTAATCCTAGCCGACCTAACAATAATAATTTAAAGGCACAATAATAACAATATGGGGGTTACACGGGTACAATAATAACAATAAGGGGGTCTACACTAACATAATAAGGGACTAAACTAGTAATATAGGGACCAAACAATTTGCAAGAAATTTTTACTCTTATAAACACCTTCAAATGGTATTAAGAGCTATATAACCTCTTGCATGGATTTTCAATGGAAGATATGACATTTGGAAAATTGTTGGATATAACTAGGAGTCCTTGAGCAACCTCATGCACTTTTCTCATCCCTCATATACACATTTTATCTCCCCTCGTGTACATAGATCTCCATCCTCTTATACTCTTCATAATTGATAGGGTTGACCTTACTCCCGTCATCATAATAATGAGTTATATCACATATCAAATGCTCAAAAATAAAATGACCTTCTCCAAGGCATAGTCAAAAAATATGTTAGGTACATAAGGTCCACCTTCCTTGTGAATGTCAAGATGATGATTGCGGGACAAAATAATGATTGCGAAATTGAAAATTTCCATTTCTCACATTATTGATACACCCTAGAAATACATAAAAGACGTTACAAACTATACAAACTAGAAATACATAAAACACGTTACAAACTATTGGTTTGCATAAGTAATCAAATGAGTAGAGTGAGAGCCAAAATAAAAATCAAACAACATTATAGCGATGCAATCATATTAACATAAAATCAAACAACTATTTAATGCCTATTTTAATTATAGGCATATTATCATCCAAATGAAGATTATATTCAATTCTAATGATGCCATGTATATCATACTAATACTTCACGTATGAGTCTGTGATGCTCTAATAATAAAATAAAATAATACCTCCACGTATGAGTCTCTATGCTCTAATAATAAAATAAAATAATAGAACCTAAGGTCTCTTACCTTAGGGTATAGAATCACGTGGGTGTCACAGTTCGACCTCGTGACTTGGGGTAGAAGATAGAAACTGAAGTTTAAAGATCTGTCAGTTTCCAATGAGCCCATGTAATATGAGGATGCCTATCGGATTGTAAAACAGTGAATGTGCATTCAGGGGACGGTGGGAGTATTGTCGAATCTATAAATTTGAATCGTGCGAGATGGTTTTTTTTTAAATCGTGGGAATGATCTGGTTCGAAGGTGGATCGTACGGTAGATGGAATTTTATCAGAAAAGCTAGTAACCGTTCAAAAAAGCTAAAAGCTAATCCATGTTATTTCATATCTTTTCATTATAATTTTCTTCTTCTTGCACTCTAATGCACTTTCTCACTCTCTGTTTTCTTCTGCTCCCTGTCTCTCGAGCGAGGCTGTGATGTTTTGTGGAGCGCTCCTCCTTGTTTGGCGTGTTGTTTATTTGATCTCTATATATTGATCTCTGTTGAGACTATCCGTGTATGTGTGTTTTGTTGTCTTTCTATGTTTTTGTTTGGACATTCAGTTTGCATTTGATGTTAAATTATGAGTATGATATACCTTTCTGTCAATAAGCTTTTGGATAAACAAAATCAAAAGCGGGCAATTGCTGCCGGATGTGCTGATCTCTTTCATTTCCTTGTCAAATGTAATTGAATTTCAATTAATGGAGGATGGAGATTTGTATTTTTGTTGGTTGTTTATTGATCATAGTCACCAAGTTCAGCGGTAAAAAAATTCAAAATTTCATTGATACGATTCGATTCGCTGCATAATACGTTAAATTTTTGATAGGGTAGGAAGTTTTTTTGGTTTATGACCTCAATTCAAGTTGACTGTTGGCGTGTTTCTCTAGTTTTTTTTATACAGCCATTCTGAGCAGTGAGGCTGAACATAAAGAAAACCGCTGCCCGATGTCATTCTGAGCAATGAGGCTCAACATACAGAACAACGCTTTGAACAACTTCTGAATCTAGTTTACCCCATCAAATCAAGAAAAGAGATTCAATATAGGGCACAACGCTCTTGAACAACTTCTGAATTTAGTTTATGAAAATCAATTCAAGTTGACAATTCACGTGTTTCTCTGGTTTTTATTTTTTTTGAAGTACTCTTTGTTATTCTAAACGATGAGGCTAAGCAAAAGGCACAACGCTCGAACATCTTAATCTCCTGTGTTCAATTTGGAAGCAGCCAAGGTAGAAAGAATAGATCAATAGAAACATCCATTCCAGCCCACCCAGACATTCATCAACTTTGGTTTAGGTCGGAATGTCTGAAGAACCTTTACAAATTTTTGTTTATTCAAAATTTTATATTGGAAAGTAAGAAAAAAACCAGTAATTTAGAGTGGAAAGTTTGAAAAAAAAGTTTATAATATAAAGTAGGAGAAAAAACAATAATATATATATATATATATATAGCTATTTTATATTTTAAAAATTACAAACAGTAATTGATATTAAAAGGTATGAAAAAAAAACAGTAACTGATATTAGAAAATATGAAAAGTTCGAAAAAAAAATGTATGTATAAAAGGATGTTTTAGAAATTTTATATTTAAAAAATAATAGTAAGTTTCTTATTTAAAAAAATTGTAACTTATTCATTAAAAAATTATAGAGAATGGTAAGTTTTATATTTAAAAAATTGCAAAAGTTTTAAAATATTTTTTATTTTTTAATTTGATTTGTTGATAGCATTAGTAAATTGGAGGATAGGGATTATCTAACTTAACTTATGATTCACTACAAAATGAGGAAAGATTGTCTAGCATTCAATTAAAGAGATTCATTTTTTTTGTGATGTGTCATAAAAATTAATTATTTGGATCAAATATGAATAATGAATGAAATATAAATTTATTGGTATTTAGAAATCACTTCAAACCTACATGCATTAGAGACATTAATTTGTTAGTATCTAAATATCACTTGAAGCCTACATGTATTATTTACATGTTTTTTTCAATTTGTAATATTAATTAATAAATATAATGCATTTTTCTTTTCATTAACCTTTAAAATAATAATAATAATAATAATGTTCTTAATAAGTAGACAAAAGTATTCTCTTATGGAAAATTTTCATTTTTTATAAGATGCATACTCTCAAACTTTTACCATATCGAGTATTCAAATTCGAATTTAATAAAGATGGTATCGATAAGTTGTTAATAATGATTATGATATAAGTTTACTCATTTATCTTTACTTTCGTCTTGCTAATTAGTATTTTAACATGAAAATTTCTGATTGATTGAATTTTAGTTTGGAATATTAAAGGACTGACTTAGTTTAATCACAATAAAGTAACATATGAAGGATTGAAGTAGAGCAGGAATCAATCATAAGAATAGAATAAAGGAAAACAAATTAGATAATTGTGTAAGCAAATTTAAACAATAATGTTATGAGAGGTTTTTTTTTTTTTTCCTCAGATCCATTCCTCATTAAAAAAAACAATTGTTCCATAGTAACGATGGCTCCAGCGGGGCTATGACAACCTCAAACTCTTCTGCAACCAAGGATTTAGGTTGCTAATTCTAATAACTAGTCCTATCAAACAATTTATTGGGTTTTCCTTTTCTAAAACCAAAAAGTCAGTAGTTATACGTGTTTATACAATTGTGTTTTCTTTTTCTAAAACGAAAAAGTCGGTAGTTATGTGTTTATACAATAATTGATAGTGCTAAGAAATTTTGTGGAGAATATCTAAGCCAATATAATATATTGCATTTAAATTTCTTAAATACACAATTCGTTTTTTAATAAATTATGAAATTTGAAATTTTTTTTCTTATGTTTTTGGTTGAGGTGTACATTTTTTCTTCATTGTTTTGGTTTAGGTGTAGGTGTATATCCCTTAATTTAGATGGACATTAAACTATAATCTATTCTCAATGAGAATTTGAAAATAGTTAGTTGAAGTGAAACATCAGTTAGCTAAGTGAATTTCTAGTTAAGTGGTTGGTTGGTGGGACATGCAGGTTGATTTGAGTTGTAACTTAGTGATTCTAGTTGTAATAGAGTTGAAAGTGCACTGGTGCATGAGTTGTGCAAGTAATAAATAGTTTAACTTAGTTAAGTGAGTTAAACTCACTTGTGCTAGTTGTAACTGACAAGGCAGGCATCAATTCAGGGTGACTGCAGGCATCAATTCAGGGACAAGCATCAATTCAGGGATAACTGACAAGGCATGCATCAATTCAGGGTGACTGCAAGCATCAATTCAAGGATTGATTTCAGTGTCGATTGTGCGGATTGCGAAGTCGTAAAATTCAATGATTGCTTTCAGCGAGGATTGTGGGGATTGCGCAGTCGTAAATTGAGCAAGGAATTTGCCAATTTTTGTATGACAGTGTGAGACAATTAATGTACTGAGAGCTCTTGTGATTGGAGTTTTGTATGTAATTGTTTCATGATCTATGATATAATAGACAATAGAAGACAGTGGGGTTTTTTTAGCTGTAAGCTCTGCAGACATCAATTCAGGGATTTCTTTCAGCAGGAATTGCGGGGATTTCGCAGTCGTAAATTGAGCAAGGGATTTGGCAATTTTGGTATGACAGTATGAGACAATTAATGTACTTAGAGCTCTTGTGATTGGAGTTTTGTATGTAATTGTTTCATGATCCATGATATAATAGACAATAGAAGACAGTGGGGTTTTTTTAGTTGTAAGTTTTCCCCGGGAAATTATCTGTGTTGTGTGTGATTGACCTTTCTCAATGCTTATGTAATTGGCGATTGTGTTTTTAATTCTGCAAAGATTTGTAGAAGCAATTCAGTATTTAACTTTAGCATATTGTTAGATCAAGTGAATCCAAAATATATACTTGCTGATTAATGCTTCCCAATATAGTTAGACTAAGTTAACTCTGCCCAACTAGGTTAGTTAGTTGAGTGACATGAGATTGGCCTTTAGTTGAGTGAAATCAACACATGATAGAGAGGTCCTTGTCTCATAAACAAGAGATCTCATAAACCAATTTAATGTTTAGCTTAGTTGTGACCTTAAAATTAGATAATAATAATAATAATATATAGAGCACCTAAAATGAATAACAATTTACTCATTAATGCTTCCCAATATGAATGATTCCCAATATAATTAGACTAAATTAAAGCTGACCAACTTAAGATTAGCTAGGAATTTTAGTTGAAGGAGATTAAAGCGTGATAGGGCAGAGTTCGCTACGGTGGAGAAAGTCACATCACACAGTGGTGTACGATCATTTACATTGTTATGTCTGCACTTAATGATGAACATCAATCGTGAAGAAATCTGGTGAAAAGTCATATCACCCAGTGGTGTACAGTGATGTATATTTTTAATTGTGCAGTCAACGTTGAGGATCAGTGGACGAAATCCTTTCTGGTCTTTACTTTGGAGAAAGACTGACCGCTGATTGCCCATATTATAACTTGTTATTTTGTAAAGAATCTTAAAAAACAGCCTTATAACGTGTTATTTTTCCCTGCAGTTATTTACTTGCGGAAAAAATTAACCACTGAGGGCTTTGATTACTTCATAGAAAATTTAGAAATAAGCCTGGCAGCTTTTCTTCGCTGGTTAGAAATTGGTTAGGCCGGTACCTAACGTTCGATTGATTTATGATTTTGATTTGTTTTTAATATGGGGTTTCTAATAAAATAAAAATTGTTAAAGAAAAAATGTATCCTTAAAACTTAGTTCAGATAAAATGTTGGTCAAATCTATACAATCAGCTCAAAGTTATATTTTATTACAATTATCCTTTGAAACTTAGTTAAGATAAAATTCTGGCCAAATTCTGTATAGTTAGTTCAAATTGACTTATTTTATTATAATAACAGTTTATTATTACTGGTTTAATTTGAATTTAAAAGCACATTTCCAATTACAATAGCTCCTTAACTATTTGTGCGAGAAGCATAATCAAATAAGGCCCTTAACTATTTGTGTGAGTGACCAAGAGAAAGAAGCATAATCAAATAAGGTGAAGTTTGGGTATGTGTGTGTGAATGGACAATGTTAATTAAGCGTATTTGGTTTTTTTATTAAGTGTATTATAATTAAGATATGTTTGGTATTTTTTTTAAATATTTTTTTCTAAAAAATTTATTTAAAATTTAGTAGATATTTCTTGGAATTGTGAGTTTGAGTTGTGTCATCTTAAAATTTTAAGTGTTCTCGAGTTGTTCAAAGTATTCAATACATTTATGCATTCCCTAAAATTATTTGGTCTTTCTCTGTCAAAAAAACCTAAACATCTATTAATTAGATTGTATCCTTTAATTATACTCTCATAACCTTGATACATCGATACATGGAATTAAGTAAAGGAAACTGTGGATGCATGAGAAGAAACAATGCTCTTGGCACCCTCAAATTTAGTTTTAATAGTTAGACTACCCTTTACAAGTGAAGAGAATAGACACTTTAGATTTTGTACTTAAAAGAGATGTAGTTAAATACTTCATTAGCAAATGGTTGCATGTAAAAGCTTGCATGTAAACAATGACAACATAAAAAATACAAAATCATATTTCCTTTGAAAACAAAAATAGTTTCCTTTAAGACATTGATAATCTTATTAGAAATCTCACTCATTTCGCCCCACTATTATTTAACATCATAAATATATTTTAAAACTAACTTCTTTCTAGACAAGTTTTTAGATTAGAAGAACTTAACTCTTTAAAAACCAATTTCCCTTTCGAACAAATTTTGGTTTAGGTGTTTTATCATTTCATTCTCTAATATCTTGGTAGCAGTTGTCCACCTTATTAAACCATAATCCAAAGATATCTTTATTGTTTATTTGTTACACATTTCAAAACTTTGAACTTTATCCCAATACCCAATATCACTCCACAAATTTGAAGACACCCTTATTCCTAAAATTAAATTGAAATTTTTTTGAAAACATCGGTGGTTATTATGAAATAAGATATAAGTTAAAAAAATTAAAACGTCATTATGAAATAATATCTAAGTTAAAAAAAATAAAACATCATAAAATAAGATCTAAGTTAAAAAAAATAAAAAAATTAAAACACCCATACTCATCATAAATATTAAGGACCATCATTTTCATGGATGGTGTTAAGGTTCATCTATAGTCATGATTGTTAAGGATCATGATAAAAAAGCATGTTATTTAAGGTTCATCCATAGTCATAATTGTTAAGGATCATGATAAAAAAGCATGTTATTTCAATCAAATGATATATATATATATATATATATATATATATATATATATATATATATATATATATATATATATATATATATATATATTATTTTTTTTAATAAGCATGAATCTTTATTACTCATAAAAAGATTTATCGTGGCTTTAAAATATCACAAGTCACTCTAAGTGTTAGGATAATGACGTAAATTTAATTGTGGTGTGTGTTTTTAAATATGCTGAGACTACTTTCATGTTACACTCTTCCTTTATTATATAAATTAATAAAAACTATAAATTATATTAATTTAAATTAATTTATATTTATATTCTTAATATTAAATGCTAAGGAAATTTTTATTGTTTTAATTTTTTATTTGTATGTTAAATAATTGTAAAGTTTATGTTATTTTATTTTTTCTCAAAAATTTTAATTTTGTTTAATAATTTTAATTTTTGAATTAAAAGTTATTTTTTATCAAATTATTTTTCACATTATTTTGGGTGCACACAAATTATTATTATCATCATTATTATAATTTTTCATAATTTTGTATTTTTGTTAATATTTATAATAATTTTTCAGAGATCAAATAAGAATTCATTTAATAATGATCTATGCACTTTAAAATGTTGAATGTAATCTTAATATGTGGACTAGCACCCTTAGGTTTAAGGCTATTTTTTTTATTTTTTTTCTTTTGTTCTTTCTGGCACATTATAATCTAATATTAGTTAAAGGATTAGGGTTGTAACTTAATTTTGGTTAGTGGATTAATGATCAAGAGATCATGTGTTATGCTCAAAATTGAAAGTGCTCGAAATAGGTCCGAAACTGAGCGACCGGAAAGGTCTCATCGTTGTGATTCTGGCACCGCAAATGGTTCGAAAAACCGATGTCATATGAGGAAGATATCTCGTTCTATCAGTTTTCCCAAACAACAAAATTTTTGTGACTGGATATGCAGTCAGCATATAGGCACAGTCAGCAGGTATATTATGGGAATATTCCATTTTTATCCAACCAACCAGAACACGCCACGTGGCATGTTGTGGACCGTTGATTTTTGTGGTATGGAGGTGTTTTTGGGCCGTTGGATGGTTTTGATATAAGTCGTTGGATGAGTGACACATGGCAAGCCCGCAGGTCGCCATGTGTCCTCAGGAGGGTGTATTAAAATTTGTTTGGAGGCTACAGGAATCGAACTAGAGACCTCAGGCATGGGCATGGGAAACTTAACCAGTCTGCCTACGAGTGTTTCTTAACACTATAGGGATGACGGTTTAATATGTTGTTTAACAAACTTTTGGGCGGATAAAAAAAGGGGCCAGCCCAAAAGGACCAGCCCAAACCACCATAACCAGCGGCTATGACTGTGGCCCAAAGTCTTAAACTGGTGGCAATCACCATAACCTCTGGCGGATGTTTAGCACCAGTCACATTGCGGAAGTTATGGCATCAAATACTACGGTTGGCAGAATCGTGCCACTCCAGGTTCCAAACTGTATTTGCGGAGTTTACAACATTTTCAATGCGGTTAGTGGGGGTTAGCATGTGACCACCCCATCCCAAATCGTTTGGCTTAAATGCATGCGATTTTATATGGTGGGAACTGTAGCGACACCTTATTTTTAGGGTTTTCACTAAATTAAACTGCAGTTAAGTGCCTGTCTCCACTTTTAGTGGAGCTTTTCTAGCTGTCATTGGGAAAATGCATTGGGAGGTCAATTTTCGACCAATTTTGGTGAAACAAGAGTCTACCTAGCCTAATTTGAGCATTCTGGAGCCATTCGTGCAGATAAAATAGCCATTAGAGGCCTGTAAACACATGTAATTTACAATTTTGAGCATAATGACAAAGAGGGACATGTCATTGGGAGCTGGATTAGGAGATGTAGCCCAGGAGGGGTGAATTGCTTCATCATGCCTACTGTGTAAAACTTATGTGTGATTTTTTTCTCTATTATACACTGTTGTTCAGTGTTTTTAAGGCTTATTTTCATGCTTAAAGTTCACTAATTCATCTATAGGTCATGGAAAAAACACTCATTCCTTAAGCAAACTTATGGAGACAAATTGTACATCTTTGTATTACTGAAAGGACACCTAGCATAGCATAACTAATACACTCCTTTCAGATCAAGTTGGTATCGGAGCTAGAGTTTAATCTATGGTGTTTTTATGTGCAAATATTTGTTAACTGTTTGCAATGGTTTTCATGCTTACTAGGCTCAAGCTTAAGAGAGGAGAAGGAAAATTGGTGGAAGCAAGAGGTTCTAAAAGTGAGCCACAACAAAGGAGGGAAAGATTGCCACATTATCCACCACCTAGTTCACCTCCAAGAGAAGCAGAAGCAACATCAAGCATGCCTCCATGAGAAGAAGAAACCCATGAAGAGGTGGATCCCAAAGAAGAAGAAAGAGTGTTCAAGAAAGCATTCCTTGACATGACTGAAATGGTGAGAGTCCTTTATCAAGAAAGGAATGAAATACTAAAAGGAGAAGGATCCAAACTTCACAAGGAAGGTCAAGGATCATCAGGAGGCCACAATGATGAAGATAAATCAAAGAAGGGCAATGGAGGAAATGGAGGCAGTGGAAAGTCACCATCATCACCCTCACCATCATCATCCTCTACTTCATCTTCAGTACACTAGTCACACAAGTCAAAGAACACTGGTAAAAGTCCTTTTCTAAAACTTGATATTAAGTTTGAATTTCCAATGTTTAATGGTGAAGTCAATGCAGAAAATCTTGATAATTGGATTAGGCAATTGGAGGTTTATTTGAGAATTCAGAACCTTCATGATGATGACGCTAAAATCAAACTAGCTTCATTGAGGATGGAAGGTGCAACTCTAGTTTGGTGGGAAGCCAAGACAAAGGAGGAGATCAAAAAACATGGTAATATTATTCTATTATGGACTGATTTCATTACTGCAATAAACCAACAATTTTTTCCATTAGCTCACATGCAGAAAGCCATAATGAAATGGAAAAATTTTAGACAATTAAAAGGAAAAAATGTACAAGACTACACCCAATAATTTAGGAGAAGAGATCTCTTATTAGGGGTAGATTTGTTGAGTCAAGATACTTTTCTCAAGTACATAGGGGGCTTACATAGCTACCTTATACATACTATCCTCATGTTTAATCCTACAAGTCTAGATGAGGTATGTGTTAAAGCCACACATTTAGAAGCTAGAGGGAAAAATAGTTTTGAAGAGGGTAGAAACAAACCTTTTAAGGGGAAAAACAAAGAGAAGACCTTAAAAGGAAAAGGCAAAAATAATCCATATGTCAATAAAGAGGGAGAGAAAGTGGTTTGTAAACATTGTTCAAGAGAAGGCCATGAAGAGAAAAATTATTGGAAACTACATCCTGAAAAGAGACCCAAGTTTAACAATAACAAAGGGAAGTAGAAAAATGCAGCTAAAACTCAACATGACTTAGGAGAGGATTCAGGTGATGAAACTAAAATTACAGCCATGTGATTGAAGAACATGAAGGGGAGAGAAATTGAAACAAAACCCAATACTAGTACTTCAAACTATCACATAGAAGCTCCAAATGAAGAAGAGAGAATTGAACTGTTTCATGTGAGGGTTATATCCAAACATACCAAGATTGACACATTGTTTGACAGTGGGTCACAAGTGAACTTAATTTCTGAAGACTTGGTCAAGAAACTTAATCTTGAGACCATTCCACATCCAAAACCATATCCACTTGGGTGGATTTGTAAGGATTAAAATTTATAGGTTTCAAAGAAGTGCATATTGTGCTTTGCAATACCTACTCATTTTGTTAACACAGTTGAATTAGATGTGGTTCCGCTTGATATTACAGGTGTTTTTTTGGGCAGGCCTTACTTGTATGACATGAAAATGATCTTTTATCGCCATGAGAACAAATACCATTTATTCAAATATTTCAAGGATTACATTGTTAAAGCACATCGCAAGAAGACAAATATTTCAATGGTAAATACTGGACAGGTAAAAAGTATAGTGAATTCAAGTAAGAATTTTGTTCTTCTAATGATTAAGCCTAAAGCTGATGTTAATCATGAGTCATTTGAAGATTGTGATCCTAAGCTGAAATTAGATTTATATGATGTAGTTGATGCACATCATGAGATGTTTCAGGAGCCAAGAGGATTACCTCCTAAAAGGGAGATTCAACATGAGATTCAATTTCAACAAGATTGTCCTCTTCCAAACATCGGCATGGATCACATGTCGATAATGTAGAATGCTGAAATAAAGAGGCAAATCAAGTACTTGTTGGACAAGGGAATCATAAGGCCAAGAACTTCACCATGCGGTTCACCAATAGTCCTGATTCCGAAGAAAGATGAGACTTGGGACATGTGTGTCGACTTCAGAGATTTGAACAAGATAACAGTAAAGAATCAATACCCACTCCCAAGGATAGATGATTTTCTAGATCAGCTGAAAGAAGTAAAGTATTTCACTAATTTAGATTTACGAAGTGGATATCATCAAGTAAGAATTGCAGAAAGTGACATATGGAAGACTACATTCAAAACCAAACAAGGACTCTTTGAGTGGTTGGTTATGTCGTTTGGTTTTTGTAATCCACCGAAAACTTTCATGCGTGTTATGGATAATGTTTTGTGTCCATTTATTGATGACTTTGTGATTGTGTATTTAGATGATATACTCATTTTCAGAAAAACAAGAGAAGAACATGCCTTGCATGTTAAAAGGGTACTTGATGTTTTGAAGAAAGAGCAATTATTTCTTAATATGTCTAAGTGTGAATTTGGAAAGACTTATCTAGTTTATTTGGGACATTTTGTAGGAGGAGGCACATTGAGAATTGACCCCTCTAAAGTGGAAGCCATTGTGAATTGGCCCACTCTCTTATCAGTAACCAAGTTAAGAAGTTTCTTAGGTGCAACTTAGTATTGGAGAAAGTTTATTGCTAACTTTTCTACCATAGCAGCTCCTATCCATGCAGTGACAAGTGTAAAGAAAGGCTTCCAATGGGGAGGAAAACAACAGAAAGCTTTTGAAGCTTTAAAATATAGGATCATTTCAACTCCGGTCCTTGCATTACTGGATTTGAGACAGCCATTCGAGATACAAACCGATGCTAGTGATTATGCCATGGGTGTAGTACTTTTGTAGCATGGTAAGCCTATCGATTTTCATTCTGAAACATTCAATGGTGTTGTAATTAATTATCCAACATATAAAAAAGAGTTGTATGCATTGGTACAAAGCGTCAAAAAGTGGAAACACTACTTGATGGGTAAAGAGACGATTATACATACCAATCACCAACTGTTATAGTACTTGCAGTCGCAAACAAAATTGTAGCAATCACGAAATTTCAGGTGGATGATATTTCTTCAATAGTTTCACTTGGTTATAAGGTACAAGAAAGGTATTTTCAATAAATTTGTTGAAATGCTTTCAAGGCCAATTATAAGTGCTTCTACTTTGCTTAAAAATGATTCTATTGTACATGAGATTTACATAGAATAGTATGCATCTGATGCTGATTTTAAAGATGTGTATGTTAGTTTGGGTGAAGGGAATCAAGTTGAGGAAAATGATTATCACATGCATAACAATCTGTTGTTTTATTTGGGGCAAGTTGTGTATACCACAAGGAGAGAGACTTAGTGTCATTAGAGAGGCTCATTCGTCTCTTATTGTTGGACACTTTGGGGTAAGAAAAATAGTGGCGCATCTACAGAGGTATTTCTATTGGCCTCACATGATAGATTGTGTGTCATGATTTATAAGAGGATGTTCTATGTGTGAAACAAGCAAGCCTAGAAATAGGAAGCTTGGGTTGTACACGCCACTACCAGAACCATCAATGCCATGAGAAAGTGTCTCCATAGACTTTGTTGGAGGTCTACCTATGTTAAGAAAACATCATGATTATCTTTATGCTGTTGTGGATAGATTCAATAAAATGTGTATACTTATGCCATGTAAGAAAACCGTTACTCTTGAACAAACTGTTGAACTTTATTTTCAACATGTATAGGTTCATTTTGGTTTGCCAACTTTTATTTTTAGTGACAAGGATTCGAGGTTCGTTGGGAATTTTTGGTCTAATCTTTCGAAGATGATGGACATAAAGTCAAAAAAGAGTACTACTTTTCATCCACAAATTGATGGCCAAACCAAGGTGGTGAGCAGAACCATTGTGCATATATTAAGAGGATATTGCAGCAAACATCCCAAGTTGTGGGATGAACAACTACATTAAATTCAGCACGCTTACAACCGGGCCAAGCAGTCTTCTACAAATACTTCACCTTTTGAAGCTTGCTTTGGGTATTTTCTAAAATCACCATTAGACTTAATATATGAGAAGGATGTTGCAATTGATGGGCATAGTGATATTGACAAGGCTAAAAAGTTCAATGTGAAAATTTAGATTATTCATCAACAAGTTCAAGAATAGCTTGAGAAGAGTTAAAGCAAGTACAAGGAGAGGCATGACAAACATAGAGTTGATCACAAGTTTCAAGAAGGAGACTAAAATATGGTTGCACATAAGAAAAGAAAGGATGCAAGGAGAAGGTAAAAAGCTCAAGCCTATTCGTTATGGTCCATTCAAGATTATTAAAAAAGTTGGTAATAATTCATTTCAACTTCAATTGCCTTCATATATGCAAATGTATTTCATTGTCAATGTGGATAATTTACGTTTGTATTTGCCTCCTTTGATTGATGATCAAGGGAGCGATATTCAGCTGCCATCCATAGAATATTTCTCACCAAAATTTCTAGACAAGCTCAAGGAGGATTCCATCCTTGACAGTAGAACACACACTTCTAAGAGGGGAAGTGTCGATTATCTTTAGATTGGGCTCAAGGGTAGTAAACCAAGTAAGGAAGATGGATGGAAGTGGAAAATCTGAGGGAGATGTACCATCATCTTCTGAATAGGTGATTAGAGTCTCTTGGGGTCTAAAATCTTCCCAATGGGGAGGTGCGATCAAGAGATCATGTGTTATGATCAAAATTGAAAGTTCTTAAATCAGGTCCAAACCTGAGCGATCGAAAAGGCCTCGTTGTTGTGATTCCAGTGCCGTGAACGGTTCAAAAAATCGATGTCGTATGAGGGAGATATCGCGTTATTTCCTTTTTCCCAAACAATAACAAAATTGTGACTCGATGCCCAGTCAGCATACAGGCACAATCAACAGGTATATTCTGGGGAATATTCCTTTTTTATCCAACCAACCAGAACATGCCACGTGGCATGTTGTGGACCATTGATTTTTACGGAGGTGTTTTTAGGCCGTTGGATGGTTTTGATATAAGCCGTTGGATGAGCGACACATGGCAAGCCCACAGGCCACCACGTTTCCTAAAGAGGGTGTATTAAATTTTTTTTGGAGGCTGCAAGAATAAAACTGGAGACCTCAAGCATGGGCGCGGGCAACCTAACCAGTCCACTTACGAGTGTTTCTTAAAACTATAGGGTTGACGGTCTAATATGTTGTTTAACAAACTTTCGAGCGGATAAAAAAAGGGGCCAGCCCCGAAGGGTCTGCCCTAACCACCATAACCGACATCTATGACCATGATCAGAAGTCTTAAACTAGGGGAAATCACCATAACCTTTGGCGAAGGTTTAGCACCGGTCACATTGCGTAAGTTATGGCATCGACTGCTACGGTTGGCGGTATCGTGCCACTCCAGGTTCCAAACTGTATTTGCAGAGTTTCCAACATTTTCAATGTGGTTGGCACAGGCTCGGCATGTGACCACCCCATCCCAAACCGTTTGGCTTAAATGCATGCAGTTTTATATGGCGGGAACTGTAGCGGGGCCCTATTTTTAGGGTTTTCTCTAAATTAAACTAGAATTAAGTGCCTGTCTCCACTTTTAGTGGAGATTTTCTAGCTGTCATTGGGAAAAATGCATTGGGAGGTCAATTTTCGACCAATTTTGTTGAAACAAGAGTCTACCTAGACTACTTTGAGAATTTTGGAGCCATTGGTGTAGATAAAACATCCATTAGAGGCTTGTAAACACATGTAATTTACAATTTTGAGCATAATGACAAAGAGGTACATGCCATTGGGAGTTGGACCAGCAGATGTAGCCTAGGAGGGGTGAAATGCTTTATCATAGCTAATGTGTAAAGCTTATGTGTGATTTTTTTTCTTTGTTATGCACTATTTTTCGGTGTTTTTAAGGCTTATTTTCATACTTAAAGTTCACTAATTCATCTATATGTCATGGATAAAACACTCATTCCTTTAGAAAAATTTTGGAGACAAATTGTACATGTTTATATTACTGAAAGGACACTTAACATAGCAGAACTAATACACTCCTTTCAGATAAATTATGGTTTTGGATGTTGTGAAAAACTTAAATGTTGTATTGTGAACATTAAATTAATAAGTTAAACAAGATAAATGTACAGTTCTAAGTGACGCTAGTATTCTTGATGTGCAGTTCTAAGTGAGGATAGTAACCTTATTAAGATTTTGTAGACTAAATCTTTGTGTAATGTGTTTTTCATTGTTGTTTCTTTCTATGTTACTTTAGAATCTATATTCATTGCTTCACTTGAGGGGTCTAAAAATTACATGCCTAATCTCAAAGAATGGGCTTAGATCATATTAGTAATATAACATTTGAAATGTGAAATACATGTTTTCCCATTAAGAGAAGAATTCCCCAAAATCCCTCTCTAAATATTTGTTTCTTCTTTATTATTCTCTCTTTATATAGGATAGTTATAAGCGTACCTCACTAACCTCTCTAAACTAACGCGTGAACATTAGGCTCTGCAAGGCTCGATATCGAACACTCTACTTGAAAGAAAAAAAATTAAACACACATATGTAACATTCACATGACAGAAATAAAAATAAAAGGTATGCTTTATTAATATTAAATTACATGCATATTTTTATCACTCTCCCCACCTTCCTAAGGATGAAAATAGGATTGAAGAAAGGTAACCATAGACCAAGCTTTAAGTCAGGTAGCTAGCCCTACCAAGACCAGAGAGGGCTCTCTCATTGTCACTTTTGTAGTCAAATGAATGACTGAGTATCTAATGATATTAGGCTAGGTATGTAACCTCAGTAAATAGGATATTTTTGATGTTTTTAGTATTGGATAGAAAAGTTAGTGAGAAGACTGTATGTAGGGTTTTTATGTCTGAATTCCAAGGTCAATTTGTAGATAATATATGAGGCTAGAGAGGTAGTTTGCAAGCATGTTTAATAGGTCATTGAGTATAGGATGAAGTGAAAGAGAGTTTAAATGAGCACTGAAGTGAAGTCATTCATTTAGAAGCAAATAAACATAGCAATGTAAATCTTGTCTAAAATAGAGCATGAACAAACATGATTTCTACTCATAAACTTACAAGATAAACATATATGAAAAAAGAAGATATATCATTAAGCATTCATAGATAAACATACATTAGAAGAACAGATGATCCAATGCATACCACAAGTATTTCAACACAATTTTTACAAATCTCTCCCTGAATTCATTCCAAATTGTTGATTACAAAAGCTCCAGTGCAAAATGAGACTATCCAACCCAACAAAAGACTAAGGAGAGTCTAATTATAGAAAATATGGACTATGACACCTCATCAGGTCTAAATCCCATCCAAAATGGATTATAAATACAAAAGATGAGTCATTTCCTATATTCTAGGGAGGTTAGAAACCATTCCCTGAATTTTAGCTATGAACTAGGAGTGTTTGTCTCTTACATTAAATTAAATATTCCCTCATGATATGAGGAAAAACCCAACTCAATAACTCTAATTCCAACTCATAGGATAAAAAAACCTCAAAATTGTGACATTTTATGAGCTTGACAAGTGTCTTGAGGAATCCAATGCTGATTTGTAACATTTATGACATAACAGTAACAAAAATTTATAGAAGCGTAAAAGAAATTTGCAGGCACTTTTGAGGAACTTTTAGAAATCCAAACACACTTATGAAAGAATAGTGAACTAGCCTTTTGTGTCTAGTTTCCAGAACATATTGAATTTTTCAAAATGACCTGCAGGAAGGCCTCCAAAAATCGATTCTCCCAAGGTTACTCAAAAAGTGTAACAGAGGCTCAAAAAAGGTGGTAGAAACATGAAAAATGAGTGGTTTTTGAGATTTTTGTCCAAAATTAAAGATTTTCATACCAAGGGGGTTCCTGATCTGCAATCTACTCATCAAAATGCATCCATCCATGTAAAGAAATCATCATTTGGATGCCTACAAAATAAACGTAACAAAATTTTATTACCTTTCTATGAGGAGGAATTTCCAGAATTGTCCAAAATTCAGAAAAAAATGCCAAAATTGTTCAAAACTTCTCAAAATTGGTTCTTTAGCACCTATGAGTGATGGGATAAATATCCAAGGAAGCTTCAGCCAACAAGTCCAAGTCATCCTTTTCTTTAAGCTTCATTTGTGCTTCTTTTAGCCTTTTCTTCAATTGTTTCAGCCTTATTTGAGAAATTGTGTTCCTGGAGCAATAATGATTTTCCATGTGTGATTGTAGTTTATTTTCCCTCTTAGCCCTCTTAAATAGCTTCTCCAAATGCACATTTACCCTTGACAACCAAATCTCTTTGTCTTGATTAATTTCCATGGATATAAGCTCATCAAAGGTGAACTCTTGAAGTGGATACATTGAGTGTCTTTATAGCTCTAGCGCCCTTTTGGGGCCTCTTGTTTTTGGCCTTCTTGGTTGTGTTTCAGCCTCCATGTCCTGCATTTTATCTTTCCAATGCTGAACCTTGTGGAAAATAATCTTTTTCAGTTAAAGATGATATCCTTCCTCCATGAATTTTTCACGGAACCTCAACATCCATTCCTCTCAAAACATATTTTGGCCAAGGATGAAGCATTGATTTCATGCATAGTGAAACGTTCTAACCTAAGGTGGCACCCTCCCTTGAAGCTATTCTTCTCACTCTCCATATTTTTTATCACTGAAAAGGTGAAAACCCTAGTATATTAAGGGGATGGGTATATGTAGTGAAATCTGGAAAAATAGAGTGTAGGAATAGTGTAGGTTTAGAGGGTGAGATGGAGGGATATGGAGCTAGGGAAAATTCTAAAAAATATTCAGTATATAGGGTTGTATGTTAGCTCCAAGTTGGGGTGGAATGAAAGGAAATGGATGTGAGGAAGGTGATGAAATCAAGAAAACACCGGAAAATCCCAATTTTTCATTGTGATTTTTTTCTAGAATTTAGTGTCTTATGAGAATGACCGTCAGGGATGATATGTATGATGTGAGATGAGAGTGTGAGGTATATAAGAGGTGTATGATAGTGTTTAGGTATTAGGGTTAGGTTTTATTTAGCTGGATTAGGTTAGGGTTTATCAAATGGAGTCTTTTTGTGTCATGGAGAAGTGATGATATGGAGAAATATAGAGTAAGCATGAAAATGATTTGAAAAATAAACAATTTCACTAAGGGAGGGTATGAGAATAGTGAATTACTATTTGTGAGGGGTCCGAGGCATAATGGTCACAAGCCTTGAGTTTGTTTGAAGATATTTGAAGCCAAAAACCTAATTCTTGACCCTTTCTGGAGGTGTAATACCAAATTACAGAAGCATAACAACACTTCCAAAAATTGTAACAACACTTCCCAAAAGCGTAACAACTGATTCTAGAAACGTAACAAAGGAATTGCCAAAATTTTGCAAAAATAGGGCTTAAATATGGATCAATATCTCTCTAACCATAATGGTTTTTTCAAAACTGAGAGAGGTTTTTTTCTTTAACATGTTCTGAACCAACACCTCCTCCATTTTTCCAAAATAATTTCCGATTTTCTTAGAATCCAAGTTTTAACTTGATTACTCAAAATTAGAAGAAGCGTAGTGCACTCTTAGCAGAAGCGTATAACCTAATTTGAGAGGGAGTTTGAAGGCCTCACAAGAGTATTTTGGGGCTGCAAGTGGTATGGTTGGAAATATTATGATGTCTTCCATAGAATGGAGTCATAAAGAACTACAAACCCCTGCTCCACACCCCTTAAAATTTGATTTTAAGACAACCTGTCCAAAAGTACAGAAAATGACTTGGAGAAACTGTATTTTGAGAATTTCTCTAAAACCATAACACTTGTGAATAAAATGAAGGAGGTTTATGTTAATTGGCCTATTTTTTACCAAAACCGCTTTCACTTTTGTAAAATTCACCTCCATTACATTAGAAACTTATTTTGAAGCCAAAATTTCCTTGTGTGCAGTGTAAACCCTTGTTTGATCACGATGCTCTAAAAATGATGCCATGGGTCTGAGTTGGCTCAAAACTGGAATGGAGACCTACCTTATGGACGTTCTTCTCACCCTCCATTATTTTTTTCAACAAGGAAATCCCTCGCCTGATGTAGTTGATAGTGAATGTGGAAAATTAGGAAAACAGTGGATAATGGTAGAGTGGTTTTAGGGACAGCAATGAAGTGGAAGGAAGTTAAGGGAAACTAACTACAAATTTTGGGAGGTAGGGTGATGAGTTTGCTATAGGATTCAAGTTTATTTTTATGGAATGGGCATGTGAAAGGTACCCAAAATGTCAAAACACAGGGTTTCACTAGTTTTTCTGCCAAAATGTAGTGAAAATTAGGGTTTTAATGAAATTGATGGAAAAGAGGGTTGTGAGTGATAGGAGATGTTAGGGTATGGATTATTAAGGTTATATTAAGGTTTTATATGGTTATATTAGGGTTTTATCAGCTGAAACGAACAAAAGATGAAAAACACCAAAAACATAGTGGAGGTAACCTAATGAAGGAAACCACTCACTTTCTAATTAATTTTGACTTGAGAGAGGAATGGAGGGTGTCCAATTACTGTTTAGGAAGTGTATTAACCTTTTCGTAGTTGTTTTGAACCTTGGATAACTGATTTGGAGCTCAAACGCAAAAATAAGAACACCTACACTACACACCCAGAATCGTAGCACATGTAGTGCTGGCAAAAATTTGATTATTTTTCTTCAACCCATGGAAGTTGTGGAGGATGATGGTGAGAAGAGATGAGATATTTAATTATTTCCCTATCTTTGCATTCAACACCTCAACACCTTAGAAGCATTCCTATATCTTAGGTGACATAATAGAGCCTATTATTTTTGTGCAGAGTTCTAATTGCCTTCAATTTTGACGTGGAAATGAGAGTGCCCATCTCAAGACTCGCATAAAAAATTGTCGATATAAAGAAGACGAGAGATGTGAATCCTCAAAGTATGTGCAAATTCTATGCTTTTTTTCATTCTATTAAGAGATCTTATGCATATCTACTTTTATCAAAAAATTAGATCTGATAGGCTGCTTCATCAGACAATCTCATGTAACTATTTCAAACCTAATATTTTGACTGAGGCTTAGCCTCCTCATCCTGAGAGGGCTCTCTCAGAGGTTAATGATATGAATAAATATATAGATGGCTAACTCTATTTAGGAAAAAAAATGATAAATGATAGATGTAGGTTGGGAATCACATTATCATGTATACATTAGGCTTATGGAGTTAAAGAAATTCAGTAATTCAGTAAATCTACTTAACATGGAAGTTGACGCATATGAGGGCTTTTATTCATATGGCACACACACATTAAACATGTAAAAACATAGCTAGTTCACTTATATAGGAAGCCAGAGCATCTAATAGATGGATTATGAGTAATATAGATGAACACCACTACAAATGAGATATATTAGAGACACAAATAGAATAGGAAAACACTAAAAACCTCTTTAAAATCTCAAGTTGGTCAAGTAGAAGATCTATGTATTAGTTGAAACAGTCAATTCACAAAAAGCTCAGTCTTTTGCCAAAAATGTCCAACCCTTGACAAATTCGACCCCATAGCCTTTAATAGACATGTTACCTCCTCATATGATCTACCTCTAGGCTAGATACATCGAATTTTTTTCCTAATGACACCTTTCATAACCGTAAAACATCAACTTTAATTATAAACAAACACCTATCCTACTTGACAGTCCTATTTCAAATAGGACTCAAACTGCTCATTATTATCATTAACAACCTTATATACTAAGAGAAATAACATCTTTGACAAGTATACATTCACATGGTCGAGTTTAGATGATGGGATTCATCACTTTATGATCACTAAACTGACCTCCTTAAAACTAGGAAACAATACCCTGTTTTTTAGGCAAATGGTCTTCTTCTTCTTCAAACACTTAGGCTGTCCTTTAATCTTAATTTGTCGTCCTTAAATGTTAAATAATTCATTGACATTATCTTTAACTCTCCCATAACCTCCAGATGTCCAAAAACTGCTCCAAATCTACTAAAAAGGCTAAAAGACAGTGCGCTACGAGAGTAAGGCAGTTTTGTAGCGCACTTTCGTAGTGCTGCAAAACAAGCCTTTATCCTCCAAAAACTTGATTCTTTCCTCTTTAATAATTTTAATCACCCTTAAACACATCTTTCGTAGAAATTTAAGCTCCTAACTCAGCCTTTAACCCCTTAAATACTGACCAAAGGAGCAAAAAGGTAGCTACAGTAGTTTCGTAGCACTTTTCTACTTTTTAAGCCTGGAGGCGCTACGAAACTGCTGAGTATGCAGATTTTTTCATAAATTTATCAAATGAAATTTGTGGTTTCCCAAAACCTCAAAATATAACCTATCTTCATCATCTACAAACCATACAAACCATAAACCAACTTCATTTTAGCTTCCTTGAGGCATTTCTTGCAGATTTATCCTGTTTTTTTCCTGAAAAATAGGTCATGGGACAAAGCTTATATCTCCTAATACATTATGTTTTTTTGGAAACTGAAGGAGGGTTTTGTAGGCCATTATGTCTTTAATAAAAACCTCTCTTTTTTTTTCTGAAACACATCTCCTGCTGTGCAGAAACTTCCTTTGAAAAACATGTGTAAAAAAAAAAACTTTGTTTTCTAAAAATAGGGCTTCAAAGAAAGCCTTGTATATCCCAACGGATAACACTTGTGGGAAAAGTGAGAGAGGTTATTGTTATTTGATATGTTTTTAAAGACAAAATCTCTCAGTTTCTTAAAATACCTTTCTGTTTGCTCATAAACCTCCTTTGAATTTGACTGCTTAAAACCATAAAACAAAGTTTTGCTTCATATTTCGCTACGAAACTTTTAGTAGTTTTGTAGTGCTTTCTGCCTTTTTCACACTGAATGCACTACAAAAGTAGGGATTCTTGGCTTATTAGGTATTTTTGGCACAAAAACATTGGGAAATTAAATGAATCCTAAAATGATGAATGATTTGACATGAAGGACTTTAAAAATGAGTTTGTTTAAACCTTAGGGTAGGATCAAACTATAAAAAATTTAATGCTTCCCTTGGTCAAACTTAAAACTACTCCTAAAACCCTATTATAACCCATGAACATAAGTAATCTTCTCAAAATGATGTTTTGAAATTTTTTTAGTGACAACAGTGGCTCCACTTGGGATAGTGTGTCCCTGTGGTACACTAAAGAACCAGTAGTTCCAGTGTTGTTATCCATATTCTTGAAAAAAAGAAAAAACTTTTAAATTGGCAAGCTTTCTCCTAAAAATCTAATGGCCTTCACCTCAGGCTCAAGCTTGATGATCACTGTAGAAGAACCAAATATGTACCCACTGAAAAGAAGCTCATTCAACTTTGATCTTATTCACACACTCCTACCTACCCTATTAGCTGCAATCTCCATTTTTAACTCAAGCAACATGAAACTTCCAATGAAGGCAGTCATTGATCTGATATGACATTTGAACCTGTTGAATGTACTTGAACCAACAGTAAGCATGATACTGAAATGACCAAGGCAACATCTAATGTATCTGATCCTCATACTAAAAATTGGGATTATATAACTCTTCCATG
Organism: Pinus albicaulis; assembly: GCA_034641835.2. Taxonomy (NCBI): domain Eukaryota; kingdom Viridiplantae; phylum Streptophyta; class Pinopsida; order Pinales; family Pinaceae; genus Pinus; species Pinus albicaulis. Next base: position 792,467,430 of record CM076574.1, read on the forward strand.
TATTCGGCTATAGGATCAAAGAAGACATGATCTTTTTGGTGATTCTGAAAACATTCTGCAACTTTGGACAATTGATATATGCTTTGCTCAACCACACTAGATTTCAATTGTGTGCTATCAAACTGTTGTTCAAACTGATTTTCAAAAACAGTGTATTGTTCCTCAAACTCAAAAGAGATAGGTAACAACATCCTCTCTTTATATTCAAGCATAAAAAGCTTTTGAAAAGACTGATATTGATCATGAAGATTATAAGATTGAATTTGACCTTGTAAAACTTCAATGTATTTCTTAATGTTCTTAACAACTTCATCCAAAAATGGAACCTTATCTTTTGACTTGCATTCAAATGATTTTAGATAAGAAGACAAGGAAAAAGAAAAAATTTCATCTACTTCCTCATTAATATTATCATCATTCCATTGTTTAAAGCCCTGAATCGAAGGAGAGCCTGCCACCAACTCTATTCTGTCTATCCATTCTTCTAAAAACATAAGCCAAAAATATGCAAATGAATTAATATATCTGACAGGAATGCTTTCAATTCACTGTTTACATTTTCCTTGAAATGAATCATAGAAAAATATGATGCAAACATCTTCATTTTTTACTCTAAGAAGCTCACAAAAGTCATAGAAATCTGATATATGCTTCAAATTCAAACTCAAATCTTCTCCATTGAATTTTGGACCATTCCTTAAAAAATATGAATCCTTGGGAAAATGATTTGGGAAACCATGAATTCCTGAAAAATCTATACAATCATACCTTGAAACAAGAATGGCACATCTTAGCTCTTCATATGTCCAGTGGAATCACCATGAACCTATGAATTTTGAATTCTTCAACAATGGAGTTGCCAAGGTTGTTGCAGCCTCGAACAGATTCTGAGCTCCTGTTACCTTCAATAGTTCAACTTCATAATTTTCGGGAGATGTATATCTTCACACTCTCGACAGACGCACCAAAATGTTATCAAAAAATTGGATCTGATAGGCTGCTTGATCAAACAATCTCATGTAACTATTTCAAACCTAATCTTTTGAGTGAGGCTTAGTCTCCTCAGCCTGAGAGGGCTCTCTCAGAGGTTAATGATATGGATAAAGATATATATGGCTAGCTCTATTCAGGAAATAAAATGATAAATGATAGACGTAGGTTCAAAATCACATCAACATGTATACATTGGGCTTATGGAGTCAAAGAAATTCAGTAATTCAGTAAATCTGTTTAACATGGAAGTTGAGGCACACACACATGAAACATGTAAAAACACAACCAATTCACTTATACAGGAAGTCGGAGCATCTAATAGATGAAATCTGAGTAATATAGATGAACACCACTGCAAATAAGATATATAAGAGACATAAATAGAATAGGAAAACACTAAAAACCCCTTAAGAATCTCAAGTTGGTCAAGTAGAAGATCTACATATTAGCTGAAACAGTCAATTCACAAAAAGATCTGTATTTTGCCAAAAATGTCTAACCCTTGACAAATTCGACCCCATGGAATTTAATAGACATTTTACCTCCTCATATGATCTTCCTCTAGGCTAGATACATCGAATTTTTTTCCTAATGACACCTTGCATAACCATAAAACATCAACTTTAGTGATAAATAAACACTTATCCTACTTGACAATCCTATTTCAAATAGGACTCAAATTGCTCATTATTATCATTAACAACCTTATCTACTAAAATAAATCACATCTTTGAAAAGTATACATTCACATGGTCAAATTTAGATGATGGGATTCATCACCTTATGATCACTAAACTGGCCTCCTTAAAACTAGGAAATAATACCCTATTTTTTAGGCAAATGGTCTTCTTATTCTTCAAACACTTAGGTTGTCCTTTAATCTTCAATTCATGGTCCTTGAATGTTAAATAATTGCTTTAAATTATCCTTAACTCTCCCATAACCTCCGGATGTCCAAAAAATGCTACAAATCTGCTAAAAATGTTGAAAGGCAATGCGCTATGAAAGTAAGGCAATTTTGTAGCGCACTTTCGTAGCACTGCAAAACAAGTCTTTTTCCTCCAAAAACTTGATTCTTTCCTCTTGCATCATTTTTATCACCCTTCAACACATATTTTATAGTAATTTAAGCTCCTAACTCAGCCTTTTAACCCCTTAAATACTAATCAAAAGAAGCAGAAAAGGCAGTTATAGCAGTTTCGTAGCGCTTTTCTTCTTTTTAAGCTTGGAGGCACTACAAAACTGCTGAGTATGCAGATTTTTTCATAGATTTGTGAAATGAAAACTGTGGTTGCCCAAAACCTCAAAATATAACCTATATTCATCATCTACAAACCATAAACCAACTTCATTTTAGCTTCCTTGAGGCATTTCTTGCAGATTTCTCCTATTTTTTTTTGAAAAATAGGTCTTAGGAAAGAGCTTGTATCTCCTAATACATGATGTCATTTGGGAAACGGAAGGAATTTTTTGTAGGCCATTATTTCTTGAATAAAACCCTCTCTTGGTTTTTTGAAACACATCTCCTGCTATCTAGAAACTGCCTTTGAAAAATATGTGTAAAATAGGAAAACTCCGTTTTCTAAAAATAGGGCTTCAAAGAAATCCTTTTATCTCCCAACGGATAACACTTGTGAGAAAAGTGAGAGAGGTTATTATTATTTGATATTTTTTTGAAAATAACCTCTCTTAGTTTCTTAAAATACCTTTCTGTTTTCTCAGAAACCTCCATTGAAGTTGACTTCTCAAAACAAGAAAACTCAGTTTTGCTTCATATTTCGCTACGAAACTTTCAGTAGTTTCGTACCACTTTCTGCCATTTTTACACTGAATGTGCTATGAAAGTAGGGATTATTGGCTTATTAGGTATTTTTGGCACAAAAAATTTGGGAAATGAAATGAATCCTAAAATGAGGAATGATTTGACATGAAGGACATTAAAAATGAGTTTGTTTAAACCTTAGGGTAGGATCAAACTATCAAAAATTTAATGCTTCCCTTGGTCAAACTTAAAATGACTCCTAAAACCCTATTTTGACCCATGAACATAATTAATCTTTTCAAAATAATGTTTTGAATTTTTTTTGAGTGATAACATCTACGACCAATAGAGGACGTGGTGAAAATGGAAAGAATACGTGTACAAAGAGATAGAGCAGATGGTGATCATGAAGCATGGCATGGCACTATATTTTCTTCAATATATTGGCATGGAGTTCGATTATAATGCATTCAAATTTCTACCTTATGTTGTGCATTTTTCTTAGTTCTATATTGCAGTTAAGGAATATATTATATTGATATGCCAAGCTCTATTGCATTGATTTTAAAGCTCTATTCATGTGCTACTACCTCTATTTCGTTCAATACGAAACACCTAGCCAAATAATATTCAACAAATTTTTGGATAAAAGAGTGCAGTTAAAGGAGATAAAGGAGCAACTCTTCTATTTCTGTGTTCATATATCCAATAATTGTTGCCCTTGGATGGATTGAATTTCTTGCAGCATGACTTCTTTATTGCAGTCATCTAGAGATGTTATTTGAGAACATATTAGTGTTATTTTATGATTATTGAATCTATAATTATTGCTACAAACATTAAAATATTTGACCTTTTTTGAGCCATTTTTTTCAAAGTATTGGTTCAGATAATTGAGCACATATACTATCACCATTGTGGGATTAAAAAAAAAAAATATTATCTATTATATACTAGTGCTGCACAATTTATTCAAAGTGCACACATCCCAATTAATGAGTTTCCTCTCAATGTAATATGTTATCATCTTCAGCATTATGCAAATGCGAGTCACTTATTTGGATGGTATCTTCTTATTGTGTATATACATGCAATTGAAATTATTTACAAAGTGTTCTCCAAGAAATAACTATATACCATATGGAGCAGTCATTTTTTGAAACAATATTCATCTTCGAGCAACACTCTCTCAAACTGGAGCAGCCCCAACAAGCCATATGAAGTGGCATTCATTCAATTACAGAATGACAGAATGAACAATTTTTATGCAGAACTTAGAGAGCTGTAATGTTCATTTCACATTAGGAAGCAGTAGTGCAATAATGGAAACTACATTGCAACGTTTGTAACCCCCTCACCATTGATGTCAAAGGGGGAGGTAATGTAATCAAAGGAAGGAATAAATTTCTCAGAATGGATGGGGAGGAAAAAATTATTTCCATCAATGCCAAAGGGGGAGATTGTTGGAAATATTGGCATTGATGTCAGTAACTGAAATTATGTTAATGTATGTTGATTTTTATTTTACAAAAGGCTGAAAGTGATGTGAAGTTAAAAGGTGGTGCTCATCAATATGAAGGCTAAAAAACTGTCAATAAGGACCTAATATATTAAGCGAAAGTTGAAATACATATAGTTCTTTAAAAAAAAAATGTAGACAATACAAGTCTGATTTTTCACTTGTCATCATTTCCGATTGAGATGTTACAAAATATTTTTCTATTAAAAATATTTTCAAAATGGAACATAAAGCAGGAGAGCGGGTTTCTTTTGGAATCCTAAGAGACAATGCTTCACTTCATATTCTACGAGGAAAACAATAGCCAAGGAGGCTTACTTACAAAAGGAAAAACATAGAGAAAAAGTTTTTTGGTTTTTCGAAGGGAGGAAAGGAGAGTTTATGTACAAAGACATTGATGGACAACAGCAGAATAAGAAGAGAAAATGGAAGAGGATAAAAAAATCAGCAATGAAGTTGATAGCAGAATGGTCTATGATGTAACTATCATCTGATGCTTGATGTTCTAATTGAGAAATTTGTGTCCTCTTGTATGTTATAGTTTGAAGAGGAACATGTTGTTCCATTGAGATAGGAACCTCCTGTGGGTTGTAGCCTACAAAGAATTTGTGAGAGTTAGAGCTTCCTTGGAGGTAGTAGCCTCTTGTAGGTTGGAGCCTACAAAAATCTGATGTAATAAGGAGTAGCAACCTACTTTCACATCACTTTCAACCTTATATTCATGGTTTTCTCCCTTTGGAGTTTCCACTCATATGTTGTGTCCTTGTGTGTTGATTATGAATGCTATGTGAATGATGTTGCACTCATGATAATAAATCTGAAAACTCTCTTCATGACACCTCCAAAATATATTCAATGTAACATGAACATGAAATATTAGTTGATTAATAAAAAAAGACGAGAAAAAGTAAAGAAAGTTAAATTATTGATGCACCCCCACTCTAAGTCATTTCCTATCTTAAATATCAATTGGTATCAAATAAGGTTCCTTCAGTAACAGTATAACAACTGGAAGGAGTTCCTAAGTCACCGAAATGGCTAGTCTAGAAGGATGCTCAATGAATAAATCCCCATTATTTACTGGCACAAACTATGATTTCTGGAATGTGAGAATGCAGACCTACTTAATGTCTCTTCGAATGGAAGTATGGGCTGCGATGATGGTACGATATGAAGAACCAAATGAAGGGACCAGTGATAGAGATGCAAAAATAGATTTCATAGCAAATGCAAAATAAATGAATGAACTTTTGATTAGTCTATGTGAGTCGGAATTTTCCAAAGTAATGCATTGTCAAACAACCAAACAAATATGGGATAAATTAGAAAATATTCATGAGGGAGATAAAAGGGTAAATATGGCTAAGTTGCAAGTATATAAAACATATTTTGAGACCTTAAAAATTAATGAATATGAATATATAGCTAAATTATTCTTATGACTTGCTAAAGTTGTGAACATCATGATAGGTCTAGGGAAAACAATCAAAGAAAGTTTAGTAGTTCAGAAAATATTGTGATCATTACCATCTAAATTTAATCCTAAGGTTTCATCCATAGAAGGAACAACAGACTTCGAACTTTTTACCAGGGACCAATTACTTGGGACCTTGACAGCATATGAGATGAGAATTCCAAAAGGAAATTTAAACATCAGGGAGGCAACCTTCAATGTAGACACATTCATAGAAGAAAAGTGATGTCCATGCTTAGGTTCTAATGAAGAAGAAGAAAAATTCGTTAGAATATTGAGGAAAGGGAAACTTCCATTTAAGTGCTTTAATTTTTTAATAGTGGCATTATTCCTCAAAATTTTCCTATAAGAAAGCAGAAAATCAACCAAAAGGGAAAGAGAAAAAGAAATTTAGTAATATGCAGAAAGAGAAAAGATTTAATAGAAAAAACATTTTATGCTCAACAAGATAGCAGTGCATCTGAAATCTCAAATGAATCCTCTAGTGAAGATGGAACCTCTAAATTCATTTTGATAGCCTTCAAAGAGCTTGAAAAATATTTTCTGGAATATGAAGAAGAAGGTGAGGTAGATCTTGAGGGGGAGTTGGTTAGTGCCTTGAATGAAATAGAAAATATTAAACTCAAGAAAATAAAATAGAAAGAGATTCTTCAAAAATATGTAAAATAAGAATCAAATTCAGAACACATTATTAAGTTCAAAGTTGAACTTGAAGAAGCAAAGAAGGTGGAAGATATTCTGATGCAACAAATAAAAGAGAAAAAGTAGGAATGTGAAAGATTGGAAGAAGAGGTGGTAAGTCCAAGGAAGAAATTAGAGAAGGCTCAAATTGAATTAACTATGAAAATTCAAGAGATAAAAGGTTCTGAACAGTTGGAAAATATATTAAATTCTCAAATATCTCCACTTGTAAAGGCTGGGATAGGCTATGAAGGAGAATCCAATAATTCTAAGGTAGAGGATAATAAGGAAATCACTTTTGTAAAAGTTATCATAGGAGACAAAGATAACTCTCATCAAGCTGAGAACAAAAATTTGGGAAACACTTCAACATCAAATGAACAGCTGCAAAGAAACACTATTGAAAAAAAACCAGGAGACAACTGGAGTGAACAATAAAACATCACCCTCTACCAAATATAGATATTTCTTCTATGGGTACTGCTACTTCTGTAAAAAATTTGGACATAAATCCATGGACTGTAGAGCTTATGTAAAAATATTTGATTTTTGGAATTCAAAAGGAATTAAGTATAATAATGGATTCACACGTTTATATACTCCTCTCAGTAATTCTATTGAATGTTTTTATTGTCACAAGATTGGACACAAGTCATACGAATGTCATCTTAGGGTCAATAAACCTTCATCTCCGAATAATTATAGAAAAAACGGATGCAAGCAATGGAGAAAGAAGATTAATAAGTGTGATCTAGTTCTATATGCTCAAGATGAAAACAATAATGGTATTTGGACTGTGGTTTCTCTAGACATGACCAGAGAAATAAACAAGTTTGTAACCTTGGATGAAAAGAAATCTAGTAATATCACATTTGAGAATGATAAAGCAGAGAAAATTAAAGGAAAAGGAACCGTCAATCTGAATAATGGAAGAGGAAAGGCTTAGGATGTATTTTTTGTATATGGTCTAAAACACAATCTGCTAAGTGTAATTCAAATCTGTGACAAATGTTGTGAGGTCCTCTTCAGAGCAGAAGATTGTGAAGCCATACCAATCACTACAGGAAAAAAATTGGTTAAGGGGGTTCAAACAGAGGGTAATGTATATATCATCAAAGATGAGAGTGAATGATGTTACTTCATCAAACTTCATGAATATTGGGTATGGCATAGAAGATTGGGACATCTCAATTTTGATCACATCATCAAACAAGGAAAGAAGAAAGAAGTTAGAGATATACTAACAATAAATAAGCCCCAAAATACTATATATAGGTCCAGAAAAATGGGAAAACAAACTTGAACATCTTTTAAATTCAAAGACCAGTTATCAAGTAGTAAGCCTATACAACTATTTCACATGGATCTGTGTGGGCCTTCGAGAACAAATGCACCAGAAGGAGAAAAATATTTCATGTTGATAATCGATGACTATTATAGATTAACATGGGTGGAATTTTTTAGATAAAAGTCTGCAGCATTCGAAAAATTTAAAATATTGAAGGCATTGGCGAAAATCCAAACAGGGTGTAAAATAAAGTGCATCAGATTATACAAAGGAGGTGATTTAACATCAGATGAGTTTATGGACCTGTGCAATGAATTTGGGATAAAAAAACAATACATTGTTGCAGATACACCACAACAGAATGGAGTTGTAGAGAGGAAAAATGGGTATGTTCAACAAATAGCCAAAGCTATGATGGAATAAAGAAACATCTCTCAAATGTACTGGGCAAAAGCAGTACATACAATAGTACATATCCTCGACAAGGCAGATCTCAGACCAAACTATGACAAGACACCATATGAACTGTGGCAGGGGAAACCAACATAAATCAAACCTTTCAGGGTTTTCGGTAGTAAATTCTTCATAAAAAATAACTATGAAAATTTAGGAAAGTATGATGCTAGATCTAATGAATGAATATTTTTAAGGTACTCATCAAAAAGTAAGGGATACAGGTGCTATAATAAGAGGTTGCATAAGATTGTGGAATGAATCAATGAAAGATTAGATGAAGAATCACAAGATAAAACCAAAACCACAAAATTTATTAACCATCCATATCATCATCATTGTGACAACCAAGATAGTGAAGAGCAGGATGAAACATCAGAAGACGCAGATATGCACTCAAAAGGGCCATTAATACACACTCAAAATAATCATCGAGAAAAAAAAATTATTGGAGACAAAAGTGAAGGAGTTCAAACAAGAAGAAAACTAGCAAAAAAGTATGAGGAGGTTCATCTAGATATGTTGTCACAAATAGAGCCAAAGAAATTTGATGAGGCAAGTAAATACAAAAATTGGATCAATACTATGAACGAAGAGTTACAACAAATTGAGAAAAACAAGACTTGGGATCTAACACCAAGACCTGTTGGAAAGACTATCATTAGCACAAAATGGGTATTCAAGAAGAGGATGAATGAACAGGGTCAAGTAATTAGAATAAAGCCAGACTAGTATGTAAGGGGTACTCACAAATATAATTTCTTAAATATGAATAAATTTTTGCACTAGTCGCGAGAATGGAAGCAATTAGGATGTTTCTGGATTTCGCATGCTAAAATGATTTCAAGGTGTATCAAATGGATGTGAAGTCTACCTTCCTAGATGGTGACCTAGAGGAGGAAGTTTATATGGAACAACCTGAAGGTTTTTCATTATCGAATAAGCTCAAATATGTTTGCAGGTTAAAGAAAGCTTTATATGGTCTTAAACAAGCACCACGAGCATGGTATTCAAGGTTGGGAAAGTACCTTCGGAAACAAGGGTTCAATAAGGGATGAATTGATAGTAATATAAACAAAAAGGCTAATGAATATGAATTATTAATCGTGGTTGTATATGTAGATGACATCATGTTTGGCAGCAATAAAAATAATTTGGTAAAATGATTTTCTGAAGAGATGCAGTCAGAGTTCAAGATGTCAATGATTGGAGAACTTACCTTCTACCTAGGACTTCAAATCCTACAGAAGGTCGAAGGCATATTTATTTCACAAAAAAAAATACCTAAGAGATATTTTAAAAAGGTTCCAAATGGAATAATGTAAATCGGTGTCAACCCCCATGACTATTGGATGCAAGCTATGTATAGATGATGGATCGCTAGATGTAGATCAAAAAATTTACAGGTCTATGATAGGAAGTTTGCTATATCTAACAGCTCCTAGACTAGAAATAATGTTGGCAGTCGGACTAGTGGAAAGATATCAATTAGTGCCTAAACAAAATCACCTCTTAGTAATCAATAGGATGTTTAGATACCTACAAGGAACTAAAAATTATAGACTATGGTATCCGAGAGGTAAATATTTTACACTAATAGCATATACGGATGTGGATTGGTCCAATTGTGTGGATGATAGGAAAAGCACAAGTGGTGGTGTGTTCTATCTGGGAGAGAGTCTGGTGGCATGGATAAGAAAGAAAAAAATATCAGTCTCTCTATCCACAGCTGAAGCTGAATACATAGCAGCAATAGCTTGTTGCACGCAGGTGATGTGGATGAAACCAAAACTTCAAGACATGAAAATAAACTTCAATGAGCTTATTCCTATCAGATGCGATAATACTAGTGCAATAAGCATGTCAAAAAATCTTGTGCTTCATTCGAAGACCAAGAATGTCCCTATAAAATACCACTTTCTCAGAGAAAAAGTAGCTGATAATGTAGTAAATGTGGAATACATCCCCATAAAGGAACAGATAGAAGACATATTTACAAAACCACTTGCTAAAGAACCATTCAAATACCTGAGAAACAAGCTCAAGATAGTTTCTAGAGATGATGCTCATTAATATGACCTTAAAGGGAGAATTTGAAAAAGGGGGGGGGGTTGAGTGCACCAACTAAGGGGGAGACTATAGGAGAGGAAATAAACAAAGAAGAGAAACTACTTGCTTATAAATTTATCATGAATCAGAAGAAACCTAGAATAAACATGATCAAAGGCATCATAAGAGTATGAGATAAAGTCCTCAGCGTCACAAACACAAGTAACATCTATCAGGTGAACTGATCTTTAATGCACTTTTTGTTTGATGTACATATCCTGCTTGTAAATATGTAAATAAATAAATAGACAAAGAAATACTAGCATTGTTAAAATTCTCCCAAATTCTTCACTCTCTAATTGTCTACATGAAAATCATTGGTCTACATTCATGAAATAAATGATAAATTCTTTGTGAAAAGATGAGGTCTATTATAATATTCTCTCATGAAAGAAAAATTAAATACCTTCCTCAAGAAGAGAAGAAAATTATCTTCTACCCAATTATAATTGCAACTAGAAACAAAGAGGCCACTTTGGAAGTAAATTGGAAGAATACATCAAGTGGTCATGTTGCAATCCTACATTCAAATTTGAAAATAAAATAAAATAAAACCTTCAACAATATATCCCACCATCAAGTCAAAAGGAGAAAATAGTTTTTAACACATAAAATAATCAAGTGCAAAATTCCACAAAGGATCACTCACGTGATGACTACAACAAATAAAATCAAGGAAATGCAGTGGAAATAAGTTAATGGGAGATTACATCACTAGGATTTTCCCCAAATCCTTCAGCTTCAGTATGGAATTTTTTTTGGAAATGAAGCTATTGATGGATCTATCAAGTCACTCAATCCAAATTATAATATATATATATATATATATATATATATATATATATATATATATATATATATATTCATCGTCTCTGCAACTAAATGAAAATGGATTTGGAAAAAAAATTCAAGCACCATCAAGTACACACAATCTTCTTTGACAATGAATCAAGTAGCATCACTCTATGAAACATTTTACTAGTTAAAATGACATAGACTCGAAGTCAAAGAGATGTCTCTTTGCATTAGTTCGAGAAGAGATTTATTCCCTCTAGTGAAATGGTGGCCTCACAAGGAAAAAGGAGCCTCGTCACTCATAAGAGTGATGCTCACAATAACCTTTGAAAACATGACAATCATATACAGAACTAGAAATTGGCCCTCCAAATGAATGACGTTGAGGAACGTGAAATGGTTTGGTAGCAGAAAACCTCAATAAAATAATCCAACACTACATATATATTGAAGTTGCATCATATTTTCAAATGCAGAATCCTTTCTCTCTAATATATGGAACAGTAGAATCCTAACAAACAATCTGTCATTGCATGGTGCAGTTGGTGCAGTTGATAGGATCAACGTTATTATTGGAGTGTTATGGTATCAACGTTACTATTAGAGTGTTATGGAATTGGAGAATTGTTGGAGCGTTATGGTATCAGAGAGTTATTGGTAGCGGAAGCATGGCATTGGAGCATTATGGTATCAACATTATTGTTGGAGCATTATGGCATCATAGAATTGTTAGAGCGTTATGGCATCAGAGAGTTATTGGCAACAGAATCATGGTATTGGAGCATTATTGGCAAAGTGTTATAAATAGCCTCTGCAAATGCGTTAATGGGGAAAGCAATGAGAAATCAACCTCGGTGAACAATGTTATATGTGTGACGTGCTATGGTGGCAACAACATCGTATTTTTTTTATAACGCATGGCAGAGCCTTGGTGACAACACATTGATATACCCTTGGTGACATCCTTTGAACGTGTTATGGCCTATTATGGTGACAACCTTTGAATGCGATATGGATATCTACAACATTACAAACTAGAAATGGATGTGCTTCTAGCATGTGGTCATTTGATAGCTCTGAAATGGGGCCCATCCAATGTCTCCTGTATTTTATCTGATCTTGAATGACAGGCACCGGTTCCCTAAGAGAAATCATAAATTTGGGGGTTGTTTGAAATGTGCAATCAGTGGATGATCTTGATCCCGGTTCATGGAGTAATATTTTGGAGGAAACTCTGGGTTGGGAGAATATTTCATTGACAAAGGAGGGGTTGTATATATCTAGTGTGAAAAAAATGGTGTTTGCGGTCAGTGAGGGTGAGTCAAAACTCATAAAAGAAGTCATATCAGATCTTCATCCTACTGCAAATGGTGGTTATGCACATGCATGCCCAAGCCACACTGGGTTATTTATATGGGATTGGAAGCAGCATTGAGCCAAATTAATGACCAGGCGATATATATTATTAACATGCCTAATTGTCCCAAGTTGCATAACATTCCTAAAAAAAACTAGACATTATAGTTAGAATCATGAAGTGACAGTTATATCTGATCATCATTCATCATCCACAATGAATTGATATATGTCGTTGATATATAGAGAATGGAGAGTGTATTAACATTATGATGGAGATCATTCAATATTTTTTATATAGAGTGCATTGTTTAATGGAATATTCTTTTACTGTGGCAGCATTTAGCATGTGGTGACATCATTTAGCATGTGGTGGCAGTTGTCAGTGTTTAATGTTCAACATAGGACGACCTTGATATTATTTGTCATAGTGAAAAATGTAATAATTCATATATTGGAGGTGGACATCGCAACAATATGTCAAAGGCTGAACTACTCCTTCCGCAAGTTTTTGGTGTAAATCATTTGCATCTATTATTTTTGTTGTTGGCAACGATAATCCATCTTACAAATATTACAATCCATTTTAGATTAAAACGTTGAAGAATATATGAATTTATAATTTATAATTGAGGGAATAGGGTTCCAAATACCAACAATTTGGTTGATATACATTTCAAATTCCTACAAATTTCACTTGTCATCTTCCCTACTCACGACCTGGGATGGGTTTATATGTATCGGTGGACTATAAAATGAGGTTGGGTAGATTAAATAGTTTGTAATGATTGTGAACATGCCATCAATCAATCTCTATCTTCAGGTCACATTAAGGCCTCTGTTAGTTGTTTGAATCTTCTTGTGCACATGAAACAGTAGATTGGGCACCATTTTTGTTGGCACAATTTTAATTTTGCAAGGAAATATTATTGTATGCACATTGGTGCAATTTCATTTTTGCAGGGAATTGGAATGGAAATAAGTTCCTTTTGAAGGAAGTTCCAAAGGTGGTTTATTTTTTTTTAAATCATTCCTGAAGGTGATCTACTCTATAAAAAATTAATCTATGGTGATGCTGGAGCTCCAAGAACACATGGTTTCATGATAAATTGTCACGCTGATCATAGCCTCAACACCTTAGAAGCATTCCTCTATCGTAGGTGAAATAATAGAGCCTATTATTTTTACGCAGAGTTGTGATTGTCTTCAGTTTAGACGTGGAAATGAGAGTGCCCATCTCAAGCATCGCATAAAAAATTGTCGTTATAAAGAAGCTAAGAGATGTGAATCCTCAAAGTATGTGTGAAGTCTATGATGTTTTTCATTCTATTAAGAAATGTAATGCGTATCTAGGACCAACAGAGGACGTGGTGAAAATGGAATTCATACCTATACAAATAGATAGAGTAGATGGTGATCGTGAAGCATGGCATGGCACTATATTTTCTTCAATATATTGGCATGGAGTTCGATTATATTGCATTATAAGTGCTACATTGTGTTGTGCGTTTTTCTTAGTTCTATATTACAGTTAAGGAATATATTATATTGAGATTCCAAGCTCTAGTACATTGATTCTAAAGCTCTATTCAAGTGCTACTACCTCCAATGCATTCAATATGAAACACCTAGCCAAAGAATATTTAACAAAATTCGGGATAAAAGAGTGCACTCAAAGGATATAAAGGAGAAACTCTTCTATTTTTGTGTTCATACATCCAATAATTGTTGCCCTTAGATGGATTTAATTTCTTGCCGCATGACTTCTTTACTATAATCATCTAGAGATGTTATTTGAGAACATATCAGTGTTATGTTATGTTTATTTAATCTATAATTTCTACTACAAACATGAAAATATTTGGACTTTGCTGAGCCATGTTTGTCAAAGTATTGGCTCAAATAATTAAGCACATATAAAATCATCATTGTGAGATTTTTGATTTTTTTATTATTATCTATTATATATTGGTGTTGAACAATTATTCAAAGTGCACACATCCCAATTAATGAATTTCCTCTCAATATAATATGTTATCATCTTAAGCATTATGCAAATGCAAGGCACTTATTTGGATGGTATCTTCTTATTGTGTATATACATTCAATTGAAATTATTTACAAAGTGTTCTCCCAACAATAATTATATACCATATGGAGCAGTCATTTTTTGAAACAGTATTCATCTTCGAGCAACACTCTCTCAAATTAAAGTAGCCCCAAAAAGCCAAATGAAGTGGAATTCATTCAATAAAAGAATGACAAAACGAATAATGTTTATGCAGAACTTAAAGAGTAGTAATGTTCATTGAACATTTGGAAGAAGTAACGCAATAACGGAAACTACACTAAAAAATTTGTAACCCCCTTTCCATTGATGTCAAAGGGGGAGGTAATGTAATCAAAGGAAGGAATACATTTCTCATAATGGAAGGGGAGGAAAAAAGGATTGCCATCAATGCCAAAGGGGGAGATTTTTGGAAATATTAGCATTGATGTCATTAACTGAAATTATGTTAATGTATGTTGAGTTTTATTTTACAAAAGGTTGAAAGTGATGTGAAGTGCAAAGGCTATGCTAATCAATGTGAAGGCTAAAAAATTGTCAATAAGGACATAATATATTAAGACAAAGCTGAAATACATATATTTCATTAAACAGAAAATGTAGACAATATAATTCTGATTTGTCACTTGTCATCATTTCTGATTGAGATGTTACAATATATTTTTCTATTACAAATATTTTCAAAATTGAACATAAAGCAAGAGAGCAGTTTTCTTTTGAAAGCCCAAGAGACAATGCTTCACTTCATATTCTACAAGGAAGACAAATAGCCAAGGAGACTTTCTTACAAAAGGCACAACATAGAGAAGAAGTTTTTTGGTTTTTCCTAGGGAATAAAGGAGATTTTTTGTACGAAGACATTGATGGACAACAACATAATAGGAAGAGAAAATGGAAGAGGATAAACAATTCAACAATGAAGTTGATAGTAGAATGGTCTATGATGTAACTAGCATCTGAAGCTTGATGTTCTAATAAAGAAATTTATGTCCTCTTGTATGTGATAGTTTGAAAAGGAACATGTTATTCCCTGTTGAGGTAGGAGCCTCCTGTGGGTTGTAGCCTACAGAAATTTTGTAGGAGTTGGAGCTTCCTTGGAGGTAGTAGCCTCTTGTAGGTTGGAGCCTACAAAAATATGATGTAATAAGGAGTAGTAGCTTACCTTCACATCACTTTTAGCCTAAAATTAGTGGTTTTCTCCCTTCGGGGTTCCCACTCATATCTTGTGTCCTTGTGTGTTGATTATGAATGCTATGTGAATGACATTGGACTCTTGATAAGCAATCTGAAAACTCTCTTCATGACACCTGTAAAATGAATTCAATGTAACATGAACATGATATATTAGTTGATTAATAAAGAAATACAAGAAAAAGTAAATAATGTTAAATTAATTATTCACCCCCCCTCTCATTAATTTCCTATCTTAAATATCAATGTGATGTTCCATATCATCCAAATAAGAGGCAAGATTTGTGTTTTTTTGTATATTTTCAATTGAGGGAGCTAAATCAGCATCAGCATGAATATCTACAAGTGGATTTTCATGTATATCAGAAAGAGAATTGTCTTGGCTCTGAAAAAATTATACATCTTGATCCTTTGAAGGCTGCTTAACATGTTCATCATACTCAAGAAAGCAAACCTGTTGTGCATTTTTTTTGACCTCAACGGATACATCATGACTCTTTAAAGTTTCTTTACAAGAAAACTCAAAATCATGATCTACACATATTTCTTCTTGAATTAAAAACTCACAAGAGAATAGGGATGAAGGGTATCTTGATAGAAAATCTACATATATATCTTGATAGCTTGAAGATTGGCAAGACTGCTGCAAATTATCATCAACTTCTAAACATGGAAGATCAATTTCATCCTTTGAAAAATTATGCTCAAATTTGTTGTCATCCATGGAAGAATGCAAGATATTCTCATGGCGGCGTAAAGGGTTTTCATTCAAAGCATCCAAAATTTCATCATCCATACACTCTTCATCGCCATAAGCACTTTCTAGCTCTTCAATAAAATTCTCAAAGTGATCACAACAATCCTCAATCAAAAGCAAAGAAGGATAGGTTTCTCTATAGTTCTCAAAACTACTGAGTGAAAATCCTTAAGAGAATAAATAAAAGCAAGAGGCAATATTTCATACCAAAACTATGCTTTTTCATCTAATGTGATCATGAACATCTCATTAAACAATATTCATGAAAATTAATCTCCAGCTTACACACATGCATATGAAATCTTATTAGATGAAGTGTAGCCTCATCACCATTTTCATCTCTGAATTTTGGCAAGTATGTTTGCCAATCTACCTGAGGCATAGGATTTGGAAATCCTGGAACATGATCTTGATGCATAGGAGAATACCTACCATTCCTTCTTGCAGTTGAATCCATCCTGAAAACAGTGAAGTCACCAATAGTCCTTGAAGCTACCGGTTTTTTAATAGTGGATTCTCCATGAAAACTTTGAACTTTTGGATTATTTTCCATTGGAGTCACCAGGTGAAAGATGCACAACCTTTCTTGTGCCTGACCATTGTTCGCCATCATCAATTAGAGCTAATATTTGTCATTATTTATTGGGAAATATTTAACCTTTTCTCCCCGTCAACAATGCCAAGAATGTTATCACTCTCCCCAACTTCCTCGGGCTGAAAATAGGATTGAAGAAAGGTAACCACAGACTAGGATTTAGGTCAGGTAGCTAGCCCTACTATGACCAGAGAGGGCTCTGTCGTTGTCTCTTTTGCAGTCAAAGGAATGAATAAGTATCTAATGATATTAGGTTAGGTATGTAATCTCAGTAAATAGGATTTTTTTGATGTTTTTAGTGCTGGATAGAAAAGTCAATGAGAAGAATGTGTCTAGGGTTTTTGTTGTGAAACCAGCTCCAAAAATAGAAGAAAAGAGAGATCAACGCCTTATAAATAGCCACTTCGAGGGGGAAACCTCAAAAAAATTACATAAATGAACAATTATTGGATGATACAAATGACCAAAACCTCCTTCTATATATAGGAGTCCATGAGCCCACAATATAATCCTAGCTGACCTAACAATAACAATGTAAGGGCACAATAATAACAATATTGGGGTTACAGGGGGTACAAAAATAATAATAAGGGGGGCTACACTAACATAATAAGGGACTACATTAGTAATATAGGTACCTAACATGCCCCTCTCCTTCAAACAAGTGTTGTCCTCAACTCTTGATTATTTCT
Source organism: Pinus albicaulis (assembly GCA_034641835.2). NCBI lineage: Eukaryota > Viridiplantae > Streptophyta > Pinopsida > Pinales > Pinaceae > Pinus > Pinus albicaulis. The sequence continues at coordinate 792,485,163 of CM076574.1, forward strand.
TGATGCTTTTGTATAAAATTCTCATGCTCCCATGTGGAATTCTCAATGGGAACGTTCTTCCACTCTGAAATTGGGAAATTCTCATGCTCCCATGTGGAATTCTCAATTTGGATACTCTGAAATTGATCGATTTTTTATTTGTCGAGTTCTTGTTTCTGTGATTGCTTTAGAATTTCTTCCGTTGTGATGTTGATCTTCCTATTGTTTCATTTGATTCAGCACCAAAGTTAGGTTATCCTTTGAGAGTTGGATAACTTGTTTTTGATGCCCGATGTGATATTTCACTACTTCATTATCCATATTATCTTTCATTTTATCCTTCAAAGTTTCCAACTTAGCCTTCATTTTTTCTTCTAAACCATCTATGTCTTCTTCGATTTCTCTTTGTAAGATCGAAATTTGTTGCACTTGGTACCATAATTTTGATATCTCATATTGCAATTCTTCCTCTTCATGCGTCATAGTATAACTTTCTGAGGGCTTAATGAATATGGAATTATTTTTGGGAGCCATTATAGAACCCAATATTGATAAAAATTCATCAATATGCCCTTGGAATCACTTCAAACTGCTTTTTCAAACAAGACTTATGCAATTTGAAAACAAATACACACCTTTTTCTTGATTTTGAGGAGCTCGATATTGAAACTGAATTATCTCTCTTATTAGGGATCTTCAATATCTGAAATTTAGTCCTATATTATCCCTCTGAATATTCTTTCCAATGCCAAATGTTTGACCTGATTTGGATTCTTCAAGGAAAAGTTATGTCCAATATCCCACAATGACCTAATTATATACTTGTTCAACAGAGAAAACTTGTATGACTTTCCACGTATCACTGTTTCATCTTTTGGCTCTAAAATTGATAGACAGGAAACTATATTTTGTGTTCTTGTGTATACTCTTTACATAATTCCAATCTGATGCTCAGAGAGAGATTTATGAATATTTTCCCCCGATCACCTCTTTGAGATGAAATTCGGGAGCCTAAAAAAAGCGCTAACTTCCACAGATCCTACCTCCCAAAATAATGTGAATAAATCTCTGAAATGTTTCCATGACATTCCTTGGGATTTCAGTGTTGCTCTATGAAAATTTTAGATTTTGAACGCTCGTAGAAAAAAAGTTATAGTGAAAATTTTGTGGTGACCTGTTTAGGTTAAATTCAGGAGCCTACAAAATTCCCTAACGACCACAGATCACATCTCCGAAAATATTATGAACAAAGCTCTGAAATTTTTTGAAGTTGTTCCTCAGTATTTCGACTTTGTGCTCTAAACCTTTTTGCTTTTGAAACTTCGTAGAAAAAAATTATAGCAAAAATTCCATGCTGACCTATTTGGAGTAGTGAAACCATAGAATCCAAAGCTCTGATACCAAATGTTATGAAACCAGCTCCAAAAATAGAAGAAAAGAGACATCAATGCCTTAGAAATAGCCACTTTGAGGGGGAAACCTCCAATACATTACATAAATAAACAATTCTTGGATGATACAAATGACCAAAACCTCCTTCTATATATAGGAGCCCATGGGCCCACAATATAATCCTAGCCGACCTAACAATAACAATGTAAGGGCACAATAATAACAATATTGGGGTTACACAGGGTACAACAATAACAATAAGGGGGGCTACACTAACATAATAAGGGACTACATTAGTAATATAGGGACCTAACAGTTTTTTAGGTCTGAATTCCAAGGTCAATTTTCAGAGAATATGTGAAGCTATATAGGTATTTTGAAAGCTTGTTTAATAGGTCATTGAGTATAGGATTAATTGAAAGAGAGTTTGAATGAGAACTAAGGTGAATTCACTCATTTAGAAGCAAATAGACATAGAAATGTAAACCTTGTCTAAAACAGAGCATGCAAAAACATGATTTTTTCTCATAAAATTACAAGATAAGAATATATTAAAGAATAAAATATATCATTAAGCATGAATATATAAAGATACATAAGAAGAATAGATGCTCCAATATGTACCCCAAGTAGCTCAACACAATTTCTGCAAATCTTTCTTTGATTTCATTCCAAATTGATGATTACAAAAGCTCCACTGGAAAATGAGAATATATAACCCAAAAAAAGACTAAAGAGAGTCCACTTATAGAAAATATGGACTATGGCACCTCATCAGGTCGAAATCCTATCCAAAAAGGATCGTAAATACACAAGATGAGTCATTTCCTAGATTATAGGTAGGTTAGAAACCATTCCCTGAATTTTAGCTATGAAATAGGAGTGTTTGTCCCTTACATTAAATTACATATTCTCTCATGATAAGAGGCAAAAAACAAATAAATAACTCTAATTACAACTCATAGGGCAGAAAAACCTTGAATTTGTGACATTTTCTGAGCTTGACAAGTGTCCTGAGGAATCTAATGTTGGTTTGTAACATTTCTGATAGAAGGGTAAGAGGAATTTGCAGAGGCGTAACAGAACTTTGCATGCACTTTTGAGGCACTTTTAGGAGTCAAAATCCACTTCTAAAAGAATGGTTAACTATCTGTTGTGTCTCATTTCCATAATGTCTTGAATTTTGAAAAATGAAACATAGGAAGGCCTCCAAACTTCCATTCTCCCAATATTACTCCAAAAGTGTAACAGAGGCTCCAAAAAAAGGTCGAAACATGAAAAATCAATGGTTTTTGAGCTTTTTCTCCAAAATTAAAGCTTTTCATGCCAAGGGGGTTCCTGATCTATAATTTACTCATCAAAATGCATCCATCCATGTAAATAAATTATCATTTGGATGCCCCCAAAATAAGCGTAACAAAATTTTGTTACACTTGCGGGAGGAGGAATTTCTAGAATTGTGCAAAATTCATAAAAAAAACCAAATTTTTTCAAAACTTCTCAAAATTGGTTTTGTATCACATATGAGTGATTGGATAAAAATACAAGGAATACTTAGTGAAAAATTCCAAGCTATCCTTCTCTTTAAGTTTCATTTGTGCTTCTTTTAGCCTTTTCTTCAATTGTTTCAACCTTATTTGAGAAATTGTGTTCTTAGTGCGATAATGATTTGCCATGTGTCTTTAGAGTTTAGTGTCCATCTTAGCCCTCTTCAAGTGATTCTCCAAATTCTCATTTACCCTTGACGAAAAAAACTCTCTTCCTTGATTAATCTCCATGGCTATAAGCTCATCAAAGGTCAACTCTTTAGGTGGATAAGATTCAGTGCCCTTTTCAGTCCTCTTGTTTTTGGCCTTCTTGGTTGTGTTTCAGCCTCCATGTCCTGCATTTGACCTTTACCATGATGAAGCTTGTGGAAAATAAACTTTTCAGTTGAAGATGATATCCTTCCTCCATGAGATTTTCACGAACCTCAAACATCCAATCCTCTCAAAACATATTTTGGCCAAGGGTGAAGCATTGATTTCATGCATAGTGAGAGGTTCTAACCTGAGATGCTGCCCTCCCTTGAAGCTCTTCTTCTCACTCTCCATATTTTTTATCACTGAGAGGCTGAAAAACCTAGTATGTTAATGGGATGGGTATATGTAGTGAAATCTGGAAAAACTGAGTGTAGGAATAATGTAGGTTTGGAGGGTGAGATGGAGGGTTATGGAGCTAGGGAAAATTGTACAAAAAAATCAGTAGATAGGGTTGTATGTTAGCTCCAATTTTTGGGTGGAATAAAAGGTAATGGATGTGAGGAGGGTGATGAAATCAATAAAATACAAAAAATTCCAAATTTTTCACTATGAAAATTTGCTAGAATATAGGGTTTTATAAGAATGATTGTTAGGGATGATATGGATGATGTGAGATGAGAGTGTGAGATACATAAGAGGTGTATGATAGTGTTTAGGTACTAGGGTGAGGTTTTATTTAGCTGGAGTAGGTTAGGGTTTATCAAATGTAGTCTTTCAATGTCATGGAGAACTGATGATGGACAAATATAGAGTAAGCATGAAAATGATTTGAAGACTCAATAACTTGACCAAGGGAGGGTATGAGAGTAGTGACTTACTGTTTGTGAGGGTTCCAAGGAGTAGTGGTCACAAGTCTTGATTTTGTTTGGAGAGATTTGAAGCCAAAAACATAATTTTGGACCCTTTCTGGAGGTATAACACCAAATTACAAAATTGTAACAACACTTTCCAGAAGCGTAACCACTGATTCTAGAAACATAACAAAGGAATTGCCAAAAATCTGAAAATTATGGCTTAAATATGGATCAATAAATCTCTAAAACATAACATTTTTTTCAAACATGAGAGAGGTTTATGTTCTTTGGCATGTTATGAACAAAAAATCCTCCCTTTTTCCAAAATACTTTCCCATTTTCTCAAAATCCAAGTTTTAAGTTGATCACTCAAAATTTGCAGAAGCATAACGCACTCTGAGCAGAAGCGTAGTACCTACTTTGATAGGGCATTTGGAGGCCTTCCCAGAGGAGTGTTGGGCTAAAAGTGGTATGGCTGGAAATTGTAGGATGTATTATATAGAATGGATTCATCAAGTACTGCAAACCCCTGCTCCCAACCCCTGAAATTTTTTTTTGAAGACAACCTGTCCAAAAGTGCAGAAAATGACCTGGAGCAACTATATTTTGAGAATTTCTCTAAAAAGTTAACACCTTTTCATAAACTGAAGGAGGTTTTTGTTCTTTGGCCTATGATTGACAAAAAAAATCTTTCACTTTTGTAAAATTCATCTCCATTACTTTAGAAATGAGCTTTGAAGCCAAATTGTCCCTATGTGGAATGTAAACCCTGAAAGATATAAAAATGATGACATGCATCTGAGTTGGATCAAACCTGGAATGGTGACCTCCCTTATGGACCTTCTTCTTACCCTCCTTGATTTTTTCAACAAGGAAATCCCTAGCTTGATGTAGTGGTGTTGAGCCTCCAATTTGTCATAATTTTGTTGATGAAACCATCCGTTTCACATCATTCCATTCACCCATTGTCATCATTTTTAACCACATTTCTTCATAAATGCACCAAATTCCCGCATACATATTTACATGGTTTATTATTATTATTTCTATTATTATTAATGAATTAAAAATAATTATGCATGGTTTTACTAATGATAGTTTGACAGTTCAAGTTTTTACAGTTTCTGCAGCTATCTCCATGGTTGAGGGAGTATCACCACTCTAGAATGGAATAAAAGACATGTACATTGTTTCTAGAAGCTCCAATATAGATTTTCGTTGGTCAAATTCCACCCAGCTCACACATGTGGACCTCGAGGCAAAGATCAAGGGAAAATTGTAGCAGTTTTTACCAGTCAACTTCAAACGTGTTTTCTGAGCAAACTAAAGCGAATCTCGCCAAAAAAAAACATGGGTTGTGTTCAACACGGGCCCAATTAAGTTTTCAATAAGAATTTTTCTAGAATTCATTACCATTTGGGAGATATTTCAGGTTCTTTGGAGCCATATTTGGTAGTTGCGTGAGCAAACATTGTGCTCATATGTCAATAAACAGCCAGTCAAATAAATAAAGGTTGGAATGGACTATGCTTCATAAAATTCGTGTAAAATAGGTGTCCATTCAGTTCTAATATTTATCCATATGAATCTCCATGAAGTTAAATTGCAACCCCTATATAAACACTTCATTGAAACAAAGAGGAGAGGTTAATTTTCTGAAGCATATTGTGAAGTTTTACAACTCTGTCTTTCATTCATTTCTAATGAATAAGTACCTTGAAGACTTGATGCGCAGCTAACTGTTGGAGTAAATATCTGATCGCCTATTTGTGGAGGGCCCCTGTAAACAGTGAATTTTCCGCATTATATGTTTTTAATGTAGTTGTTTTCATGTTTTCATTTAATCATTTGATGTAGCTATTTTTAGAATTCCAATTTGTCATTTGACATAGTTGTTTTCAGAATTCCAATTTATCATTTGTTGTAGTTAATTTCATAATTTAATTTTGTTATTTGATGTAGATGCTTTCATAAGTCTTCTTTTATCATGTGATGTAGATTCATCAATCTTTCCTTTAGAATTTTCAAATTGCATAGGATTCACAATTTTACTTCTAAAGCAGCAACGATTTATTTTAGAGTAGTTTTACAAGTTCATGAGTGCTTTATTTCAAGAACCTGAGTGATTTATTTTCGAAACTGTAGTGATTGAGTGATTTCCTTTCACCATATGAGTGTGTTATTTTATGTTCATGAGTGATTTATTTTCAAGACCTATAGTGACTTCTTTACAAGTTTCATTGCCATAAAATTTAATTTCAAACACATACAAATTTATAAATTCACTTTTATACAATTCGATTTTATCTTCATACACAATATTTTTAGAGAATAAGAATTTTTAGAGACTAAAAATTAAATTACTTAAGATTTCTTCATAAGATAGATAAAGTTTGTTTCAGTTTTTACATAGTAGAAAACATGTTGATTTTTAGAACTTAGTTGTAATTTAAATTTATCGACTTCACTATGAACATAAGCATAAAAACATCCTTACAAGTAATCTCTACAAATCCAATCATCACACCAATAAACTAAATGAACAAAAGAGGCTTCTAGCATATATTATGTACTTTCACTTCACAGGTTTACCAACTCTGGTCGATAATTTATGTAATCAATTTAAGGCAATTAAATTGACCAAAAATTTTGGCGCCATTGTCGGGGAAGTGTAAATAAGAGCCTTTTACTTTTCATTAAAAAAAAAAAAAAAAAAAAAACAAAACAAAACTTCAATCACCTATCACAACCACTATATCACGTGGTGCGGTAAGAGCCACACATCCACAACATGAATTCTTATTTTTGCAGGTATAAGAAGATGTGACAAAGGAGGTTGAAGAAATGGATGAAGATGATGAAAATGTGGAAGATGCTTTTGGATTTCCCATTCAAGAAACTGATGTCAATGGTCATATGAAGAGAATCCCTCCATCTGTACTTCTTAACTTCAAAGGTATGAGATCAGAAAACTTGAGAACCTTTCTTTTTGAATTTGAAATAATTTGTAGATCTTATGGATACTCATTACACATTCAAAAATTGAATTTATTTCTGACAACATTGAAGGATAGAGGTCTTAGATGGTTCATGACTTTAGGAACAAATTCTATAAGGAAATGGGATGAAATGAAAAGAGTATTTTTGGAAAAATATAAAGATTATTGCATACCACATGACCTTAGAAATGAAGTCTTTAAGATGAACCAAAAAGAGGATGAAAGCTTAGAATATTTAATGGATAGATTTACTTATAATAATATAAAAAGATATAAATTGCATAATATAAGATCATACACATTAAGAAATCTCCTACTAAATGCTATAAAGGATGAATGGATTAATCTTCTTAATCTGGTGGGAAAAGGAAATGTCTATCAATTGTCATTTCAAGAGATTTGTGAACTGTGCGAGAACATATAAAGAGGAAAAGAAAAGTATGTAAGATCCTCTCAAGATCCATTTATGGTAAGAGTAAGTAAGTTGAAACCAAGATTGGTAAGTCAAACTGAACATAACAATTTGCTAAACATTCTTGGTAATTTAAATGAACAAACTGACATGCGAAGAATGAAAAACAAGCAAAAATTTGAAAATGTTGCTTTATTTTGCCCTAAATGAACGAAGAATTTTTTTTTGCATGAATGTCCACTTGATAACATTAAAATGTGTAAAATTTGTGCAGGATCACATACTATTGAATATTTCCCATCATTACCAAGGTTGAAGGCATTTTACCAGAAGGATAATGGAGTGAATCAAGAAAAAGAGCAACTCTGTTATGTAGCTCCAAGAGGACTATGGCGGACTCATCAACCCAATATGATGCAATATCCTTATACAGTTTCAAGGTTATGCACAACAATATCAAATTAATTGGAAAACACCCTTGCCTTGGAAACCTTGGACATCTCAATACCAACCTAAAAACCAACCTTTGAAACCTTGGCCATCTCAATCCCAACCTCAAAACCAATCTTGGAAAAAAAGTTGGCAAAGGCCCTAGAAAGGAAATCCACCATATCCTCAATATTTCCCTCTCTATCCTCAATACTAATATCAATGTTATCAATAACATTAACATCCACCAAAACATCAATTTCACCATCAATCAACCTCAATTCAACCCTTCCTATTACCAACCCCACAAGCACCCCAAAGATCCATTCCCACTCCACTACCTACACAACCATTTCGAAACCCCAACAATAAAACACCTCAATCCACTTACAATTTTGAATTATTGCAAAATTATTCACCATCTGTCATTGAAGAACAACAACCAGATGAAGAAGATTCATATAAGGTCCAAGAATCATGGATGCCTGTTGATAAAGAGAAATTGTTGGAACCTGAGATTGAAAAGTTTCTTACATGCCTATCACTAGATTCTATGAATAAATATCACATCTCTGAAGACTTGCATGACATGATAATAGGAAGCCAAGGAATACAAGATTACATTGAATCTTGGTTCAGGACAGTCATTAGACTCCAAATGCTCAATTCTTCAGTATCTTTTCATATCATCTCAATCAAGGCAATTGATCTCGCATATACTGGTACATATCAAAGAGTATATTTCAAACCTACATATGATTTTATCTATCATCTTGTTACAAACATGGTTACATTGGAAATATTCATATACTTGAACAAGATTTATTTTTCAAGTAGAGTAGGACATATAAAAAAATAAAAATAAAAAGTAAAGAGAAAAATAAGTCCTATTGTGAAAACCATCTTGCTAGCGCAATTGGACATGAGCTTTTCTTGAAAACCAAGCAACTGGTGAGAAAAGTTCACAAAAATTTCTGCAATTTCATGATGGTTTCAATATTTTATTATGTTTCTTCAAATCATTTTTGTTTCTATGCTCGAGTTGGATGATGTGGAATTCCTTAAGGTACACCTTCCAACAGATCTTGTCCCATAGACCTCAACACCTTATCTGGGATCAAGATCAGAGATTATTTAGAGTGCCTTGGAACTTGCATACATCAATGGCAAGACTCCTCGTTCACAACAATGGGAATACAACAATGTCTCTTGATTGTCAGATCTTGCAGGTGACTCGACTTCAACACCTTCATTTGTCCCTGTCAAGATGCACTCTGGTACCTTGACACTCATTTACATTATCGGTGAGTTGTCTCTCATTGGTTAATGATTTTCATCATTGATCGGTAATCCAATGATTTCCTCCCATGCTCTACTTCAGAACATTCATTCGCATGGTAAGAATTGTATCATGAATTTTGGCTTTGATGAAGACTAATGGTTTTATGGAATCAACAACAACTTAGAGCAGTACATTTTATTGGTTTCCTGTAGCAGCATGTTCATATTTTTTTTCATTCAACGACAACATGATGGCACAATTACAACACTTTTTCATTCATTTTCATTTCAAACAAAACAATAAATTTGGGCCTATTTCAGTCAATATGCAATATGTTTCATGCTTTCTACTTTGGCATGTAGTACACAATTCAAATAAGAAGTTCAAGATCAAAGAAAAGATTTTTCTGCAAAAAATGACATTTTTTTTTCAACAACTGTAGAAATTTGCAGTTTCTGAAGCTATTCCTATAGCAGCCTGTTTTTGCTGTAGCGGCTTTTTCCAGAGGCAGTTTTGGCACAAATATTGCAAGAGATTGGAGCAGAAATAAAAATTTCCGAGCTTTTGGGTTTTATAAGAATATGATAATTTGAGTAGTACACAGATAGAATTAAAAAAAAGTGTAATTTTCCAAGACTTCTCAGCGGGTTTTAAAGGCGGATTTTGATTTTTCACTAGTTTGGACAGATTAGGGCAGATTTCGATATTTTTGCATAGCAGTGAATTTTCTTCATTAAAATGGGGTTCTTAATGCACGTGATAGTAGAAAATCTAAAAATACACGGTTTCCCTTTTGAATCACTCAAGTTGGCCTTAAAATGAGTTCGTGGCATATGTTTTTATTGCAACATTGGGCAACGTGAAAGGTGAAACAAGGCATAAATTGATTTGATCATAACTTGCAAACCGTGCATCCGTTAGGCCTAAATTTTTTATGGTAAATGCATTGAGGTAGGTTAAATGAACATAAAAAAATTCAAAAAAATTCAGTGTGTATGTTTCATGAAATTAGCCACTTTCATCTTTAGACATTTCTCATTTTTCTCGAGATTCGTGCACCCATTGGCTAAAATTGTTTGTGGGAAGATGCATAATATTAATAGTAATACCCTCAGAAAAATTTCAGAGAATCTGATTTACCATTTGAGAGAAATTGGAAAAATAAAGTTGCTACATGAAAAAGATACATTTTGTGGAGCAAGGTCAAAGTGGAAGTCAACACATTATGGAGCAGAGTACTTGAGCCAAATCAACACAAAATCAGCCATCAGATATGCTCTCTTCTCCAAATCCAAAAGGTAAACTTAAGGTAAAACTAGCCTTAAACTTTTTAATTTGTTAAAAAATCTAGAAATTTTGATGAAAAGCCATTATAAATATGTAGTTCTAATTCCCCTCCCATTATGTTTTTTCATACCTTTTAACAACCAATCCCACAAGTTATGATTGATTCTTTATCAACAAAGTACTGCCACCCATGCAATCATCTCATTGTTTTCAATGGTCATAATGATATTCTTCTATGCTTTCACCACTCTCTTGTTTAAACATTTTCAGGCTAGTTAATCCATGCTTTCCTTAATGGTCCATCAACATGATGTTCTTGAGAAAAAGAATTATTTTAGAAATAGAAAAACTTGACTTCATGGTACATTTTTGTATCACATGATCAAAAAGTACATGGAGCACTTAAATTATGTGTCCTATTGCTCATCTTCAGATTTTTAATTGAAGCCAAGAAATGATGAGTACAAAGCCACAAGAAGAATATTGCAACAAGGCTTTGTTCACAATCTTGGAATCACTTGGAATCATATTTTAGGTTTTGATGAGTTGTATAACCCTCAACAACAACTCTTATTTTGTGTTATGTGCAACTCATCTTGTCAAAATCTTCACATTGGGAAGTCTTCTTCACTCATTAGTTTGTGAGTTCTTGAAGAAACTATTTGATAACATTGTTGAATTATGATTGGTTTCTATGCATTGAAGACAAGAAGACAATCATTATGGGCTACAATCTATGACCATTTCCAACCATACTAATGGGATGAAAAACACAAGGATTGAAAGCACATTCTATATATGGAGTAAAAGTCTTGATGTTTTCTTCACAATATGGTATTCTACCAAGACTTGAAAAAATTGAGCACAATTAAACAATGACAAATACTTGGATATGTTACTATGTGGGCATCATTTATTTTAACACAAGTTGCATATAATAAATAATGAAGGGTTGGAGAAAAGTGAATCTTATTGAGATAAAGGGCCAATATTGCTCTCTTGGAGCTTTGGTCAAGGATTTAGTTGAAATGATAGAATAACGGAACACAAGGATACAGTTGGATTATGAAACTTTGCAATGCTTTTTTTGCATGAGGACATGCAAAATCTCCGGTGTGGGGGTATGTTGAGCCTCCAATTTGTCATAATTTTGTTGATGAAACCATCCATTTTCGCATCATTCGATTCACCCATTTTCATCATTTTTAATCATAATTCTTCATAAACGCACCAAATTACCGCATACATGTTTACATGGTTTATTATTATTATTTCTATTATTTTTAATGAATTAAAGAGAATTATCTGTGGTTTTACTAATGATAGTTTGATAGTTCAAGTTTCTACAGTTTCCACGGCTATCTCCATGGTCGAGGTAGTAGCACCACTCTAGAATGAAATACAACACCTATACATTATTTCTAGAAGATCCAATATGGATTTTTGTTGGTCAAATTCAACCCATCTCACACATGTGGACCTCCAAGCAAAGATCAAGGGAAAATCACAAAAATTTTGAACAGTCACTTCAAACGCAGTTTCTGATAAAACTAATGTGAATATCGCAAAAAAAAAACATGGGTTTTGTTTAGAACGGGCTCAATTAAGTTCTCAATGATCATTTTTCACGAATTCATTACCATTTGGGAGATATTTCAGGCTCTTTCGAGCCCCATTTGGTAGTTGCGTGAGCAAACATTGCGCCCATGTGTCAATAAACGACCAATCAAGGAAATAGAGGTTCGAATGGACTATGCTTCATCAAATTCATGGAAAATAGGTGTCCATTTAGTTTTGATATTTAGCCATATGAATCTCCATGAAGCTACATTTCTACCCTTATATAAACACTCCATTGAAACAAAGAAGAGAGGCTAATTTTCTGAATCATATTGTGAAGTTTTACAACTCTGTTTTCCAGTCATTTCTAATGAAGAAGTACCTAGAAGACTTGATGCACAAGTAACTGTTGGAGTAAAGATTTTACTGCCAATTCGTGGAGGGCCCCTGCAAACAGTGAAGGTTCTGCATTTTATGTTTTTAATGTAGTTTTTTTTCTGTTTTCATTTTATCATTTGAAGTAGTTATTTTCAGAATTCCAATTTGTCGTTTGCAGTAGTTGTTTTTAAAATTCCAATTTTTCATTTGTTGTAGTTACTTCCAGATTTTCATTTTGTTATTTTATGTAGATTCTTTCATAAGTCTTATTTTATCATGTGATGTAGATTCATCAATCTTTCATTTCAAATTGTCAAATTATAGAGGATTCATAGTTTTACTTCTAAAGCAGCAGTGATTTATTTTAGAGTAGTTTTAAAAGTTCATGAGTGCTTCATTTCAAGAGCATGAGTGATTTCTTTTTGAAAGAGTAGTGATTGAGTGATTTGACTAATTTCCTTTCAACATGTGAGTGAATTCTTTTTTTGCATGAGTGATTTATTTTCAAGGGCTATAGTGATTTCTTTACAAGTTTCATTGCCATAACAATTGTGGTGGCGAAACAAGTGAGACCTAGACTTTGACCTAAATGAAGGTGTGGTGAATGACCTTAGACCCTATATGATTGATGGATCACATGAACTCTAAAAGAATGATGACCTTGAATGTAGTGAATGGAGTAGCATTTCAGACCTCGACATATTCAGTGGACAAAATTTTCTTTGAAAACTGAATTGAAACATGAAATTTTGACCAAGGACCACTACTAAGAAAAACTGAAAGAGTACATTTGATCACTGAACATTTGGACACTAACACATACAATAATCATGGGCTATTTGTTGCTACAAAAAAAATTCAAGGGCCAAATTACCTCAATAAAGGAAATGCTTGCTAGTCTAAGTCTTAGCCTATGCTTATGTCAAATAGATATCTTACACAAGTTCATCATTTGTATATAGGAATAATAGGTTCCTCTTCAAATTTTGCCTCCTTAGGAGTAATGGCTTCTCTATTTCACCTGGTGAATTGCAAGCCTATTTCTTCTCCTTATGCTAACTGAGTTGATTCCTCTTCTTCAAGAGCTACAACCTAGTTTCCTTTTTCCTCTTCTATAGTTCTACTTGACATGTTTTTCATTTCTTTAGATTCTCAAAAATTAATTTTACCCAACACTATATTTTCTTCATGATTCTTCCTAGCAAGTAGCAATGATGTCTTCTTTCATGCTTCATAGATTTGGGATATTCTCCACTATTTCATGGTTTTATACAACTACCTTTGTAGGGACCACCTTGCTTTCCTCTAATGTATACTCTCTTATCTTAAATATTCTCTCTTGTACTTATTTCCTCTTTAAAATATATTCTCCTCTGTAGCTCTTGTTCTTATTTCCTTCCTTAATGTGATGATCCCTCTCTTCTTGATGCCCTTCCCCTTTTATTATCCCACATTAATTTTTTCAAAAAACCACTTGAGAAAGTAATCATGAGACTCCACTATTCTCATTCCATGTGGCCTACAATCAACGACCAATCATAAAGAGTTATCCTTCCTCATTATTTTTTGAGCTTGTGCATTATTAATTACATGGCAACCTTTGACTTGAGGAATGATACCCTCCTTTTCCACCTCTATTGGTATCTCTATAGTGGTTGATATTGACAAAGGAAACTGAAATTTCACCCTTATTACAAGGGTATCATGTTTTTTCCCCTGTCCAATGCTTCCAACAAGGATAAGGGATTCGATGACCCAAATTGTTGCAATGTCTCTCCTCTGAATCTATTCATCCTTTCACATATGAATTAATGTTCTATGTAGTTGTGTGTAAGTTCAATGCTCCTATATTATACTACCAAAGTAAAATGAAAATAATTTTACCGAGGTAGAATGACAATACTCATATTTATTTATGCACCATCTATGGTCATGCCACTAAAGCATGTACACATTAACAATTTCTACCTCTTTTGCTTCTTTCTCCTTCTCCAAACCTTGTACCATTCCTAGTTTAGAAATTTGTGACTAGGTGTTTCTTCATGGTTCATCAAGCTCTTAATTACTATATTAAGCAGTCTCATGGAGCAATAAAACTCCACATCCAGCTTTGTGCATTCCCCTACTATGATCTTCTCCTTTATTTTTAAATTTAATAGTTCTTCCTTTTTCTTTTCCTTCACTTTTTCAAGTCATCTAATTGGACTTTAGTGTTGCTTCTTTCACCCTTGCTATCCTTGTCTTCTCCATTGGCCATATATGTTTCAATGGTTTTTTTTGTGAGAATATTCTTCACTAGATCATAAATCTATTTAATACACAAGATGTGTGTCTCAATTTTATATTTTTAGGTAGGAGCATCATTCCACGTAGTTTATCTCCATTTTCAACTAGGTTTGTTGTATATATTTTTTTGAAGTAAGGAAATTAATACAATTTATAACATTTCACCTCTTTCCGAAAGTTTTCTTGGATCTTAATTATGTGAACCCTAGGGTTTTTACGAAATATAAATAACACATTACCATTGGAAATATTGTTATTGTTATCATTTTGAGGCAATCCAATAAAAATATACCAAATGTCTCCCAACCAGCTTCAATGCTCTAGGTCAATATTATCACACATAAAACATATTTAAGTTAACTTTATGACAAATATAATGATTTGTAAGATGTTGTGGATATTCCACTGGATATTTCCTCAAAACAAATATGATAAAATTGTACTTAAAAGTTCCAAAAAATACACTATTACAATTTTATATCTCTTTAAATTTATAAATATGTAGATTACTATTAAAGTGTATGTATTCAAATTAAAATTATGCAGAAAATAGAGAACCACGAAATAAAATCTCACAAACACATCTTACATGTGAAATGAATTGGTAAACTATTGGCTCGAGGAGTCCTAACCCAGGTTCGGAGGTTAAGGTTTGCCAAAAAATCCCTATACTACTGGCCCTTTCCGCAGTGACCTGCTTGTGCAAGTCAAAGTCTCACCCGAAGTAGTATGGGAGGGTGTTGGAACCAGGTTTCTGCACCTTGGGAGAGAGAAGGTAAGTCAAGGTGGTCTGCAACTATCAGATCTATACAGTAAGAGGCCATTCGTAGGAGTTTCAATAAATAACCAGAATATAGTTTATCAGATCTAAATAATAGGCTCCCATCTACGTGCTTACTATCAGCTATAATCCCAAAACAATATAATCACAGCAGAATAACATATCACAGATACATTTACCATCAACACAGATAGTTCGCAGCTACTAACAGATACATAATCATATAACTAAAGCTTGCATAAACTATAACAGGACAGATCCAGATAACATCAGATATCCACAATACTTATGCACATCTATATCATTACCCAAAATCCTCTTACATTCCAAAATTACCACCTGTGCACACAGACAGTAGGGTCCGCATACAGCAAGCAGGATTCCTAACCCAAAAAACTCTACCACAGATCTAACAGTTCATATTTCATATCAATCTCTATTCATTCCTACCTATGACTCAACAAGGTTCATATATTTATAGCGATATAGCCTATTCATCCAATGGTCTGCAAATTGTGGTTTGCGTACTCTTGGTCTACCCTTGACCCATTTACAATGTGTTAGGGGCTTTGACCCACCCCAAAACCCATGCGTTAGACTAAATAATACAAAATTATACAAAATTGGACAAAATTCATAGCCTTTGGGAGACCCTGCTCCAACACTCCCCCAACACAACCTTGTGACTCGTCCCGAGTCACTGTGCTGGTGGAGCCTCAACCTGCACCTGCAATATTCTGATTGCATCAGCTAATGGAGGCAACACGCCTTCACTTTGGACAGTTTCATTCTATGCAATGTCGACCAAGTTTTTTGATAGTGGTCCTTCAGTTGTAGCGGTAACACTTTCCAAAGGTTGGTTCAGTTGCTTAATAGAAACATCAGAATCCTATGAAAGTTTGAGGGCTTCGTCAACCCACGGCTTAATTCGATCACTAAGGATATTCTTCTTTTGCCGAAGCTCATCACTATCTGCTTGGAGTGCTTGGCTAGTGCGCAGTCGTTGTAAGTACTGAGCAGGCACCGAAGTGGGCAAGGTGGCTTCGATTGTCTCAAACTCCTCTTCTTTTTGTCGTAGGTCCTGGTTTATCCCTCACAATATCAGATCGCGCTGGACCTTAGTCCATAGCTGCATGGTGATCTCTTGTAGTTGGGCTCCCTACGTGATCTACCCTGTGAAAACATTCGTGGCTACACAGTTCACTGGGCCCAGACCTCCAAAGGTGTTTCAGGCTATAACTTAGCCTGCAGATCTGTGATCTGCTACTCCGTGTGTGTTTTAACAACTTGAACTTCATCCCGAGAGGCCTTGAGTGCTACGACTAGTCTTTCTACTTTTTCTTGAGGGGTGTCTGAGGTTGGGATCTCTACGGGAACATCTGCGCAAAGTCGGTGAATCGTGTCTTCAAGCTCTATGTGCTTCGCAGTGGTGATACACACCTAAGTAATCTTTGCAATGATTGTTTGCTCAGCTACATCGAGCTGTTGGTGCACTTGTTGGTCTCAATGGTGGATTTTCTAAAATACAGCGGTGTTGGGACCCTGCAAGGCCTCATGGGGGAGCCGAGCTAAGTTCAGCTGGACTTCTGTAATGGCCTGGACTTGGAGTTCTAGGTTACGTGGACTGAACACCAGAGCTACGCCAGGGAGCGAACAGAGGAAACTGTCATCTGTAACTAGCGTTGCGCTAATGGCGGCAGAGGGTGGGCATACCTGGGCCGCACTAATCTGCAATGTGTGTGTCTTTAATTGTAGTGCTCATGGCTCAGCCTAAATTGTGTCGACCGCAGCCCACTGCTACTCTTCTATGGCAGCCCATATGTCCTCCACGGCCAGAGTGGCTGCATCAACGATTTGTTCCAGGCCTCCCTCAGTCAATGTGATTGTTTCGTCTCATTCTGATCGCTAAGATCGCTAATTTTTGCGGGGCATTATGACCGGCTCGCTTGTGCGCTTCGTGCCATAGGGGGGAGGTAGGTCTACCTGCATCTAGACCTTTTGTACCCAAGTCAGTCTGTGAACCCATCTGGGTCTCTGCCTCGACGTCCTTCTTCTGTTGTGCATCCTTTTGGCTGGCCATACCGGTGTCTTGGCTGGTACTCTTGGGCATACCTCTGATATCTGGGGCGACGATAGGGGGGTGACTTGGGATGTGCTAGTGCCTCCAACACCCTTCGCGGCAATTTTGAAGCCAATTTTCCAGTTAGGGGGCCAGAGTGTAATGACGTTGTCTATTTCTTCATCCATCACCATATAAGGAAGCGAAGACTAGGCTCTCTCCTTGTGCGCTCGGATCTGAACATTTTGCAGAGTGAACTGAAATGCGGCAATTCCCTTGTACCTTTCATACACGGCAGGGGACAACTGTGATCGGGAGTTGATAGTTGCAGCCACGCTACTCTGAAAGAGGACCCAAAACACCTGGTTGTCCTCGAGTCGTTGTGGATCTGTGGAATTCCATAATTGTGCAGAACGAGCCCCTTCACACATGTCCAGGGTAATCTCAGGGAGGACAGACTCTGCAGGGGCTTCCTAGGCAACAACGCTATAAGGAACAACAACCAAGATTAACAAAAGGCGCGGCCCTGCTCTTGGGACTCATGAACATTAGTTAGGAACTCATCACATAAATATTGCGCCCAGTTAAAACATACCCCTTTCGCGCATTGGCCAGCTAACCGAATGACGTAGGCTGGAACAGAGGTGACCTGACACTTCCTCATCATTTTACATGCCAACAACATGGTCCCCAAATGCATACCTTGGTTACTGATGGTCTTGATGATAAACCCCCGAGTATTGTGGTCCACATGGTACTTTGGTGCACATACTCAGCATTATGTCCCTCTTATTCCTTACCCATGTGCTCTAGGGGGTTTGGTCTACTCATGGGGAGACCAGTAACCCGATGAATTAATGCAGCGTCAATGGGGATCCTGTCCTAGATCCATAGGCATCCGTCATGAACTAACGCGAGCAATTGTCATGCGAGCTGGTTCGTGACATTGTAGTGTCCAAAGTGGGGCATCCTGAGCAGATTTAGAAGCCTAGACCCAGCCAAACCATCTACACAGTGTCGGGGAAAACTTTGACCCCATCGGCGCCGTGAACTATATCCGTGTATAATGCAGGCGCTAGCTCCAGGAAGGCCTCCAAGTTGGCCAAGTCATGATCGTCGAACTTAACTTCATGAAGTCGTCCAAAAGGTGCGCCTATGACTGGAACCTCCCCTAGGGTCAGCGGTCTTTGTAGGTAGGTGATCAAGCCATCGAGGTTCTTTGATGTGAGCATCAATGTCCTGCGTGGTCGAATGAAGGGGAGGAGCCAGTTGATTGGCTCGGCGGGCTGGGCCTCTTCCTGATCAACCCGAGGGTATTTCCTATTTCGCATGGAAGTACGGGGCTTCCCTGCAACCCATTTCATAGGCTTCGAGGGCTTGCCTGAGCCCTGAAATTTTTCTTTTCCTTTCCTAGTGGTAGGGCTAGGTGTGGAGAGGACTTCTTCAACTTTGGATTCAACCTCCACCACTTCCTCGATTTCTTGTTCCACCAAGGTCACTAGCTTCGATAATTCGGCAGGATTCGTGGCCGTCATCCTGGTGCAAAATATAAACTCATGATTGATATTGTCAGAGGGAGCAGGCTGCTCAGACGTGAAAGAGATGATATAAGCATAGAATTTCTTACAGCACAACTTCGTTCAGGACAACCAAGCTAAGTATAAGCTATTCAAACAATACGGAACTCGTGTCTGATCTAGCTCACCTATTTTATAGCCTTCATGATCGCCCAATGATAGGGTATACTGCACATGGGACTTACCATCAAGTAAATGGTAAAAAATCTCCCAAAATCGCTGCATTAAATGTCGGTCTCCCACCCCATCCAACGGTAATTTTTTCTTTTTACCCAATGTGACTATTTTAACGGCTAGTTTTTGCACCTGGGGTGCGCTCAATGGACACCTGCGATCCAAATGCACCCCTGTGCTTTGACTAAACCTCCTGCATTCCCAGCATACCTGTTTCATTCTGATGTGGTGTCTTTCAACTGGAATTCTGCGTTTCCATAGCCTAGCCTGCAAGATTTCTTGTGTCGTCGTCTTTCTCGTGTAGTGACCTCCTGTTATGCCTTCGTGGGCTTTTACCATGAGAGTGGTTTTCATGCTGTAGACCATCTTTGTGCAACACTTCTTGAGCTGCAATAATGGTCAAATCTGCCGCTCGGTGAACCCACCCTTTCTTGTGTCGTACCAAATATTCGGTAAGTATTCTTCCTATGGTCAAGAATAGAGAGATTCCAGTAAAGCACACATCCACGACCTTTATGATGAACAAATGTGAAGCAGGAAACCCTCTCCTCCAGCGAGTGCGGCCTTCACCTGTCTTAATTCGAGATAAGTGATCCTTCCCTGTATTGTTGATTTCAATGTTGTTTTCTTGAACTGGTAACAGCCACCTACAGACGTTTCCCCCCAACATAGGCTTATTCCCCAAATGCTTTAAAGCAAAATGATCGGTAATCATATAATTGTGACCTACTGATGGGCAATGCCGATAATTTTGTAGCACATAGGTTAGAGCCAACCCTTCCTTCTTCGTGGTGGCATAATCACGCTCCGCACTCGAGACTGTGCCACTAGCATCTGCGATTGGGTGAGCACTGTCTCTAGTGCCATGCTGTGCATGGGCCGCTTCTAGGGCAACCCCTGAAGTATCATCATGAAATACTGTCGTCCAATTGGGAGAAGTGAGAATAGGTATAGAGACCATCTCCTTCCCAAGTAGCTCAAATCTTTTCTGGCACCCATCATAGCAAACGAGAGAAACATATTTCTTAAGCAGTGTCTTCAGAGGTGGAGTGATTAGTGCATATCCCTGATTGAAATTTCTATAGTAGCCCATATATCCAAGGATCGAACGTAGTAGCTTCTTAGTTGTAGGACTTATACAATTCAATCGTTTGACCGGTTCAATGAGAATATTATCAATCTCCCCCCTACCCTTCTGTGTTTGATTAGGACACTATTCTACTAGTCGCGCATCTGATTTCAGACTGATGTGTATATCATCTAAGTCCCCAGTGACCTCCTTATGCTCTAAACACTTGGCTGGACACCAGTCTTAATACTCCATGAGCAGCTCCATAATCTTTCCTACTATCCCATCATCCCAGTATTTCCAAATTATAGCCAGCATGAGTTGAACTACCGTATTAGCACTTCGCGGTTTGAGAGGCTTCGTACTACCCACTGCATGTATCGGAGGTCCCACAACTGTGCGATCGCCCCCTGATTGTATGATCGAGACCTCATGCAGATCTGCGTCGTAATATTATATGGTGGCCATGTGGCATTAAACAATATCCTATATCATCACTTCCCATGTAGGTCTTTCTCTTACTACATTAGGGCTGGATTCGCTAACTACAAAGGTATAGAGAGTCTGTAGAGCTTCCTCAAGCACCTCCAATCCTCCCGTTAGCCCAAATGTCCCCACGAACTCATCTTTTAAAGGCTCCCACTGGCGAGTGTGTTGATGTAGCTGTGCATCGAGGTACCATGCAATAGGAATCGGTCCCAAGGCATGAATAAACAAGTGAACCCATTCTTCTACAGTACGGTCGCACCATTGCTTCGTCCAAGCGAACAAATATTCTTGTAGATCCACTGGGCCTTGGAATATCCTGACGTGCACGTCAATCGAAGGTTAAAATTGTAGTACCATCATATCCCAACATTCCTCCCATTCTTGGAATTCCCCCTTATGTGTGTCCCACCATTTCGCAGGCATTGCCTGCATAGCTAGATTAAGGGCCCATAGCCTTTATTCTTTGGGAACCTCAGCTTCAAAGATCCAAAAAAATTCCTTTATACTACCAGAACCATTGAAGCAGGGTAATTCTCTTACCTCTAAAGATATATACCAGAAGTCCCTGGTACTTCATAGGCAGCACAGTGTAGAGATATCATGTAGTCAGTTTTTCCAGTTTTCTATTTCTTCGTCGAAGTCAGAGATGCATTCGTTGTCCTTTTCCCAGCAAGGCACACCGTCGGCCATAGGGTTGATCCAGTCTTCGTCCTTCGTAGTTAACTTATAGATATGATCCACCTCTTCTTCCTCATGCGTTGGCTCGGTATACCTTTCTCCTTCTACAGAGTCTAGTGGTATGATCACTCATGTCTCCTCACTTTCAAACACCATGCTTCGTTTCTTCAAATTGATAATTCCGCCCAGATCAATGTCCCAATCCAATCCTAGGAGTGCTAGGTAAGGGTCCGCATCTTCTACAGTCTGAATGACTTCAAATTCAGCTTGTACCTTAACTCTGGCAATATCTACTACAATTTTTGACAATCTTCCTAATGGTATGATCTTCTGTTGATTAGCCATGCACAGCTGGATAGTGGACCATTCCAATTTAGGTTCGCCCATTCATTACCAAGTCTGTTTAAGTAGTACATTCGCATAAGATCCTAGGTCTATAATTACTTGGTCCATTTCATAATCACCAATCTACGCAGTTAATCGCATCTCTTGGCCAGTGCATCTCTTATGCTCATAAAGTTTGTGTACATCCTTAATCTCTATGACTGGGTCCATTTTTCCTGCGCACCCGTTGAGTAGGGCCTGGAAATTTTCTAAAGCCTGCTGATTGCGCAGTAGCTTCATGCATGCACACAAGAATGGTTTGACCTCATCTTCAATTCTTGAGCCAATGTTTCATCTTGAGCACAGTCTTGTTGAGTTGCGACAGAGGTCTCCTCGTCCTTTGGTATGCCCACACTTTCTGGTTTAGTAGCTACTTTAAGGATCAGAGACTTTGTCTCATCTCTTTCCGCCAACCCCCTGGTGGCCATATCATTGTGTGTTATCACATTAATGTTCAGCCCCTCCTCACAAGGTTCTGCCTTAACCCATTAAATATTTTGTGTAGGAGTCTGCTACTTTTCCTAAACTTTGGCCATCAGAATTGGGCAGTCCTCGATCACATGGTCCAGTTTTTTGCAATATCTACAGGATTTCCGAGTTGGGTTCATGCAGTCCCTCACAAAGTGACTTAATTCTCCGCAATTATATTAGATTAGTTGGCCTCTACACCTGCCTGCGCTTCCCCCTCATCCCCCTCCCTTTCTCCTAGTCGGGGAGCCTCCTATACTTGCGAGGGATCTAGGTGATGATGGATCTGACTGTACCCTATATATATTTCCCCAGTCAATCATCACATTCACGTTCGGTAGTTCTGTTAATCGTTCCCTACAGACCTACAAAACCTACACCATTGTTGCTTTACTTCTGGGATATATGCGATGAGGTGGGGGTATTGGTTGGTATCATGTAGCCCAGCAATGCGGCAGTCATTGCACCATAGTGCCGGCCCACTTGATCCCACAACTTCCCTAGGGTGCAGTGGGCTAGGTCCCCCAGCTTTCATATAGTCTACAAGTAGTAGACAGATATATTGGTGTGGCCATTCACCCTGCATCATATGCACCATCTTTTGGGGTTGACCTCCATCCCTCACTCTTTTCGCAGATTCTGGATCTCCACGTGCATTTCCTCTAGCTGGACCTGTATTTTTTGTACTCCTAACTGGGTATCGTCTCTTAGCACAGCTTCCAGTTTCATGGAAACCTCCAAGGCCTTCTCCTATGTTTCAATGGCCTGATGACCCATCGGTACACGTAGGTCGGGTAGCAACATAGCAATGAACCATTCTATGTGTTGTATGTCGTCATACTGGAATCCTCCTTCTCTGATTACCTTCTTTAATTGTTCGTCTACTTCCCATATGGACTTAGATGGTCCTTGCTTGATATCTTTCAGGTTGTTTACTATCTAAGAGTAGGACTTAGGTTTCTTGAACTGCTGCTTTAGTGCATTCTTAATTTCATCAATAGTTTCATTGGCATGTTGGTCAATGTATCCCATGTACTAGTCCAGGGCTCTCCCCTCAAAATCAAGGGATAATTGTGCCCATTTCACTGCATTTCTTGCTACATTCTGCGTAGTCCATACCGATCCTACAACAAACTAGAACCGATCCATGTCCTCATCACCCACACCTTTGAAGGTAGGTAGCTTCATGTGCGCAGCCATATCATCTTTCAGTGGGGGTGGAGGTGAATTTTTACCCCTATTAGGGTTCGATGGTGGCGTCGAAGGAGGGTTATGCGCAACAAAATTCTTCACTGGACTTAGATAGATCGTTCCCCCTCTTGGTTCGTTCTATAGTACTTACCAATGCGCGTTGTGCCCTCACTCTGGTCGGAGCTCATTCACTCTGTATGGCTACACAAAATGTTTTTTCCACACAAAAAGATCTTAATCAGTAACGACAAATTTTTCAAAAACTTGCCCCGGAAACCCTTGAATAACCTCCATTCTGCTTTTGAGTAGGATATGAATTGATTGACTGCAAATTATGTCAAAAATCCTCCTATCACAATGTCCACCCAGTGATCTACCATGCAATTAATGGTGTTGTCGGTCTTTTCTAACTGCAGGATCCTTTCTGGGGTCCACTGCGTGACCCACTCATCTTTCCAACACTTCTGAAACTCGACAAGCCTTTTGAGCCACTCCTGGAGATTGATCACAATTGTTACAAAGAATATCTCATAGATATCCATGAGAATATACTTATTCTTCCACTCCTTGGTGGTCAGCTTCTTACTGCGGTTTTATTTTACTGCGAATTCCTAAACTTATTTTTCAAACCATTCATCGATTTCTTTTCTCTCAGGTTTCCAATACGGCCTTGGCATTACCCGATATCTCTCAAAATGCTCCCAGTCCTGGCAACAGAACCATTTTTTGGCTCAAAGGGTCCTGACCTAGGTTCATAGGTTAAGGTTTGCCAAAAAACCCCTATACTACTAGCCCTTTCGGTAGTGACCTGCTCGCGCAGGCCAAAGTCTCACCCGAAGCAGTATGGGAGGGTGTTGGAACCAGGTTTCCGCACCCTGGGAGAGAGCAGGTAAGTCAAGCCGGTCCGCAACTATTAGATCTATATAGCAAGAGGCTTCTCGTAGGAGTTTCAATAAATAACCAGAATATAGTTTATCAGATCTAAATAACAGGCTCGCATCCACATGCGTACTATTAGCTGTAATCACGAAACAATATAATCACAGCAGAATAATAGATCACAGTTACATTTACCATAAACAAAGACAGTTCGCAACTATTAACAAATGCGTAATCATATAACTCAAGTTCGCATCAATCATAACCGGATAGATCGAGATAACATCATATATCCACAATACTTCCGCACATCTATGTCGTTACCCAAAATCCTGTTACATTCCCAAATTACCACCTTTGCACACAGCCATCAGGGTCTACACATAGCAGGACAGAGGATCTCTGCGCACAGCTAGTAGGAGTCCTAACCCAAACAACCCTACCACAGATCTAACAGTTCGTACTCCGTATCAATCTCTATTCATTCCTACCTATGACTCAAAAAGTTTCATCTATTTATAGCGATTTATCCTACCCATCCAATGGTCTGTAAACCATGGTTTGTGGACTCTTGGTCTACCCTTGACCCATTTACAATGCATTAGGGCTTTGACCCATCCCAAAACCCCTGTGTTAGAATAAATAATACAAAATTATACAAAAATGGAAAAAATTCATAGCCTTTGGGAGACCTTTCTCCAACGTAAACCCTTTCAAGAAAAAAACCCAATTGGAAGGTGAGGTCACTCTGTAATGTTTCTTTGCATGGAAATATGGTTGTGAGTACAAAGAAGTATGGTTTGTTTCCCAAGGGTTTCTACAATGCACAAATCCTCTCTATGTGCTCTATCTCCTATCCCTCTTGGGTATTCTTTCCTTAGTTATGAAACAAAAGAATTTTTTGTTGAGTTATGGAACAAAAGCACTTGAAATAATGTAACCCATTTTCCTCCTATAGGCTTGGTTATAACACAACTCGATAGCCTACTAAGCCTACTAGTGGTTAGGTTTGAATATCTCAACTTTCAACCATAGTTAAAATAAAAACTCCTTTATATTCTTGTTCTTCATAATCACATGACTAGCCCCTTTTTCATGAATAATGGGGGCTTCCATGGCATCCTCTCAAATTATGATGGTGAAAATAGGAAGATCAACTTCTATGCAGAATAAGTTTCACATACAGACTCCAATTGACATTATTTTTGTGCCATTGGAAAGTTCTTTGTGTTGAATAGGAAAAAATGTTGCAACACTAAAGAGGAATTTTTTTACCCCCAAAAAATGTTGTTTGATGCCTCAAAATGCTCCAACAAGGTTTCAAACCCCAATTTTCCAAACTAGATATTGCTAGTAAAAAGGGTCTCATGAGATGATTCTTCCACTTTTTCCACCCTGAAAGCATCAAGATAGATGAAAAAAAATATAATGATCCAATCTGTATCATATAAGTACCATATTAAATGTAACATACCCCCTATCATCCCTAGCCCAAAATACACTGACCCAACCTCCAAAGTTAATTTATGGAGATGGGGTTTTAATTTTTTGATCCTTTGCAACTGTCTCATAAAATAAAAATGTTAGCATCATTGTGTTCATCTCGTCGAGGCATTTCCAACAATATAATTTTTTTTCTAATATAATTTTCGTATCAAAAGAGATGGTTGATTAAAGTCTTGGCCAATTAATGAGTGCCACATCATTAGGCCTGCCACATGGTGCCCACATGGTCCCCACGTGGCTTTCCAATTCATATGCCACATGGCCACTTCTAACCCATTCATATTCATTAGGCCCCTTTAAAAGGTCCAACATACAACAGACATAATATATCTACATATACAAATACATAAAACACAGGTGCGGCCCTTCTATGGTTACAACACCACCCATGTGGAAAAATTTCTGAGGTTGATGAATTTTTCATATATAGGACCCATCCAAATAATGAATGAGCATGCATATGATTTTATGATATAGTAGGTATGAGCACTTTATGGCCATGTCACCCTTATACATAGAATCCTAGTCGATCTCCATATTGTTGCTCACCAAAACTACCAGGGGCATTCCCTCCAGGCTACATGGGCGTATGTACCTTTGATAAGGCACAACCACCCACTTTGACTTATGCATAAAAGAATTTACACAACATTTACACCAAGAAATTCTTGACCCCACTATAAACCCCATGCACCAAGACAACTTAGGGAATGGATCCTAGTGGTTTCTACCAGGCCCTTCGTTCGAAAATGTTTGGGGACATGGGTTACACCATTGGTCCTAAAAGTCGGGGTGACATCATCCTTCATCACTTCCTCACCGTGGACTAGTTCCCACGTAATATTCAAACCATGCAATCCATTACTTTTGTGTTATATGAGAATTTGGGATTTTCACCTAGTTGACATACATGCTTGTATGGTGGTCCACTACGCAATATCATCTGAGGGATTCGATTCTGGTAGTTCCTCCTTTGAGATCGATTTGAAACCTCTTGCGAAAAACCTTCAAGGTCCATTTGAGGAAGACGATTCCTTGTTATTTAAAACTTTTATTTCCTCTGCCTTCGCACTTGGTCATCGTGCCCAACATATCCCTTATCCTTTTCGATCAGATTTAAGCCATCTCTAGCCTACACGAATACATATAATGCATACTTGTATCACTGCATACAACTCCTTGGAAGCTATTCCTCCCCAGATTTTCCCACTTCCTTCCAGAATTTTGTCCTTATTTTTATTTCCTATTGGTATATGAGACTCTACAGGCCTCTGCTAAATCTCTTGAGCTTATGAATAATGTCGACCTATAGCATGTGTGTGTGTGTGTGTGTGTGTAGCCGATATATCTCTTCTGAGATTACTAGTTTGAAACCAAAGCTAAATAATTAGTGCATTTGTGATTCACACATTTATTCAATCACTAGAAATATTCTCATCTCTCCACACATAGGCCCTCAACCCAAATTCAAACCTAGGATGAGAATAGGAATAAATAAGTTCCTGGAAGATGATCAAATGCCTTGAATACATTTGAATGTTAGGTTGAAAACCTTGGTCATTAACTTTAGCAAATGAAACAATTATGTGATCAGTTACTATTAATAATATAAAGATCATGAACATACATTAACATATAATTTCTTCTCAGTTTCATAACTCATACAATGAGGTCTACCCACTCATTTTCATTGTGGCCCATTAGACAAATTTAAAGCTCATAATAGGCCAAGAAGATACAAGCATCTAAGGAAAAAAATAATTTGAAAGAGATCCATGAATACATGCCAAAATACTTTATTTACACGAGACATATACAAGAATTCAACATTCCCTAAGTAGACAGGAAATTACATTTCATGGCATATCACAGGCATTGTACCAACACATTAAGTGCATATCAATACAAGCCTTAGGCCAACATATATACTTGAACCATTCCATATCCATGCCTTTGAATCAACAATGTTAATTTAGACAGGAATACATCACCCCTTAGCATCACAAGCCATGATAAAATAATGCATTAAATAAGCATAAGCATTTATAATATGAGAGTCATAAGTAGACACTTATCTTTGATATAATCAACCATGAAATTGATATTTGGACTTCAACTCTCCACCCAGCCTTAGATACACTACAACCAATCATTTCTTGTAGTATTCACCCCTGATTCAGATTCCAAAGCTTTAGTTAGAGTGCATTCAGAGGAGTTTTAGACAATAGTATCAGCTGAAACAGGGTGTCTCAAGGTTTCTTCACCTCTACCCACTAGCTATGATATTAACCAACCAAATATAGTGGACCACTCACTGACATACAACCATTATCCACTCAAGGAATTAAAAAATTTCATCGCTTGAAATAGGGTGTCTCAAGGCAACGCTACCTTCACCCACCAAATATTCAACAAATTTACCTAAGGTGGGTAACACTTTGTTTTATGCAAAGGGAATTAAAATATAGCATCCAAACATTTTTGGGGACTTGGACACAAAGAGTTTCAATTTAGATGTGGAGAGAGAGATACAATCATTAATAATGAGCTTTTTTCATCTATGTTACCTTTTAAGGAATAAAGGTACACTCACCAACAACTTCTCAATGAACCTCCACCTATATTCTCAACCCAATTCCATGAAACTACCATATAGTGTTATAATCTCACTAGCATTGGGTGCCTCCACCTCTCAGAGGTTGTCAACTAGCATAGTCTCCCGTGGATTTATTAGCCCAGTAAGACACAACTATTTCTTAGTTATTATCAGCCAACAAGCCTTCTAGGTTTCTTTGTTGGTCTATCAACTAAGTTGACTATGTGATTATTAGCTAGCAAGCCCTCATGGGTTTCTCAGTTCTGTTATCATCAAATTTTATCTTCCCCTAGAATTATCTCGATCCTGATATCTTCTTTGTTCTCTCAGTGATTCAGTTTTACTACCCAAGTGCCTCATGAACTCCCTATCTTTCTCCTATTCCCTTCATATGCCTGTGCATATTATTTTTGGGTGTTTTTCCACATACCTTTCATCCTTCTTACACTTTTTCAAAAGGAGCCTCTCGACCTCCTTTTTCTCCTTTTCCTATTTTCACATAGGACCTTAACTCCTCAACATGTGAGGTTGTGAAATCAAGAATCCTCCTCTTCTCTACCATGATTTTCATGTCTCTCTCGAGTGGTCTACATAGACCCACTTTGCAGATAGCAAAACCCTGCTCTCCATTAATTTTTTCCTTTTATTGTTTGTAGTATTTACCCAATAGGAACATGGGAATGCCCTTGATTTTAGTAGATTTAGTAGAATTTTCAGGTCCATTAAAACCACTTAGTCAACCCATGAACGATATTTAAAATAATCAATTTTATCATGCAATATCCCTTCTCAAGAAATGGAATTTTTGTCCCTCTCTAAGCCATTTTCAATTTATAATTACAAGGAGAAAGTTTTACAAGGGGAATTAACCTACAGGGGATGTAATAATCCTCATCCCCTTTGAGGAAAGCTATCCTTAGTGTTCTCATTCCAAAACATAGAGAAAAAAAATGCTTAACCCAAGCATAAATGATTTTTGGCTTTATATTTGTAGCACGATTACAATTTCAGTTCACATATATAGTTTCTCGCCTAGAGACTAAATAAACATGAAAATTATCCTTGTATCAACCAATTTTTGTGTCTCCTTTGAAATATTCTTGGTGCTTTTATTGTGCACTCTGATATCTTCAAGCTACTGCAATCCTCATATTAGTTAGCTTCATTCACCCAAATCCAGAAATTCCTATGCTTTCCTACTAACATGGGATACAATCTCTCATGAGATTCATCATAAATAATTTGTGAAATTTTAAATTATACCTCTTGTTTTTTCCTTTGAAAGGGTTCTCATCCATTCACACACGTCTTTAAAAAACCCCATTTATCATGTGTTCTCAATGGCTCCTCGTTGTTACACCACGGTGGTTGCAAATTAGCCAGAGGTTCATGCAAAACATAGAAACTCTCAATTCAACCTTGGAGAGAGATATATAGTTAATATTTAGGTTTTATCAATTGTATTACTCCTAAAGGAATAATAGTGAACTCTCCATAAAATTCTGGGTGGAACATCCACTTGTTTTCTCATCCCTACTCCAAGGAAATACCATCATGTGCTATCATCCCACTAGTTTTGGGTGCTTCAACCTCTTACAAGTTTTCAACTAGCATAGTCCTCAATGGATTTATCAACTTGTAAGACACAACAAATGCTCAATGATTATCATCCATCAAGCCCTTTGGGTTTCTCAGTTGGGCTATCATTTTATCTTACTCTGTCATTATCAGATAGCAATCCTCATGGGTTTCTCAATTGTGCTATCATCAAAACTCCTCTGTTATTATCAACCAACAAGTCACAAGGGTTTCTCAGCTATGCTATCATTAGAGTTATAATCTATTATTATCAATCAACAAGACTCATTGTTTTACCAAATACTCTATCATCAGAGCTTCTTTACTCCACCAAAATCTCATCTGGCATCAACACAACACTTAGTGGAGTACATGCACAAAACTGCCATTTCCATTTGCATCATTTTAAAATTGTATACAATCATTCTTCCACAAGAATGATTTCTGATAGGACCCGGTCAGATGCAATGGCATATATATATATATATACATGATCATGAACATACATTTGCATATGCAATTAGAGTAAAGGTCAAGAGAACCTCCTATGAGCCATTTTCACTATTATCATTTCGTTGTCAATTATCCCCATGGACCAAACCAACCCATTTGGTTGTCATATTTTTGTCTACTTAGTCCCTTTTTCATTGTTATTATTATGAGTGTTCCAACTGTTGTTTTCTGTTGTCACTTTTTGCATATTCGAATTCCAACCATGTTTGTTTCCTAGTTTATGGTTGTTGTCACGTTCAAGAGCGATGCTCCAATACACACCAACAACGGTATTTCCCTACCTGTCGCCCAAGCCCATCCTTTCTCATTTTTTTCATGTTCTTTGTTTATGCATAGGGCCTCCTTGGCTCTCTTACCATAGGCCTGTGGATTTCCTACCATGCCCTATCAATGTTTCCAAGACCCGCAAAGCATGAAAAATAAAGGCAAAGATCCAAAGGAAAAGAGGGAAATAGTAAAAATAAATGAATTTTTGACAACAACCAAAAAATATTGCAACAAAAATAGCATGGCCATGTGTAAGTCAACAACAAAAATGGTAGATAAAAATATAAAATCAATCAAAAACACAAAACATAAAATATTCAACAGATAAAAACTTAATCCCCATGAGTTCTAGTGCTCCCAATGGTTCATGAACAAAACTGATCCCAAGCCATATTCAATATTTCATGGAAGCCTTTTTAAATTTGTGGTGCCCCTCCAATTTCTCCTAAAATGAATTCCTCTAGTTCTTATCAGAGGGTCTCGAGGGAATGCCCCCTCCTCTTTCTTTTCTTCCATCATTTTAACTTTTTGTTTCAATTGTCTGAGAGCTATTACCAACTACTCTTCTCTTGTTGTACCAATTTATTTAGGAATTTCCACTTACATTTAGTTGTTAGTTTTATTAATGTAAAATAAATATTGGTTCTTTCCAATCTAGCTATACCAAGCATGTTTTCCTGCAGTTTCACACATATCTTAGTCTTTTCAGTAGTCACATGTATCAAAATCCAAGACATAATTAGGCATACTTGTATCTCAACAAAATTTTCAAAATTAAAAATTTCATGCGCGTGAGCATATTAGTAAATTGATGATCATGCCTTAAAAAGGTTTTAAAATCGGTCTTTTACCAAAACCATCAGCATTCATTACAGTGATCCTCTTTGTCAAGGCCAACAATTCATGGAATTTTCAATCTCAAGGGGGTTAGTTAGAAAAACACATGTAACATCAACATATGCCATCTTCTATATATATATATATAAGACACTTATAATGGTATCATGGTTATGCATGCAATCAACTCATGACCATTTAGTCACAATGCTACACCTACCATTCACTTGCACAAGAGAAAAATCAATATACAAGCCATAATTATGGTGTTGTAACAAGCACCTACAACAAGAAATTATAAAACCACTTGACTCTCAAATAGAGTCACAAATACTATACCTTCATTTCTTCTACAATAGAGCTCATTGAGTCAAAGTGTTGAAACTAGAAGCTCTGATGCCATTTTGTAACATAACCCCTACTATCCCTATTCCTAACTGAGGGTAAAAGGAGGTAGTTACCAAGTTGACCCAACCTCCAAAGTTTAGTTATGGAGATGAGGTCTTAATTTTTTGATCTTTTACAACTATCTTGTAACATAAAATTGATATCATTGTCATGTTCATCTCGTCGAGACCTTTCCAATGATATATTTGTTTCTCCAGTCTGACTTCTGGATCAAAATATATGGCTGATTAAAATCTTGGCCAATCAGACAACGCCACATCATTAGGCATGTCATGTGGCACCCACATGGTCCTCACGTGACTTTCAAAGTTATAGGACACATGGCTACTTATGACTCATTCATACTTGTTAGGCTCCTTTACAAGGTCCAACATACAACAGAAATAATATATATACATATACAAATACGTAACACATAGGTGTGACCCTTTTATGTCCATGACACCATCTATGTGGCAACCGTTCCTAGGTTACCGACTCACTCATATGTAGGAACCATCCAAACAATGAACAACCACACATATGAGTTTACAAGATAAGTGGGTGTAGGACTTCTATGGCCACATAAACCTACTGTATAAAACCCCAACGGGTTCCCATTCTACTCCTCGCTGAAACTACCAAGGCCATTATGTCTGGGCTACATGGCAGTATGTACCTATGATAAGGCTCAACCATCCCTCCTTGACATATGAGTAAAATAATTTACACTACAAAATGCTTGACCCCACTAATGGTCCCACACATGAAGTCACCTTGGGAATAGATCCCGATAGTTTCTATCAAGCCATTCATCTAAAATATCCAAGGATCAGGGTCCGCGGTGGCAAAACTGGTCCTAAATTTTGGGGTGATGTCATCGTTCTTCAATTCCTCCATGTTCATTGGGTCCCATGTAATCTTCAAACCCATCAATACATGAGTTTTGTGTTATACAAGAATTTGGGCTTCCCTCCTAGTCAATATACGTGTCGATACAGTGGTCCATCATGCCACATCATCCCAGGGATTTGATCATGGTAGTTCCTCCTTTCTGTTCCATTCAAAACCTCCATGGAAGAACCTCTAGGGTCCAACTGATGGAAATAATTCCTTTTGATTAATGAATCTTATTTTCTCTTCTTGTGCACTTGGTCACTGCACCCAACATATGGCTTAGCCCTTTCACTTAGATTTAAGGATTACCTAGCCTAAAGGAATATATATAATGCATATTTTCATCATTTCATACAACTCTTTGGGAGCTATTACTCCTAATATTTTCCCACTTCCTTCCCGGCATTCGTCTATATATGTATTTCTTGTGGGTATATAAGACTCTACAAGCCTCCAATTACTCTCTTGACCTTACGAATAATATTTTGTTGCAAAAAATATGTGTGTGTGTGTGTGTGTGGATCCAAGATATATCTTTTTAGCATATTGGTTCGAAACTAAAGCTAAATAATTAGTTAACTTGTGATTCACACATTTATTTAATCACTATAGATATTCCCATCTCTCGACACACAGGCCCTGAGTCAAAATTCAAACCCCTGATGAGCATAGGGATAAACAGGTTCTTGGAAGATGACCAAACACCTAGAATAAATTTCTATTCTAGGTTGAAATCCTTGGTCATTACCTTCAACAGATGAAACAACTCTATGATCGTTTAATATTAATAATACAAAGATCGTGAATGAGAATTAACATATCAATTATTCTTGTTTCATAACTCATACACAAATATATTCCCACTCATTTTCATTGTGACCCATTATAAAAATTTTCAATCTCATAACAGGGCAAGAAGATACAAGCCTCTCAGGCCAAAAATAATAAAAAAATTATGCAAGAATGCATGTTGAAGTACTTTATTAGCTTAAGAAATATACAAGAATTCAACACTCTCTAAGTAGGAAGAAAATCACATCTCATGGGACATCATAGGCATTGAACTAACACTTTAAATCCATATGAAGACAAACCTTAGGTCAACATAGATATTTGAACCATTCCATATGCATACCTTTAAATCAACAATGTTAATTCACACAAGAATACCTCATCCCTTCACTTGGACAGAGAGAGTTCCAATTCAGATGAGGAGAGATAGACACAATCAATGATAAAGAGGATTTTTTAGATGTGTTACCTCTAAAGGAACAAAGGTGCACTCACTAACCACTTCTCAACGAACCTCCACCTGTGTTCTCAACCCAATCCCATGGAGCTACCATCAAGTGTTGTCATCTCACTAGCAGTGGGTGCCTCCACCTCTCAAAGGTTGTAAACTAGCATAATCTCCCATGGATTTATTATCC
This sequence comes from Pinus albicaulis, assembly GCA_034641835.2. Classification (NCBI taxonomy): domain Eukaryota; kingdom Viridiplantae; phylum Streptophyta; class Pinopsida; order Pinales; family Pinaceae; genus Pinus; species Pinus albicaulis. Next base: position 792,519,523 of record CM076574.1, read on the forward strand.
TTTTAAGGCACAACCACAACTCAGTGATTATGAGCCAGTAATCCATATGGCTTTCTCAACTACTCTATCAACTGAGATCACTCTGTGATTATTGATGAGCTCCATAATTAGACATATTCAGAGGGGTTAATGGTCACCTTTTTGCCTTTTTAGACCTCATTTTCTTGCATTTTTATTATTATTTGGTTATATTATGCTAGTGTAGGTGGCGATTAAGGATAACATACTTTGAGTGCCTAATATGAGGTTGAGTGCAGAAAATCATGAATTATTAGCATCTTTATAAGGTTTTTATCATAAAGACTTGGAGGAGAAAACAAGGAGAAATTATAGGAGGATTTTCCACCCTCCTTAACTCTCAAAGGTAGCCAAAGGATCCCAAATATTATCTCCAGCAATTCAAATTCCAAAGGCAGCCAAAGGATCCCCAAGGATTCTCTCCACCAATTCAAATTCTAGAGGAAACCAAACAACTCAAATATGAGTACACTCAATCTTTGTTTACTTGGAGTCAAGTGGACTCAATCACTATTTTCTAGGGAGTTGTTGGTAGCTACCCTATAGAATAAATAGATAAAATCTAGAGCTAGGAAGATTCAGAACTTTGTTGCAAGCTATTGAGATTTTTATTATTTTACTCAATGATCAAACTTTCAGAAATGTATGAGGCTATTATTTTAGGAAATGAGCAGACTGATTTCATTTTACTGATTTAAGTTTCAGAGAGCTAGGCTCATGGGTTAGGGCCCAATCCATGTTCCTCAGCCTCTCTGCTATATTTCTTCTCTATTTTCTGTCATTGCATTAGTTTCACTTCTGATAATTTAATTTATGTTTCAAGTTGTTGTTTAGTTTTTCTTTCATTGTGTTGTTATAGGTTTAATTTGCATGTGAGTAATATAATAGAGGAGAAAAATAAAAAATGTTGTGGATCAAGACCCCCTTCTCATCTATTTCAATAGAGCTCGAGAAGGGTGAACCTTCCCACAGACCCAAAAACTGACTTTTTTTCACTGTTTCTGAGATTAAAAGTGGAGTTGCATTACCATTTTCCAGTCTTTCTTTGCACAATATTTTTACGCATTTGTCTATTTCTTTGCACATAAGTTCATAGGTTGATTGCAGGAAATATTACTAAAACCCCAGAGAAGCTTCGTGGTGCCTCCCCGCTTCATTCTCCATCTCTGTCTTCACAATTTTCACACTGCTGTTATGCCCTCCATTTCTGATTTTTCCCACTTATTCTCACTACTGCACCCACCTTTTATCCCTAAAAACACTTAAAATATCCAGCCCGTCTTATTTCTTTATTCTTATTGGTCATGGTTGCCTTACCCTTTTTAATGCAAAACACTTGAAAACCATTGAAATTCGACCTCCGCCTTTCCTCATCGAAACTCTTGCTACAGTACTTCGCAAATCGCAAATCACACTTCGCAACCTTTTCCCTTTTTCTTTTAAGACTTAACACTCCAACGTCAATTGCGATAACTCCGCTGCATCACACATCAAAAATCACATCTTTTCTTCGGTTCACATTAACACTTACTGCTCCAACTGTCGATCATGATAATCCTCCATGCTCTGCCACATTGCAAATCGAAAATCGCATTTTGCAACCTTTTCCCTTTATTTTAAGACTTATTGTTCCCAACGCTGATTCCAATATTCTCATCGCACTCGGCCACCGATCCTATCACCATGTTACCCATCGCAAATCGCATTTCGCAACCTTTTCCCTTTTCTTTTAAGACTTACCGCTCCCAATGTCGATTGTAATATTCTCCATACTCTGCCACATCGCAAATCGTAAATCACAGTTTTTACCCCATTGCATTTCGCACTTCGCAACTTATACCCCATCGCATTTCACATTTCACTCTTGCTCCCAAACATCACTTCCGCTACTCGTCTAACTTTGCAATATTGCGATTACGATATTGCATATCGCACTTCTATCTGCCATCGCACTTGTTAAACCATTCTGCTCAAAAGAATTTCTGCGCCATAGTAAACCCGATCTTTCCACCTCTAAGCCTTGTTTCATGCGTTGAGCCCTCCATTAGTACCTTTAGCCCGTTTTCCTCCAAAATGCAAGCCACAGTTTGTCAAGCTTATTTTATCATGAATAGTTTCATGGTTATAAGCATGATAGCATGATAAATAGATCAGAGGATAAGTAGGGTGTGTTTAGCCGATTGGCATTGCTAGGTGCAAATTAGTTTAGTTTCTTTTTAGTCATTTCCTTTTGAAAATTAAATTAGTTTCCTTTCTCTCATTTCCTTTCTGCACATTTAATTAGTTTCATTTCCTTCATTTCCTTTCTACAAATTAAGTTAGTTTCCTTTCTGTCATTTCCCTCCAGCAATTTATTTTTCAGTTTTTATCATAGTTTAAGAAATATCACCCTTTCGTAAGGCAGAAGAGGATGACATGAACAGAATGCATCTGCTATGTATAGAGCACTCTCACCTCCAAACTTGTACAAATCCCAGGTTGTTAAATTAAAGTAGGGCAGCCCCTGGGAGTTGTAGCACTCTTGGTGCAATATCAGGGCTCACCAATTATCATCCAGAAATCCCTTGTGGGTTTGTTAGTTGCACTATCATCAAAGCTTATCTTCTCCCAGAATTATCTCAGTCATGATATCTTATTTTCCCTCTCAATGATTATGTTTTACCACTTAGGATCCTCACTACCTCCATATTTTCCCTTGTTACATTCCTCTTCCTGTTCATATGTGTTATGGGTGTTTTTCCATAGAACTTTCGACCTACTTCCCCTTTTTCAACAGGATCCTCTTGGCCTCGTTTTTATCATTTTCCTTTGTGTGCACAGGGTCTTCCATCTTTAGCACATGAGGATGTGAAATCGAGAATCCTCATCTTCACTTCCATGACGGTTCTGCCCCTTTCGAGTGGTCTACATATACCAACTTCGTGAACAATGCAACACATACTCTCCATTACTTTTGTACTTTTATTGTGTGTATTCATTGTCCAACAGGAACATGGGAATTTCATTTCTTTCAACAGATTTAACAACATATTCAAGTCCATTCAAACCACTTAACTGGCCCAATACTAATATTTAAAACAATATTCCTCCTAAAGTAATGGATTTTCTGTCCCTTTCTCAACCATTTTTAATTTATAATTGCATAACTATAAGGAAAGTTTCTAGAAGGGTAATTAGCATGCATGGGATGCCACCATAAATATTCCCTATCTTATGATAGTTGTTATATCACTTAATGATTTTAGCCTTAACATATAAAAAATTAGCATGGCATTATAACACTCGAAGTTACCAAACTATGAAGAAATAGATGGCTAAAATTAAATATGTAATAGAGCCAAATTTTCATAGTTGAAAATTCCATGTATATGTATAAATATAGCATTCATGTACATGCCATAATCTCATCCTATGTCTAATACAATCTTGTAACTATCCAAAAGAGATAAGGGAGAGAGAGAGAGAGGGAGAGAGAGAGAGAGAGAGAGATAGAGAGAGAGAGAGAGAGAGAAACACTCTTATCACCACATGCTTCCTATGGTTTCCTCACAAGACCCACTCTTTATTTCCTCTTCATATATTAGAGCTAGAGGAGGCCAATAATATACAAGTAGGCCTATACCCTTACAATCAACCTACTAAGAAATAGTGCAATACTAATGTACATTGATGATCCTTTAGAAGATTCATATAACATGTCTACCAAAAATATCATCAAAACCCCTAGGGTGCTCTATAGTGTACCAAGGATGCTAGTGTTCCATGAGATTCACTATAAATTTTGTTAAATATCATCAATAATTAAAATATACATAAGAAAGGATTGAGTACTCTTCCTCAAGAGCCATTTACACCATCATAAAATCATATGAGAAGTACAATAAGGCATAGATCAAGCACCATGAAATCATAACATCAATATCAAGTTGATCCAATATCATACTGTTGACGGGAAAAATTGTATTGCCGACAACAAGGGGGCTCTCCCCGGTGAAAGGTCCCAATTAGACCTCACACAGTTTGGGATGCGAGCCCTATCCGGTATGTGAGCCCGGCTGCTGCCATGATTGTTTCCACTCTTGGTTGTCGGATGAGAAGATGATGGAGCAGAGGTGAGGATGAAATGACCAATTAGCGAAGAAAAATCAGCCCAATATTAACGAACCATAAACAAAGATGCAAGCAAGTCTAAACAACAAAAAATAAAAGGGGATATGCCATAACTGGGACCAGTGAGCCGAAAACCAGTCAAACATATATGAAATAAAACACACTAGAAGTTAACTGCAAAGTAGTTCACAATAGACTATCGCCGTGGCAAGGACAAATAAACATTAATCCAAAAGTAGACATACATACAACCATCGAGAAATAGTTCATAACTGATGACATGCATGAAAGCAAGCATACAACATAATGAAGTACTAGACAACTAGTACTATCACCACAAACAAGCATAAATTAGTGCCGGGAAGGAGAATATATTATTAATGCTGCTGCAACATCGAATACATGTTTACAACTCGTTAAAACCAAATAGTGTAACATGGGTTGTTCATTTCAAAGCATGATGCAAAACCCTAGCCTTGCTACCCTTCTTTCTACTTGATACCAAGAGTTTAGTGCCTTTAGCTCTTTAGCAACAATTCCTCTATCATACTGGCTTTCATTGTCGAGCTAAAATTCCATGAATCATTTCTCAAAGTTGTACATATAGGCCGAGATGACCCTTGAGTTGCCCCCTTGGCTCTTGTTCCTCCCGACTATTGGGTTGGTTTGCGACTTGGGAAATTTGCGACCTGCGATCCTGGGAAATCCGCGTCCTGCGACCTCAGGAAATCCAATACTTGCGACCTCGTTCAATCTACGACCTACGACCTTGAACAAATTTGCGACATGCGACCCTGGGAAATCCGCGACCTGTGACCTCGGTCAATCTGCGACCTGCGACCTTGCGCAATCCGTAACCTACGTTCTTCTTCCAGTGATCTCTGGGTTTCATAGCAATATTCATTTTCTTTCATCTCTTTCTTGTGGAAGTGACTAAGTGTCTTTTAGATTAACATGCGGTTCTTTTGGGCTCTGAAAGGATCCACCTTGCCTGCTAGAGAAGATCCTAGCTTCGGCTCTGTGCATCGACCACCTCTACCTGAAAGCAATGTAACATGGGTTGCATGTCTTCAAAATATTGTTGCTAAAGCACATTTAGTTAGCTGAAGAAATTATTTATCAAATAATAAACTTAGACCCCTAGGTGGTCAAGTGTTCTCAGATTGTAAACCAGCTACCAGGCAGTCTCACACCTCCACTAACATCTAATGAACGAAAACCTCGAGCTAGATCAACAGATTTCTCTACCTCTAACTGTTTCTTGATAGGATCCCCATTTATCTCTAAATATATGACACCAATTGTGTCCTTACAGTAAATATTAGTCGATTTTGAATCTAACGTAGGGTATTTTTGATGAATTTCTTTTGTGTCTAACATTAAATCAAGATCCCATAGCCTTATTGTACCATCTGCAGAACATGTTGCAAAGAGACCCTCTGTTAGTGCCATTCCCCATAGAACGTAATGAGTTTCCAGTTTCCAGCTTTTGATTTGGTAGAGGATTAGAAATATCCCATATTCTGACATTGTGTGGCAAGTACGCACAGACCCTGGAAAGTTAAGGCCTGCTGAGTTTTGTGTCATATGGAAACTTAAACGAGCTTTCTCAATATTTAGCCCATGGTACCCATGTGGTGCTGGCTTGGGCACTGTTCTGGCATAGAAAAGTTTCTTGTATGAAAAAGGCGAGCAACACCATTTCCATATACACAAGCAATAAGTGATTTTGAAACCGCGCGCCCATAACCTTTTTGTACCTTCAAATAAAATCATCTTGTAATTGCAACACCAAAACGCAGAAGGCAAAGGGTACCAATAGTTGTTAAGGCAAAAAAGGCTGAGGTGTTCCTATTGGCAGGCCTGCGGGAGTGCATGCATTTTAAATGTGCGATGCAGAAGATATTGACACAAATGCGCTTTCCCTTTGACTACCAAGACTTGCAGGCTTTCCTTCACTGCCTTGTATATTCTTCACATAGCTAAAATGCGGCCCGCCACTACGTTCTTAACGAAGCTAATATATGTGCATGTGCACATTTCCTTGGCACATTCTTGGTGTTCTGTTAATAGCGTGATTATAGGGTCTCCTACACAATACTTGATCACTTGTTGTCATGCAAGCTCAATACCTTTCGCGTCACATATCCATGCTTTCTTGCACAGCTCACAAGGTTATTTTGCTCCGTTTTTAAAGCACCTACCAACTCTCATAATCTAAATGCATGTTTACCCTATTTTAAGAGTGCAAATTTTTCTTCTGGAGAGGCATGGACATTGCCTTTGAGGGAGGTCACACTTTGAATCGGAGGTCGCACTTTGGAATGAGGTCGCATAGTTAGAGAATTTCCTCGGTCACAGCTTCTCTTGGACACACCCTTCTGTGACCTTGCGACCTTGGAGAGGTCGCATAGTCGCATTGGATTCGGATTGCATTTCCTGGCAAGGAGCAAACATTGCCACTTTGCAACCTAAGGCCTGTGAAGTACCCTTTTGAAACCACGGTTATGCTTGCATTTTGTTGTGTGAGGTCCGCCTTCTCGTGCCATTTCTGGCACACACATTACACCATTCAGATAGATGGCAACAAGCAATGGGCTCGACAAAATTCCATTTCGTGCTACGACTCTAGAGAGGGTGCTTGGTGTCCAATGCGGTAATATGTCGTATGTTGCGTGGGTCAAAAACTCAGCAACATGGCTCAACGGGGTCGCTGAGTCGCAGCCCTGGTCAATTTCTTATATATGTGACCTGGTGACTAATCAACATCACCATTTTGATCTATTTGCTATGCGACCAATTCTGAATGCCACATATTTCTCACATAAGACTTTTCAGGCAATACGTTGTTGTGCAAATACCTTCGACCACACCCCTTTCTGGTTGACGAGGTTCCAAACGTATGCGTGTTCGTTATGTGCCACGTTTCTCAGGCCTCGCTACATGTGGCTCCTCGAGAAACTAGGCTCCGCGATAAACGGCTTTGTCCTACTTCCAGCTCCTTCCTATGTTGCTGAGGGAAGTTTCTCAAAAACTTTGAATCAACGAGGGGACTGTTTAAAAATATTTGAATTGCAATGTGTTTCTCACCGAGGCGCATTATTTTAGGATGGATCGCTTCACCTTCATTCCCCGATCCACTTGGTCCTGGATGGCATTGCACATTTTTGAAATAGCTTTTTCCAACTTTGCGCATTTGATCTGGCTCAATATGGGTGGTTTATTGCTTGTGCAAGGGCCATTTTAAAACATATGGCTTGCAACAGCTCTTCTTTAAGGGTGCGCAGCTGGCGCTCGATTCATCTCCACACACAATTCCCATACACATGTGGCCTCACTCTTGTTGTGCTTACCTCATTCGAGCGTTTTGATCTTTCTTGAACAGCCCACAAACCAAAAGTAACGTTAAGACATAACGTAATTAGAATCCGGTTGGTTTCAGGAATATATACTCTCCCATGTATTTTATCTGACGTGTGTACCACCTTCTCCCTAGAAAATTAACCAAGTGTCGGACATCGATTCATGATTGAAAACATCCCTGTGATCATTGCTTAGCTTGCAACTCCAATCATAGGCCATCTAATAGTTTCTGGCACTGAAAATAAATAGTCAATTGGATTAGCATGTTGACGATGTTATGAAATGTAAGTGGCTTGACCCATGTAAGCTAAAATCACGACAAGATAAACCATAAAAGTGAAAGCGATCTTTGTTGATAATTGTGAAAAGTGCCCAAGATCTGCGAACATTGCTTCTGAACCTGTGATACATAACATAATGCCACCCAAAGACTTCCATCCTCTAGACCGGGTGCTCCTCATAGCATATGGAGAGAGTGAGAGATAAATTTCTGGGTTCCAGTGAATAATGTGATATAAACCGAGTGCACTGATATATATAATCCAAATCATAACAATTGGGGCAATGATGAAACCTATCCAATGTGTCCCATAGTGTTGTATCTTGAAAAGGAAAACCACTATACAACATGAAATAGGTAACAAATACATATTCATGTAGGTCTTCTATCACAACAAATTCAAAGCTCGAGACTGCAGAATACACAATAATGGTTGGTGTTAGCACTCCGTCTCCAATAACCATACAAGTTCCCAGCAAAGCCACAACCATCAAAGCAGACTGAAGGTTTTTAAGCTTTTCAAGAATCTTTCTTATTCTTTACCCCTTCCTTGTGTCAGGAGGAAGTTCCATTTTATATGACAAATGTTCCTCATCAGCAGTTGGGATTTTTGGCAGCAAGCTAACTTTGGCGTGCCTGCATAACAGAGAATACAATGCAAAAGCCCCACCTTCTCCATTGTCATCAGCTTTCAATACTATAAATGCATAATTGAATAAAGGCACCAAATTTAATGTCCAGAAGACAAAGGACAATGCTCCAAGTATCTCTTCATTTTTTCGAAGTGTTAAATGTCTTCAGGAAAAGTACTTCTAAAGAAATAGAGCAGAGAGATACTTAAATCACCATGGACAACACCAAGACTCTGATATGCCAAGGTCAGAACGCTCTTCTAGGATTATTATATTTCTCAATGAAATGAGTCTAAGTATCCGATGTGTATCAGTGAATAATTTTGTTGCATCAGCAATCATGAACAGTTCTTCCCTTGATCCTTTATTTGAATAAACATACACCACACCATCCTCCATTCGAAAATAATGTTCACTTGCTCCTTCTCCTTACTTTTTTGCGTATCCTTGTCATCCACCTTAACAAGGTCTTCAACGATAGCATTAAGTCTCATCCCCACATGGGCAGGGGGCATGTGGATGAAAGTGACCCGTTTCGCAGTTGCAGCCTTGTTGTTTAGATTCAGTTTATTTCCCTCGGTGTGGTGATGACATTGATGAGTATATCATCCGTGGGATTGAACTTTATGAAACATTATGACATCAATTAGTTCACAGTTACCCTTTAGAGAATGATTCCCTTAAATAATTTACATGAGCTTGGTGAAGTATCCAAACAGAATGCCTAAATGATCCATGCTGAAAGGGCTTCTAACGAATATAATTAATGCACCGAGAAGTTTCCATTCGAGTGTATGCATGATGATCCTCCGACACATGGCGTGGCTGTGGCGAAAGAATATCGTCATGATGGTGAGAAGGTTCAATGACTACAGGCCGGGTCAAAAACCCTAATGGCTAAGCGAGCAGGGGGACTTGAAATTTTAAATATACCCAAAATTTTGGGTGGTGTTGTAGCAACTACAATAATTGGCCAACCACTGGTAGAATCCAGCATCTTTGTCAACACCCAAACAAAAGTCTAAGTCCAGGTAGTGATGCAAGGGAATATTGAACAAGTTCTGAGGGTACCCCTGTATTATTTTTACCTTTCCAAATATGCCCAATCCTTGTTCCCCAGCTAGGTTTCGTTAATCAAAATGCATCAAAGAATAAGTCCATGGATGCCAATGGTTGGTTGATGATGTAGAGATAAAGGCAACGGGCTTATTGTATTCATAATTTTAAAATAAGTTTCTGGTGTTGCTCCATTGCCAGTAGGCCTGGACAGTACCCCGACGGAGTCACTTCAAGAAATCACAAACGTTTCTCCGCTGCCAGTGAGCCTGGTTAGTACCCTGGCGGAGTCATTGCATTACCTCCTTGCACAGGAAGCCTTTCTCAATCTTTACCCTTATTTTTTCATGTCCTTACAACACTTATTTTCATGTGCTCATGACACTTATTTTGCATGGGCGGATGAGGGATCCTGACTTATTTTACGGGCAAGAGAGGTTATTTCTTGTTTGACAGTAACTGAAAGATATCCTGATTTAGGTTTTCCCTCATGCCAAGTCTTCACGTCCTACCTACCACCCCAGGAGAAACGTGAAAAATATATCATTAAGATGTTTGAGACTGTGCTGGGCACAAGGCATAGGTTATGGGTACAGGTCATTCAAACTCGCAAGGGTTACCCACAAGAAACTGTCTCGTATCTCCCTAGCTAACGAATTTAGACTCGGAGGAATAAAGCTGAGAATGTGACCTTGATGACTTGTTCTAAGAGAAGTTTCCTCTTGGGGTAACCACCACAACCCCACACAACAATAGGGTTAAGGTTTCAGTAATCAAGGCCAAACAAGTAAACAAGATCATCAGGGTTTTAATGAGGGCTCATGCGGTGGCATGCGATATATCGAAATTTTCAAAACTATGTCAACAACCTATGCAAATTTTGTGAGGAAGAAAGTGCATGACGCAATGCAACAAACGAGGCTTATGATGCAATGCAATGCCATGTGTGAGAAATATTGACTAGTTGCAGGTGGAAAACAAGGCAAAACACATGCGACAATAAGTAAACTGAAAGTGAAATGAGTGCAAAATAAATGTAAAATGATGATGCCTAAGATATCAACCGTAAGCAAAGATAGTAGACATAATGTGAAAATATAAAATAAATCTTTTGAAAGTAAACCTAATTAATATCTTGAACTAACAAACTTTTATTAACAGATCCTAGCTAGCCTAAACCTAAAACCCTAGTTTAACCAAAGAGGTGGTCGAGTTATGTGAAATCATCTTTCTAGTGCATCCACCGCATTAGTTCCCATCCTGCAAGAACAACAATGTTCGGGATCAGAGATAGCATAAAAAATTGTGCACCAACAATGCAACTTACCTGAATAGCATGTGTAACAACAAGAAGGTCATGGCTACTTACCAGAGGATAAGCCAGAATAGATTGTGCAAGCTGGGTTTCACTCTCATCCTGATACACAAAAACATGTTCTTGAAACCTAAAATTATTTATAAATGACACACATCCGTTCATGCACAACCCTAGGTCTGACGAGAGAAGGGTAAGCCATTGCCTATTTGCAAGTATATTCATCAAATAGGATCCGTCGAACCAACCAGAAAGCTCATCGTGATTTTGAGGATGATCACTTTGATAGAATGGAAAAAATAGGAGTCCGCTAGGTGAATTTGAGATGCTTGCGAATCCACTTGCAAAAACCCTAATTTTCAAAACCCTAGTTTGAAGTTGTTCCTGGGTTCTATTGAGGATGTGAGAATCCGAAGTAACTGTCAGCGAAGGTTGAAATGCCTCACCGTCCTGGACCAACTCTGGACCTTCGAGCGGGGAGCTTGAAAACTTTGATGGTTTCATGAGATTAACTGGCGAATGGATGTGAACATCAATTGTAGTGACTAGAAAACTGTCAGTGGGCTTTATATCAGTTTGGCCAAATGTTTGGATTGATAATTTAATGTATCAAATTCTTTAGATTTTCCAGGATGGGGTGAATTGACTAGAATATTTTCAAGAAGTAGAGAGGTTTGCCAAAAATCACACGCTTGCGCCTGAGTGCAGCTGGTACTGGCTGGGAAACAACTATAAAGATTAGAGACAATGGTCGATGTTTCCCTTCCAGTGAATAAATTAGGGTATATTGGTTATTGCATACCGACCGTTAGGTAATAGAGATCCGTGCTCATGGAAATATCACTCGAATGGAAGACCTGCTCAGATGAGCTGACATTCGACGTGGTTATGCTGAGAGGTGTGTGATACATGGGAACCGTCATTTTAGAAACCCTAAAACGAGGAACCCTAGTTAGACATGTTGGAGGGGTCTCATCAGGATTGTAAGAACTTGAGGTAACAACCAACAGAAGTTGAATTACTTCGATTTCCTGATGGGTCCTTGAATCTTCACAAAGTGGATCATCAAATTTCGTAGGTTTCATATGGTTGACAAATAGATATGAATGAAAATCCTCAGAGGCATGAGTGAATATGTTTTCAGATAAGCTGTGATCACTGGGTCCATCAAGTTGATAAGGTTGGGGACCTAGTACGTTAGGATTCCCAGGAGTTAACAGTTGGGATGAAACGATAAAAGAAACGTCTTGAAGTTGCCTAGACAGGTAGTCGCTCCTTTGGTTGTTTAAATATTTTGGATGAAAAAGGTTAGACATAAGGGATTCATCAATTTTGTAGTGTGATCGTGAAACACTACCAGTGTGCTCATGATTGTTGTAAAGACTAGTATAAGAAAATTTTGAATGACTTGAAGAAATTAATGGTGTGGCAGACTCATGAAATAAATCAAGGAATAGTGGATGAAATGGTTCAGATGCGGGGGTAGCAACCGTACAAGGAATTTCATTTCACACATCAGTGTCACCCAGAGAAAATGATGACCTTGCATGCTTATCATGGTCCAATTCTTTTATAAGGAAATCAACTTTTCCCGGGATAGGACTTGATTTATTATTAGTATAAGAATGAGATTTAGGATTAGAGTCGGGCAAACATTCATTGGACTCGAGATAGGTTTCATTGACAGGGAGAGATGTTAGGCCAATATGATTTTCAAGCTCTGATTTGGCAGGGTATATGGAAGATTTCGGGACAAAATCTGCACAATTGGCAACTTGAAGATCATCATCACAGTCACTAGGATCAGGCTTGGTTTTTGATTGAAATTGTTCTAGGGAAACAAAAATCACCAGTTGAAAATTTTCAACTAAATATGTCCAATCGAAATCCCTTTCAGGGAACTCAAGACAAAAATTAACAAACCTGGCAGAAAACTCCTCTATAGATTCTTGAGGTTCCATTCTGATTTCATTTAAACTTGTTAATACATTTTGAAAATCATACTTGTGAAAAGCCTATTGTAAATCACCGGTGAGCTATTCAAATGAATGGATGGAAGCTGCCAGCAATGTATGGCACCATTTTTCAGCGCGACCTTCGAGAGTGAGGGAGAAAATCATGCAAGCAAACTCCTTATCATCAATTTCGTAACAGTCACAAAACTCACAGAAATCTAAAAGGTGCTCGGTTATGGAAGCTCCGTTTTCACCATTGAATTTTAACTGGGACAAGTGATACATAGGTTCATCGGGGATTGAGCATCGAGAACCAGATAAATCCGATAAAAATCTTGGGAGAATGATTTGGGGACGAGCCATTACAGATATGAGACTAACTGCAGACTCTTAGGGCTTAGCTTGTCATCTGACCCTCCTTCTAGCACCATTTTGTTGATGAAAAAAATTGTACTACAGACAAAAGTGGGGTCTCCCCGGTGAAGGTCCCAATTAGACCTCACACCGTTTGGGATGGGAGCCCCATCCAGTATGTGGGCTCGGCTGCCGCCATGAGTGTGTCCACTCTTGGTTGTCGGATGAGAAGATGATGGAGCAGAGGTGAGGATGAAATGATCAATTAGCGAAGCAAAATTATCCCAAGATTAACGAACCATAAACAAAGATTCAAGCAAGTCTAAGCAACAAAAAATAAAGGGGATATGCCGTAACTAGGACCCATGAGCCGAAAACCAGTCAAACATATATGAAAGAAAACACGCCAGAAGTCAACTGCAAAGTAGTTCACAATAGACTACCACCGTGGCAAGGACAAATAAACACTAATCCAAAAGAAGACATACATACAACCATTGAGAGATAGTTCATAACTGATGACATGCATGAAAGCAAACATACAACATAATGAAGTACTAGACAGCTAGTACTATCACCAAAAACAAGCACGTGAATTAGTGCCAGGAAGGAGAATATATTATTAATGCTGATGCAGCATCGAATACATGTTTACAACTCGTTAAAACCCAATATTGGAACATGGGTTGTTCATTTCAAAGCATGATACAAAACCCTAGCCTCGCTACCCTTCTTTCTACTTGATACCAAGATCTGAGTGCCTTTAGCTCTTTAGCAAAAATTCCTCTATCATACTGGCTTTCATTGTTGAGCTAAAAGGCCATGAATCCTTTCCCAAAGTTGTACATATAGGCTGAGATGACTCTTGCTCTTCCCGACTGTTGGGCTGGTTTGCGACTTGCGCCATTTGCGACTCGCGATCCTGGGAAATCTGTGACCTGTGAGTTCAGGCAATCCGCGACCTGCGACCTCGTTCAATCTGCGACCTACGACCTTGAAAAAATCTGTGACCTGCGACCCTGGGAAATCCGTGACCTGCGACCTCAGTCAATCTGCGACCTGTGACCTCGGTCAATCCGCGACCTGCGACCTTGGGAAATCTGCTACCTGCGTTCTTCTTCCGGTGATCTCTGGGTTTCACAGCAAAATTTATTTTCTTCCATCTCTGTCTCATGAAATTGACTAAGTGCATTTGAGATTAACATGCAGTTCTTTCGGGCTCTGAAAGGATCCACCTCGCCTACCAGAGAAGATCCTAGCTTCGGCTCTGTGCATCGACCACCTCTACCTGCAAACAATGTAACATGGGTCACATGTCTTCAAAATATTGATGCTAAAGCACATTTACTTAGCTGAAGGAATGATTTAGCAAATAATAAACTTAGACCCCTGAGTGGTCAAGTGTTCTTAGATTGTAAACCAGCTGCCGACAGTCTCACACCTCCACTAACAGCTAATGAATGCAAACCTTGAGCTAGATCAACAGATTTCTCTGCCTCTAAGTGTTTCTTGATAAGATCCCCATTTATATTTGAATATATGACTCCATTTGTGTCCTTACATTAAATATTAGTCGATTTTTAATCTAATGTAGGGGCTTTGTGATGAATTTCTTTTGTGTCCAACCTTAAAGCAAGATCCCATAGCCTTATTGTACCATCTGTAGAACCTATCACAAAGAGACCCTCCGCTGGTGCCATTCCTCATAGAACGTAATGAGTTTCTAGTTTCTAGCTTTTGATTTGGTAGAGGATTAGAAATATACCATATTCCGAGATTGTGCTGCAAGTAAGCACAGACCCTAGAAAGTTAAGGCCTGCTGGGTTCTACGTCATATCGAAACTTGAACGAGCTTTCTCAATATTTAGCCCGTGGTACCCAAATGGTGATGGTTTGGGCACTGTTCCGGCATAGAAAAGTTTCTTGTATGAAAAAGGCGAACAACACCATTTCCATATGCACAAGCAATAAGTGATTTCGAAATCGCGCGCCCATAACCTTGTTGTACCTTCAAATCAACTCATCTTGTAATTGTAACACCAAAACACAGAAGGCAAAGGGTACCAACAGCTATTAAGGCATAAAAGGTTGAGGTGTTCCTATTGAAAAACAGATCAGATCTTGGTCAAGGCGGGCTGAGACAGAGGCTGGAAAACTCCCGCAGCTCGCAGAACAGGAACCTAAAAATTAAATAAAAATGTCGTAAAAAGGGCGTGTCGCAATGTCTCGACCGATCCTGTGCTGATTAGGTCGCAGAAAATGTGCTGAAAGCGTCTGTGTCAGCAGGTTTTGGGCCAAAAGGTGCGACCCCCCCGTTCCGGCTGTTTCGGCGGCAGATTTTCTGAAAAATTGCCGTCTCAGGTGCGGCTGGTGTCGCTTACCTGCGCAATAGGGCCAGAAACACACGGAAGTTAGAAATTTTAGGTTTTTAGGTTTTTATGTGAGAAAAATGACATGAAAAGAGAAAAACTAAGCAGCTAAAAAGGAAGCCCTAGGGCCTGAAGTAGCTGGATATGCAGGAATATGAAAAACGACAACGGTCGTAATTTAAAACCCGTGTGGAGTCGCCATTTGTTAGTATGAATTCTTTGTCGAAGCGTACGAAAAAGAACCACTTTAGCTACGCATAACTAATAGCCCCAACAACAATAATGGCTGCAAAACATCTTCAGATCTGCAATTAGTAGTTAAAGTGCTGCAACAAACAGATCTATAAATGGAAAGACATTAAGCAGTAAAGTAAAGAATTTGCTCCATGCATCCAACAGACAAGATAAGAACACGATTTTTTGAATGAATTTTTATATTACAGGGCACCTGGGAGGAAACAAGAAGGTGTATCCAGATCTCCTCAATGGGATGGGTTCTTTGTAGTCCTCAGCACTTCAGATCTAAGCTTTCTTTCTCTTGTAGATGTAGAAAACCCAATGTAGAAGGTAGAGCTCAATGGGAGCAAAATGGTAGAAAAATGAGACCAAGTGTATAGATCCAGAGTGATCTAATAGGCAACAAAAGGTGAAGAATGAAGGGGAAAACCCTCCTATTTATAACAAAATATTGGGTCATTCTAGATCTTGGTGCATGATTAAAATAATGGTAATCAAATCTAGATCCACCTCTATGGAATATTTTATTATTATTTGTTGGAGGGAAAGGGTGTTTGACTTGGGTCAAATCCCTTGATTAGTGAAAAATAAATAAATAAATGATTTATTTATCTTTATAAGGAAGTGGTTGGGATATAATCAAATAAATAATGATTTATTTGATTAATGGTGGTTGATTTGGTCATATTTAACAAGGAATATTATTTAAATAATTATTCCTAGAAAATAATAAGATAACTATGGGTTTATCTCATTAATTTCTTTTGTTTTTGGGTTAAACATGACTGGGAATAATAATTAAATTATGGTTTAATTAATTATTCCTTTTGGGGTTTCCTAATTAACATAGTGAAAGCAGTTTTACTTGGGGTAAAACTGGTCTTACATGGTGTACTTGGGTCCATCTAATGATGAAAAGTTAGATGACCAAAAAATGGTGTAACAGCAGGCCTGCGGGAGTGCATGCATTTTAAATGTGCCTTGCAGAAGATATTGACACAAATGCGCTTTCCCTTTGACTACCAAGACTTGCAGGCTTTCCTTCACTGCCTTGTATATTCTTCGCATAGCTAAAATGTGGTGCGCCACTACCTTCTTGATGAAGCTAATATATGTGCATGCACATATTTCCTTGGCACATTCTTGGTGTTCTGTTAACAACGTGATTATAGGGTCTCCTACACAATACTTGATCATTTGCTGTCATGCAAGCTTGATACCTTTCACGTCACATATCCATGCTTTTGTGCGTAGCTCACAAGGTTCTTTTGCTCCCTTTTTAAAGCACCTGCCACCTCTCGTAATATAAATGCATGTTTACCCTATTTTAAGAGTCCGAATTTTGCTTCTAGAGAGGCATGGGTGTTTCCTTTGAGGGAGGTTGCACTTTGAAGCGGAGGTCACACTTTGGAACGGGGTCGCATAGTCGGAGAATTTCCTTGGTCGCAACTTCTCTTGGACACACCCTTCTGTGACTTTGTGACCTCGGAGAGGTCGCACAGTCGCATTTTATTTGGGTCACATTTCCTGGTCAAGAGAAAACATTGCGACTCTGCGACCTGAGGCCTGTAAAGTACCCTTTTGCGACCACGATTATGCTTGCGTTTTGTTGTGTGAGGTCCACCTTCTCTTGCCATTTCTGGTGCACACATTGCACCATTAAGATATATGGCAACAAGCAATGGGCTTGATGAAATTCCATTTCGTGTTACGACTCTAGAAAGGCTGCTGGGTTTCCAATGCGGTAATATGTTGTATGTTGCGTGGGTGGAAAACTCAGCAACACAACTCGACGGGGTCGCTGAGTCGCGAAGCCTGCTGAGTCGCAGCCCTGGTCAATTTCTTATATATGTGACCTGGTGACTAATCAACATCGCCATTTTGATCTATTTGCTATGTGACCAATTTTGAATGTCGTGTATTTCTCACGTAAGACCTTTCAGGCAATACGTTGTTGTGTAAATACCTTTGGCCACACTCCTTTCTGGTTGACAAGGTTCCAAACATATGCGTGCTCGTTATGTGCCACGTTTCTCAGGCCTCACTACAAGTGGCTCCTCGGGCAGCTAGGCTCTGTGATAGATGGCTTTGTCCTACTTCCAGGTCTTTCCTATGCTACTGAGGGAAGTTTCTCAAAAACTTTTAATTGGCGAGGGGACTGTTAATGATCTTTGAAGTGTGATGTGTTTCTCACCGAGGCACGTTATTTTAGGATGGATCGCTTCAACTTTATTCCCCGATCCACGTGGTCCTAGATGGCATTGCACATTTTCGAAATAGCTTTGTCTAACTCTGCATTTTGATCCGGCTCAGTATGGGCAGTTTATTGCTTGTGCGAGGGCCATTTTAAAACATATGGCTTGCAACAACTCTCCTTTAAGGGTGCGCTGTTGGCACTAGATTCATCTCCACACACAATTCCCATATGCATGTGGCCTCACTCTTGTTGTGCTTACCTCATTTGAGTGTTTCGATCTTTCTTGAACAACCCTCAAACCAAAAGTAACGGCAAGACATAATGTAATTAGAATCTAGTTGATTTCAGGAATATATACTCTCCCTTGTATTTTATCTGACCTGTGTACCACCTTCGCCCTAGAAAAGTAACCAAGTGTCGGACATTGGTTCACGATTAAAAATGTCCCTGTGATCATTTCTTAGCTTGCAACTCCAATCATAGACCATCTAATAGTTTCTGGCACTGAAATAAATAGTCAATTGGATTAGCACGTTGACGATGTTGTGAACTGTAAGTGGTTTGACCCATGTAAGCTAAAATCATGGCAAGATAAACCATAAAAGTGAAAGCAATATTTGTTAATAATTGTGAAAAGTGCCCAAGATCTGCGAACATTGCTTCTGAACCTGTGATACATAATAGAATGCCACTCAAAGACTTCCATCCTCCAGACCGGGTGCTCCTCATAGCATATGGAGAGAGTGAGAGATAAATTTCCGGGTTCCAGTGAATAATGTGATATAAACCGAGTGCACTGATATATAGAAGCCAAATCATAACAATTGGGGAAAAGATGAAACCTATCTGATGTGTCTCATAGTGTTGTATCTCGAAAAGGAAAACCACTATACAACATGAAATAGGAAACAAATACATATTCATGTAGGTGTTTCGTCACAAAAAATTCAAAGCTTGAGACTGCAGAATACATAGGAATGGTTGGTGTTAGCACACCATCTCTAATAACCATACAAGTGCCCAACAAAGCCACAACCAGTAGCACAGAATGAAGGTTTTTATTCTTTTCAAGAATATTTCTTATTCTTGACCCCTTCCTTGTGTGAGGAGGAAGTTCCATTTTATATGACGAATGTTCCTCATCAGCAGTTGGGAGTTTTGGTAGCAGGCTAATTTTGGCGTGCCTGCAAAATAGAGAACACAGTGCAAAACCCCCACCTTCCCCATTGTCATCAACTTTCAATACTATAAAGACATAATTGAATAAAGGCACCAAATTTAATGTCCAGAAGACAAAGGACAATGCTCCAAGTATCTCTTCATTTTTTTGGAGTGTTAAATGTCATCAGCAAAATTACTGCTGAAGACATAGAGTAGAGAGATACTTAAATCACCATGGACAACACCAAGACTCTGATATGCCAAGGTCAGAACGCTCTTCCAGGATTCTTATATTTCCCAATAAAATGAGTTTGAGTATCTGATGTGTATCAGTGAATAATTTTTTTGCATCAGCAATCATGAACAGTTCTTCCCTTGATCCTTTATTTGAATAAACATACACCACACTATCCTCCATTTGAAAATAATGTTCACTTGCTCCTCCTCCTCACTTGTTTGCGTATCCTTGTCATCCACCTTAACGAGGTCTTCAACGATAGCATTAAGTCTCATCCCCACATGGGCAGGGGGCATGTGGATGAAAGTGTCCCATTTCACGGCTATGGCCTTGTTGTTTAGCTTCATTTTATTTCCCTCGATGTGGTGATGACATTGATGAGTATATCATCCGTGGGATTTACCTGTATGAAAAATTATGACATCAATTAGTTCACAGTTATCCTTTAGAGAATGATGCCCTTAAATAATTTACATGAGCTTGGTGAAGTATCCAAACAGAATGCCTAAATGATCCATGCTGAAAGGGCTTCTAACGAATATACTTAATGCACCGAGAATTTTCCATTCGATTTTATGCATGATGATCCTCCCACACATGGCGTGGATGTGGTGAAATAATCTCGTCATGATGGTGAGAAGGTTAAATGACTACAGGCTGGGTCAAAAACCCTAATGGCTAAGCGAGCAGGGGGACCCGAAATTTTAAATATACCCAAAATTTTGGGTGGTGTTGTAGCGGCTACAACACATACATATAATCAAAATTACAAGAAAGAACCAAGATCTTCATCATTATATAAGCATCAAGAAAGAAACACCAACCAAGGAAGTCAACCATATCAACATCAAGGAGGATCATTGTTATTTCTCATCCATGAATTACTATCCTTGAGTGAAAAAAAAAGTAAACGGTGAATATTTATAATCCATTGGTCCCTATAAGTTACCCCTAAAAGTATTTAAATACCAATCATGCCAATATGATGGATAACTAGTTCCAACTACATTCACTCTCAAGACATCTAGGGCATTTTTGTTTCTCTTTATAACAAAGAAACAAAGAAGACAAAAGGTACTTAACCTCTTCTAATGTAAGAAATTTTTATTTTATGGCTCCTTGAGTTGATGTTGAAAGTCCAAAACCTACAATAAAATCACGAATAGATACCAAGAACATTTTCCACACATTCAACAAAGTAGCATATATATCCTACAATAACTTATATAAATATTAGAGTACATGTATTCTAAATATTTAGAGCACTTTCAACTCACACCTTACAAATCGAGAGAAAAAACCCTTGTTTAGGTTTCAAATATCTCCTCATTAGTAAAAAAGTATTTATTTTCCTAGATCCATTACTTTCTCCAAAGAGTAACAATAAAATAGCCATCTCAAAAACTTACTTAAAGTAGAAATAATTTATTGAGACCCTCATTTTTATCTAAGAATATATAATAAAATTGTAGGTTTTAACCTTGTACAGAATTTACCTGCAAATGAATTCTTAAAAAATAAAAATAAATAATGGCGAGAATGTAAAACAAATGTACATAGATATTTTCCCCTAGATCACAAAAATAGGACTACCAGGTTGATTTTTGATTATATTCCTTTCAATGTTACAATACATATATACATGTTGAAGCATTCATAAACCCCAATACATTAACCCTGTATTAAAACATAATCGTAGTTCCCTTGACTAGATCTACAAAATAGCATGGGCAGAAAACCATTATGCCCAAAACCATGTGAAAATCCCATGCACAAAACCATGGATAGGTCTGCCCCCCTATTGCACCCGGCACAATAAACAAGGGGCACTATCACCCCCCCCCCTCGACACGTATGACTAGTCGTGGAAAAAATATAACACACACACAACATTCTCCCACTTGTTTTTTTCTTTTCCACACAGGGGTTCACATGCGAGCCTAGCCATTGGTCTGGCCCTGCAACACCCATTTTTTCTATACACCAAGAGAACTTCTCAGTGCTCACAGTCTTTGTCAATGCATCTACATCATTCTTCAAAGTGTCCACATTTACCAACAACACATTTTTTCCTCAAACATATCCCTCACAAAGTGATACTAAACATCAATTTTCTTTGTCTTTGAGTGATAAGTAGGCTTCTTTGCCAAGAAAATTGCACTTTGGCTGTCACAATCTATCCTTATAGCTCATTGTACCAAACCCATACTTGAAAAAAATATCTGCAACCAAACTGCTTCCTTTCTTGCATGAGTGCCTACCATATATTCATCCTTTGTAATTGAAAGAGCCACTACAAACTGTATTTTTCTCATCCAACTCACTGCTCCTCAAAATAGGTTAAACACATACCCACTTGTAGATATTCTCTCATATAGATCTCTAGTCCAGTCTACATCAACAAAGAAATGTATGTCCAAAACTCTGTCCAATCCTGGTCTTCCTTGGTAGCACAAACCATAATTACTAGTGCCACGTAAATACCTGAAAACCTTCTTTATTATTGTCCAATGCTCCTTCCCTGGTTTTGACATAAAATTTCTCAATAATCCAACTGCACGTGCAATGTCTGGTATATTATAAACCATTTCATAGACCAGGATATTAACTACACTTCCATATGGAACATGCGACATGTCATCTTCCTCTTATTGTGTCTTCCAACACTATCAGCAGATAAATTTACACCTACATGAATAATAACCTTCACAGGTTTACTATTATGCATATTAAACCTTTGTAGTATTGTCTTGACATACCTTATCTGGGTAAAACAAAGCTTCCTCTTTGCTCAATCTTGTTTAATTTCCATGCCAAAAATATAGTTTAGAGAACCAATATCCTTCATGTCGAATTTGGAGGACAATTGAGTCTTCAAATCCTGGATAATTTCTTTTTTATTTTCAATAAACAACATATCATCCATATACAAGACCAAATACATTACACGTTCACCAATAAATTTAAAATACACACAACGATCTGCTTTTCTTATGGTGAATCCAAGTCCTCATATATATGTATCAATGTTTTCATACAACATCCTTGGTGACTGTTTTAACCCATACAAAGACTTTTTTAACCTGCATACTAGTTTTTTCTTACCCTTCACCACAAATCCTATAGGTAGCTTCATGTAGATCTCTTCTTCCTCATCCCCGTGAAGAATTTTTATCTTCACATTTATCTTTTCAACCTCAAAATCAAAAGGAGCAGCAACAGATAAAAGTAATCTAATAGAAGCTAACCTGGAAATAGGATAAAAAATATCACCAAAATCAGTTTTCGGCAACTAGGAATATCCTTTTGCTACCAACTGAGCTAGTTATTTATCATCATTTCCTCCTGCATTCATCTTCTTCTTAAAAACCCATTTTCTTGCAACGAGTTTCCTTCAAGCTGACAACTCCACCATATCCCACCTCATTTTTGTCAAAAAATTGCATTTCATTAACCTTGGCCTCTTTCTAGAGTTTTTCAGCCTCTGAATCTACTTCCTTCGTGAAAGTTCTACGATCATCATCAGTAATAGATAAAGAAAAATTTGAACAAAAATTAGATGGACTATACCTTTCTAGCTGCCTTCTCTCTCTAGCTGGTCTTCTCAAAACTGGAGTTTGTGGCTTTTCCTCTTCTAATTCCTTTTTTGTTGTAAAGTCTAATTCTTCCTCCTTTAGTTCAAAATCTATCTTCTTAGGTTCCTTTAGTAGGATTTCATGTTTAATAACATCTTTCATCTCTCTAAACACCACATCTCAGTTGTACCAACCTTCCTTATTTATGGGATCCAAAGCTTATCACATTTTAAACCATCCTTATACTTAATAAATATGCACATTTCATATTTACTAACCCAACTTGGTTATTTCCTCTTTTGGAACATGTAAAAATGCATCACAACCACATACCCTCAGGTGTGAAAGAGAGGGTTTATTTTTAGTCCATACCTCATGTGGATTCTTATCCTCCAACGTTGATGAAGGTGATCTGTTAACCAGGTAACATGCAATCTCCACTTCCTCTTCCCATAATTCTGTCCTAACCCGTCACCATCGAGAATCATTATTTCCTTTTCCATCAATGTCTTGTTCATTCTTTCCACAACTCCATTTTTTTGAGGTTTTTATGGAGTAGTATTTTGTCATGCTATACCACACTTCTTACGAAAATATTCAAATTCATTCTTGCAAAACTTTCCACCATTATCTATCATCAACACCTTTATCTTTTTCTTTGTTTGGTTTTCTACTAGAGCCTTAAATTCCTTAAACCTGTCATAGAATACACACACACACACCCACACACACACACAGATATATATATATATATATATATATATATATATATGCCCATTTATTCCATTTATTCCTTGAGATGTCATCTATAAATGATACATAGTATACAAAATTACCCAGTGATGGAACTGACACAAGTCCAAACACATCATTGTGCATAAGCTCTAATATCTCATTCGCCCTCTTAGCACCAAAAGGGAAACTCACCCAAGCCTAATTTTTTTCCAAATATGTCATTTCGTCAACCACGGCCTCTTTCCATATTTTCCCATCCTCTGAATATACTTCCTCCCTGAAAGTTCTAGGATCATCATCAATAATATATATGTCAAAATTTGAACAAAAAGAAAATGGACTATACCTTTCTCGCTTCCTTCTCTCTCGAACTGATCTTCTCAAAATGGAAGTTTGTGTCCTTTCCTCTTCAAATTATTGTTTTGTTGTAGCATCTGATTTTTCCTCCTTTAGTTAAAAATATATATTATTAGGTTCCTTTAATAGGGCTTCATGCTTAATAAAATCTTTCACCTCTCTAAAAACCACATCTCATTTGTACACAACCTTCCTTGCTTCTGGGTTCCAAATATTATAACATTTTAAACCATCGTTATACCCAATAAAGATGCACCTTTCATATTTACTATCCAAATTGGTCGTTTTCTCCTTTGGAACATGTACAAATGGTTCATAGCCAAATACCCTCATATGTGAAAGAGATGGTTTCTTACGAGTCCATACCTCATGTGGAGTCTTATCCTCCAATGTTGAGGAAGGTGGTTTGTTAACTAGGTAACATGCAGTATCCACTGCCTCTACCTCAAATTCTTGTCCTAACCCAACACCATTGAGCATGTTTCTTGCATTTTCCATCAACATCCTATTAATTATTTTTGCAACTCCATTTTGGTGAGGTGTGTATGGAGTAGTCTTCTATCATGCTATGCCACACTTCTTACAGAACTCTTCAAATTAATTCTTGCACAAATATTTGCCATTATTTGTCCTTAGCACCTTTATCTTCTTCTTGTCTCTTTTTCCACCATAGCCTTCAATCCTTAAATCTGTCATTGACTTCAGATTTCTCTTGATGAAATATATCCATGTATTCCTTGAGAAGTCATTTATAAATGATACTATTGAGTGCAGCCCAACTTGGCCTATACTTTTGCAAAGACTCCACATTTTGGGTAGCGAAGTGCATAGTGGAGTGAAGTTAAACGAAATAAATATAATACATGGTGTTAAAGCCCCTTATTTTTGTAAAAACGTGTTATTTTGTAAGGATCAATGTGTTTTTAGCCATATTTTCTTGTTTTCAGGAGTCCATGGTAGTTGGGCCATGGTATTCCAATGATATAGCCCTACGATGTAATAGTATATAGGGTTGAAATGTTATGTTTAGAAGAATATATGGAGAGTCATCGGTGAATTGTTGTATTTTTTGTTGTGTAGGGAAGGGAAGGCTCTGCAACTATGTGCGCAGAGGCATAGAGAAGAGCTTGCAGTTGAGTGCGTAGATAGCTTGCAACTTAGTGCGCATGTCAAGAACTAGTTGTATTCAAAGATTCATCATAATAAGAAACATTTTTTTGGAGGATATTTTGGTTTTCTTGTGTGGTTGATGTGTATATTTTCTTGTTATTTGTTGTAGTGTAGTAGTTATTACATTTGTAATTTACTTTAGCCGATTAATGGTTTATAGTTCTGTATGGCATGTTGTTGGGATGACTTGAATGCGGCGAAGTTATTTATAAGTGTTAAGAGTAAGAAAAAATAATAATACCACATCTTTACATCCCTCAAGGCTTAAAAAAATTTGTTCTGCATCATCCTATAGTCATTTCAGACGAGACTGTCATCTTCTTTATGGTTGTTCCAAAAAGGGCCAGTGATCGGATGTTTTTTTGGTGTGTATTACAGATTGAACCTGGGTTAGCGCAAAGAAAACCAACAAACAGTTTCATTGTCATGATCAGGATCTGTTTGAGGGATATCTAGATGTGGCACCCATCAAATAAATATATTCAAGACTAGATAGACCTGAAAGAGAGAGAATTTGCAGATCAAGAAAATAGAAATCCTCGTCTGACATTTTAAGCTTGGTAACTGAAGTAATTTTTACAGATCACCACGAGATTTTCTTTGCTTGTTTTCCTGTTGAGCTATACGAGTGGATATCAAGGTTGACTGAAATAAAGAAATTTTTTAAGGGTTGAGAACCTACAGTGTGGGTTCCTAAATTAATAGAGAGACTCAAGAGCACTGACAATAGGATTTCAAGGGCTGTTGACTTCTGAATTGATAGCATTTTGGGAGAATTCATTACTGAGTTTGAAATAGACTTGAATGTGTCCTATGACGAAGCGAAATAATGATTCTTTAGAGGATCATGAGGTAAGTATTAAAAATATCTCAAAATTTCAATTAATATGTTTCTATGTGAAAAGGGAGTTTTACAGATGTAATCAAAATTCTAGTTTACTTATGTTTGGAAGAAGAGAAAGTAAATTTGAGCAAGAGATCGGCGCAATGCAAAGTGGAAAGAGATATAGGGTAGATACCAGAAATAGATCTCATGGAAAATACTCGAAGACCTCTGTAGAGACTGATTATAGTATTTTTTTGGGTGGATCTTAAAGTTAAAGAGAATAAAGACACCCTGATAACCCCTAGGTAACTTCACAGTATTCCCCCTTCTAGCCTGAGAGTTTGTAGAAGCCAGAATCTAGTAATAGCAATGGTGTTTGTGGTTTACCCACTCCCCCTACCCCTCCTGCCCCCATCCCCATCCCTCTCCCCCTCCCCCCCCCCAAGAAGAATTATTTATCATAATATTGAGCTATCTGTTTTCAGAGGAACTAGATTGGAGAATCCATAACAGTTTTGGTTTTTATGCGAAGTCATATGGAAAATGAAGTAGATAAATTATGAGAATATAAATAAAGTTAAGCTCAGCACGATGCTCTGAGATAGAGCGTTGACATGGTATATGAAGTATTCCAACAATCAGAATAGAACGTTTGCAGATATTGAAGTAGCACTGGTAAGAGAGTTCAAGAAGCCAAATTTCGAGTCACAGTGCATCACTGAGTTGAAAGAGATCAAACAGAAACCTACTAAGTATGCTTGGGAGTTTGATCAGAGATTTAAGTTTTTACCATATCATGTAATCTTTAAAATAGCTCTGAAACAACACAAAGAATGCTTTATATTTACACTACTACCACATATCATATTACCATTGAGCCAACAAAAGATAGGAATTGAAGTCGAAGCTTTAGAGATTGCGATTAAATTGGAAGATTCGCCTATAGGTGACACTAATGTAGGCATGCAACAGATTCAGAATCAATAGGGAAACCTAACCCTACATATAAAATACATCAATAAGATCAAAGAGGTTAGAGAAGTATGGTGTACGAAGGGAAAATCGGAGGGCCATTCTAAAGAATAATGCCCTATCTTCAGGGATTGCATGGTTGGTGGAGCACCTAATCCCTTGAATGTAGGATCCAGCCTGTGGTGTGAAATATGTAAGGCTAGAGGCCAACATCATTCATAATACTATTACATGTTACATAAATATGTGCAGACTTCGAGGAATCTATATTGAAAATTTTGTAAATTAGTAGGACATGATGAGAATAATTGTCAAGCTTATGACCTAATGATAGAGAACAATGTTGACACTTAAAGAATGCAATCTGAAGAGAACGGACGTGAGAAAAATGGAAAATGTGATGGTCTAGGAGGTTACCAAGGAAGAGGTCGCGGTGGTAGAGTTGGTCAAGGACGTGGACAAATAATTTTCTATAATAGTAGCCAGTCGGTCATTTTGTGAGAGACTACCAAAATCCCACTACGACATTTAAGTAATGTAAATCCTTTGACCATGTAATTGAAGAATGTCTTGTACCTATGGCGAAGATGCAAGAAAAAATGAACCAACAGCTGACACAAAAATTTTAAATGATTATTGTTGAAAAGATGACCGACAAACCTCGAGTTAGTATAGTCACTAGAAGTGGAGCTCTGACCGATAGTGATGAAGCGAATGAAAAGAAATAATCTGAAAGTACATGGCTTAGAAAAACTGTTAAGAAAGCTTTTGATTTTGATATTCAGAAAGAAAAATAAGCATTTATGGAAGCAAAGTTAATTTTTATGGATGTTGGAGCTTCGACCTCTAGTGCACAGTCAAAGCCAAATCAGAGAGGTAATTGTGATGTGTCATCAACTTTGACACAAAACTGAGCTCTGAAACAGGACTAAGCTCCAACGCAAGACCAAGATTCAGAAAATCAAGTAAGTGTCTGAAAGTCTTTTCTACATAATTTTATGAAATTGTTAAGAGATCAAAAGGCCGTAGAAGGGCTTCAGGAGTTGACATATTCTTGTGCATAAAAAGAAACATCGTGAAGTGAGATGTGCGCAGTAAATAATTTTCATTGACATATGATAATTGGAAGAGAAATGAGGCTTAGTGCACATATAGGCAAGTATGAGATAGATTAATTTATTTTGGATCTGGGATATGATGCTAATGTCTTGATGAAGAAGACATCAAAATTGATCGGCAAGTTGAAGCTACTGTGGTCACCTATTCTGTTAAGGATGGAAAATCAACAAAATATCTTCTGTATGGGAAGACTATGAGGTGTCACATTGGATATTGAAGGACTTCACACTAATGTTGATTTTGAAGTAATAAATATTGTCAATGAAAGTAAAACTTATCATGCATTACTTGGACTTGACTAGGAATTTGAAAATATGGCCATAATTAATCTGAAGAAGAGGTAGATGATATTTGAAGGAAACAATATGAGATTTATTGTTCCCTTATATACATTGTAAGGAGTAAGATACACAAAACCAGCTAAAGAAGAATATTGCATAGTTGACATAGACAATATCTATCAAATAACAACAAAGGAACAAGATTGAGTTAACCCTCATGCAAAACACAAGCTGAGTTGGGAGCATGATCATTCTTGTACCTCAGACTCAAAATAAGAGTTGGAGAACTAGAAGAATAGGTTGCATGAAGTATCCACAAGGTGTTGTTTAAGAATTACCAAATTAGTTCATTGTATGATATCTGAGGTATGTAACATGACTTATTATGATGGCTTAGGTGATGTAAATTGTTAGTATGAATCTTAATCGCAAGCATATGAAAAAATACCACTCTAGCTGTGCATAAAAAATAGCCCTAACAGTAAAGATGGCTGCCAATATCTTTAGATCTGCAATTAGTTGACCAAGATAAATGCTGCAAAAATCTATATCTATGAATTAAAAGACATTAAGCAGTAAATAAAAACAAGAGTTGATCCATGCATCCAATAGACAAGACAAGAATATGTTTAATGATTTTTTTATTAATGGAACCTGGGAGGAGAACATAGAAGAATGCTACCAGTCCTCCTCAATGGGATGGGTTATTTTAAGTCCTCAGCACTTCAGATATAAAATCCCTCTCTCTTGATGGTGTATAAAACCCAGATAAAAAGTGGAACTCAAAGGGAGCTCACAAGAAAAATAGTAGAAAAATGTGACAATGATGGTGGATCAAAGTGAGACCAAAAGTGTAGATCCATAGTGATATTTAAGCAAAAAAAGGTAGTGAATGAATGGAAAAACCCTTCTACTTATAACAAAATATTGATTTAGTCTAGATATTTGTGCATAATTAAAATACTATTAACCAAATCAAGATCCAAATTTTATGGAATATTTTATTATATTTGTTGGAGGGAAAAATAATTTGACTTGGGTCAAATACCTTTATTTGTAAATAATAAATAAATAAATGATTTATTTATTATTTTAAGGATGTGGTTGAGTGATAATAAAATAAATAATGATTTATTTAATTATTTATGAATGATTTAGTCATATTTAACAAGGAATATTATTTAAATAAGGTTTAAATAATTATTCCTAGAAAATAATAAGATAAGTAATGATTTATCTAATTAATTTTCATGTTTTGGGTTAAATATAACTAGGAATATTAATTAAAATGTTGTTTAACTAATTATTCCTTGAGGAAAATCAAACAAATGTAGATTTATTTAATATTTCCTCACGGGGTTTCCTGTTTAGACCATAAAAGACTTAATAAAGGTGGTTTACTAAGTTATTTTTCATAGTGAAAGAAATTTTACTTAGGGTAAAATTGGTCTTACATGTAGTACTTAGGTCCATCTAATAGCAACAGGTTAGATGACCAAAAAATGGTGTAACATATTTCTCCCCAACGCGTGATCGTTAGGAGCTAATCCTATGACCGAAGTATGTTGTAAGAACCCAATCTCTAGACACCGAGGGGGAAGTGAGAGAGAGAGATCAATATAAGGTAGACCAAAGCACTAGAGGACTAGACCTGAGGAGGCGAGACTTACATGTGTGACAAGTCTCTTTTATGAGTGAGTACCTGTGCTATAGGCGGTGGGGGAGGCATATCTATGCCCGCCGAGACAAAGTACAAAGAATAATGTGTCCAGTAAACGAGGGACTGAACTATAGAGTACATGCTAGCATAAACATGAGCCAGATAAAAATATGATAATGAATCCCACATACATACTGTGCCTGGGATAATACCCAAGACTTATACAATAATATTTGAGTACATGAGATATAGATACAACCCAGATGCCCCTGTAGATAGGAAAGGGCTTTGAAAATATGACTGATACATGCAATCGAAAAGGCACTATAAGCAGCTGAGGCCTACATCATCAAATCTATGGAGCTGCATCAAAGGCTCGAATGAAGAGGTCATCCGGGCATGTGGGGGGCTACTTGTAAGGCCACCCCCTCATGAGGGTTGAAGCATCTCACACACACCTAGGAATCACTGATCCAATCTATTGCATCACTAAACCATCAAGTATACGGATCTCGATCATGCTTTAAGGAGTTGGAGCTAAGAAAAAATCAGGTCAAAGGGCTATAAGGAGTCCCTTTTCTGGATCTGAGGCACCGAACAAGAGTGGAAGCTGAAACTAAGGTACACCGCCCTCTAGACCTGTCTTCTGGAATGAATGATCTAATTTCGACAGAAGGAGGTCTACCATAGGTGAGGCAATAAGAGATCCTAAACTAAGGCACGAGAGAAAATAGTAGAGCGACTGACAAACTAACACTAGGGATGATGATGAAATGGGGGGTACTGAGTAGCAGAAAGATGACTTCCCTTGTTAGAGCATAAAGGGCATGGATGACCTGGTAGGGATTGACACAATATCATGAGAGATAGGGGACAATAGGACTGGAGGCCATAATGTGCGACACGAGAGAGAAATTAAGCAATGAAGGATGGAATACTATAGTGAGATACAAAGGGACTTGGGATAGACTCCATGAATGTGATGATGACTCAACTCGGATGCTCTAAACAAAGGTGACTCGATGGTGCTACCACACAGTAAAAGGTCCAATGGGGACCATAAAGACATGAGTACAAGATGGTAACTGACGATCAAAATCAACACGAGCGTGGACAAGTATGGAGTTGAAGTGGTGCCCCAAGTACAAGTGTTGCAAGTGAAGAAATTCGATTTTGAGGGGTGGCAAAGTGACCCTTCTTAGACAAAAGGTGTCCTGGTGAAGTGTCAAATCACAAAAAATTATGATTTGGCTACCTAAGAGAAACAAAACATGCATTTCGGGAGGGAAATGCTAAGGATAATATTTCTTAAGATAGAGTTCGTTGTGAGGATTAGGATGGGGGTGTCCTTCGAAATCCTCTAAGAGGTATGCCCCCTTTCTTAAATCCTTACTGATGATGTAAGGGCCTAGCCATAATGAGTCAAACTTCACATGACCAAGGACATCATGGGCTTGGTCATACACTAGAACAAGATCACCTTCGTGAAAATTACGAGGGTGGAATTTTCAGTCATATTGAGCTTTGGAGCATTTCTTAGTCACTTTTATGGTTTTCAATGCAACACGACAATCTTCAAAAGCATGCTCAAGCATGATAAGTCATTTTTCTAAAGGTTGAGTGTCAAGGAGAAGTTCAATGGCTAGATGAAGGGAAGCGATTTCACACTCGATCGGTAAAACTGCCTCCTCTCCAAAAACAAGGTGGAAAGGAGTAAACCCTCTGGAGATTTTAACAAAAGTTCTATAGGCCCACAAATCAGGGAAGAGCATAAGGTTCCAGTTGGTTTTGTGCTTATCCACCATCCATTGAAGCATGGTTTTAAGGATTTTATTGATTGATTCAACTTGGCCATTACCTTGGGGGTAATAGGAGGAGGAATATTGGTGCTCAAAATCCAACAGTGAGGATAGCTCATGCCATATCTCATCTTCAAAATTTCGGCCATAGTGAGAGACAAATTATTTCAGAACTCTGAATTGAGCGTTAACATAGTTAAAGAAAAAGAGGGTTGTGGTAGCTGCCGTGTTGTTAAACGTTGGCATAGCCTCAGCCCATTTTGTGAAATAGTCAATCGCCACGATGATATACTTGTGGTTACTAGCAGATGAAGGTCGACACTCCATAAATTAGATGGCCCATTTATAAAAGGGTCCAGCTGAGATGACAAGATGGAGGGGAGTTGGAGGAGCTCGTGCCTTAGGGGCGAAATGTTGGAAATTAGAACAGTGTTTGACTGCTTCAATGCAATCACCAAAGACAGAGACCAAAAATACCCAACACGCATGATTTTCTCGGTAGTGGCAAGACCATGGAGGTGGCCACCACAAGCGCCACTATGGCAGGCATTGAGGACTTTCTCAGCTTCAACGTGTGTGAGACAACAACGAAGGAAAGTATGTACACCGCGATGATAGAGGTCATCACCGATAGGAAGGTAGCGAGGGGCCTGGTGTCAGATACGTCGTCGAGCATCATGATCAAGATGGAGGGAAAAATTTTGGCTTCGCAAGTAAATGATGATGTCACCATACCAAGGATCATCTGTGGTAATGGCGAAAAAGTGTTCATCGGGAAAATCATCATTAACTGGAGGATCTTACGTACTGGTTGGTAATTTGGAAATGAGTTCAGTGAGGGATAAACCTTTCTTACTTTTGGGTGTGACAAATTCAAGATCGAATTCCTAGAGGATAACGATCCAATTGGCATACTTCCCATTGACAATTCAACGACTCAGTAGGAAGGCCATGGGGTTGGAATTAGTCATGACCTTGGTGGAACGCATGAGGATGTAATGACGAAGTTTTTGGACCGAGAACACAACAACCAGTGCTAATTTCTCTTCATGTGAGTAGGATACAAGAGGGCCTACAAGGTTCTTACTGACATAATAGATAACATGCTCGATTCCATTGTCATATTCCTGAATAAAGACTCCAGCAACTGAATAGGTGGAAGCGGAGATGTATAGGATGAATTCCCTGTCAAAGTCAGGAGGACGGATCAAGGGAGCAGATGTGAGAGCATGTTTCAGGGCATCAAAATACTCTTGAGCATAGGCATCCCACACATATGAAATTTTAGATCAAAGGAGTCTAAGGAACCCATGCACAGTGGTGGCATAGTCAGGTACAAACTGGCGAAGGAAATTAGATTGGCCTTGGAGGCTTTGTAATTGGCTTAAGGCATGAGGAATAGGAAGCTCAAGGATCACTTGAACTTTCAATGAGTCAAGTCTTATAACATATTTGGACACAATGTAGCCTAGAAGATGACCAACAAGAACACAAAAGACACACTTTAGCAGGTTGAGATGGATATTGTACTTGCGACATCGGAGAAAGACACTACATAGATCATGGAGATGCTGCGCCCGATGTTTAGAACATGCAGTGAGGTCATCTAAATAGGCAAGAATAATATGATCCAAGTCATGGAGATAGTAAGACATGGCCCACTGAAAATTGGCTCCGGTGTTTTTAAGGCTGAATGGCATGACTCGATAGGTGAAGGTTACCCACGGACTAATAAACGTAGTCTTAAGTTGATCAACATGACGGATAACAATTTGGATGTACCCGGATAAACCATCCATGAAGGATAGAACCTTTTTCCCCGCACAATCATCAATGATTTGGTCAATGAATGGTGTGGATAAGTTGTCTTTGGGACAAGATTTGTTCAGGTCACAAAATTTGGTGAAGACACGGATGGTGCCTTATTTCTTGAGAATGGGAACTAGGTTAGACACCCAAGTGGTGTATTCAATAGGATAGATAAAACTAGCATGCTTGAACTTATTGATTTCAACTTTTATAGCCTCTAATCTGGAAGGATTAATGGGTCTCAACTTTTGATGGACATAATTGGCATCGGGCCATGTATCGATATGGTGTTCGATAATGACAGGATCAAGTTCGGGCATTTATGAATAGGACTAGGCAAAAATATTGCGGAATTCTTTGAATAGCTTGGTGTAAGCCTTAATTTCTTTCAAGGTGCAATGGGCGCCCAAGATGATATTCTCTTCTACCCCTGGTTTGTCAGAAATGTCAATTTTAATGGTAGGAGAGATATTGCCCATATTTCGTTCTTCGAAAGCATTTGGTGCAGGGATGGGATTTCTAAACCAATCTTCATTAGGAATGAATTCTTTAGTTTCCACAACATATTGGTCATGGGACTGCTACAGGAGGAAGTACGTATGGTGGTGCATATCATCCCATGGAAAGTCAGGGTTGATCATGGCTTCCATAATGTCTTCATCGGAATTGAAGATGGGTTGACTGGAGGAAGAGAGACCACCTGACGTGTTAGAGCTACTTGACTCATCATCATGTGAATAAAGGCTCACATGCTCAATGTCATGGGGGATGACGGAAGAGTAAGTAGATAAAGGATCTACTGATGTTGAGCCCAGGGTGATCACTGAAGGGAGGTCGAGCGAAACATCAGGGGAAGTCTCCACGGGGGATTCCACTGAGGGTCTCATAGATGATGATAGGTAGAAAATGAAGGCCGAAGGCTCCATCATTTTGACATCAGGAGGGGGAATGTTGATGGGAGTGGGAATGTCCTCTGGTTCTACCGAAGTATAACTCGCAAACAAGGGGGAAGTGAACTTGTTATGCTTGGCCTTGAATTGGCAGAATGCTTCCAAACAGGAACGATACTCCTCAAGGTGGGGACAGAGGTGAGTGTAATTGCCATGGAAATCACACAAAGAATAAGGGTGATTTGTGCGCATGGTTTTGATTTTTGGGATTGAATAAGGTATAGTGACATAGGCCTCAGGGATATCAGATTCCGGAAACATCTCGTTGACCATGGGCTTGAGGTGAGGTAATTCTAGATAGGTATGGGTGGCATGACCGACAACATCACACAAAGCACACTAGATAGTATGCTTTGGTGGCTGAGGAGGGATAGGGTTCGTCGATGCGACCTTGTCTTTAGTTTCCTTTTTGCTGGCTTTTCCCCTGTTACCCGAAGCTATTGCAACTGGAGGAGATTCCTGTTGAGCTGGTTGAGGCACAGTACCAACGGGAGATGTCATAAGGACTGGTTGAACCAGGGTCAAAGAAAGATAAGGTTTGGATTGACCAGGTGGGGTGGCAGCTGGGGGATCAAGGTACCAGACAGGAATACCCAGGGCCAGGTACCGAGTACACTTCAGGAGGGGGAGCTAGGAACGGTATCTAACCGGAGGGGTAATGGCCAGGCAGGAGGGATCCAAGATGGTTAAGGCCTGGTGGAACCGTTCCAGGAGGGTAAAGAGGCTCATGGATACTAGCTGTAGGTTAAGGGCTAGGAGGAAGGGGTCCAGAAGGCTAAATCTAAGGGCTAGGAGTATGCTACGGAGTGCGAGGCTACTGGCTAGCCGAAGTGGGCCGCTTGAGGGAAGCCTGAGAAAATTACATCATGAAAACATTCGATGAGCTGGGATCATAGATAGAAGGAGGAAAAATAGGGAATGTACCAAGTAAAGAGCAGTATTTGTAGACTTTGGGTGAGACACTGGTCAAAGGATTGATGGTTTTCTTATTGGCCACTGAAGAGATGATGGAATCAAGGGAGGTTTGAGACTTCGGTTCGTAATATTTCAACTGGTCAATGGTGACTATGTTTTTGTTATGAGGGAAGGAAATCTTGCGGTGAACCGCATATAGGACAACATACATTGCAAATATGTAGCTATGACCCAATAGAATGTTGTAATATAAGGGGGCATCAATGACTTCTGCGTCAACAAAAACAGTCTTTCCTACAAGAGTAATAGGATAATTGCGGAACAAGCCAATGGGCTGGGAGGCGTGGCCATCCCATGCTCGAAGAGTTATCCTGGAAGGAGCCAACTCAGGTGATCTGAGTTGCTTCCAAACCGAACTGGACATCACACAGGTGGATGCCCCCTCATCAATGATACACTAGGAAACATTGGCATTCCAGATTTTGACTAGGATTTGGAAGGCGACAGAAGCAGGAAGAGGAGGATGTTATGATCGGTCAGCATTGAAGATGATCAAGCGATCATCTGAAGGATCTACAGTACCTATGGCAGATATTAGAGCTTTTCTTTGTGAAGTTCATGACTGGAGGAGTTCTAGCGTTCAAATGGCAGCAAGAGATTGCACCAAATCATCTACTATACTATACGAATGGGCAGCTTTTCCAGAAGTAGTGTTTTGACATAATCGTCCCTTAGGGATATTGGTATGAACTTATGCCTTAGGTTGAGGGATCTGAAAAGGACCATTGGTTGTCTAAAGAGCCTCTATAGAACCTGAAGAAGGGATCTCAGGGGCAGACGTAGTGGGAGGCTTATTGTACTCACGGGACCGAGTCTGAAGGTTGAGGTCAACAGTTATAGGTTGGTCAGAGTTCATCATGAGAATCTGGTAATCGGAGGTACTAGGTGGAGGAGGTTGAGTGGCTGCCTGACATTCAGGTGG
This sequence comes from Pinus albicaulis, assembly GCA_034641835.2. NCBI lineage: Eukaryota > Viridiplantae > Streptophyta > Pinopsida > Pinales > Pinaceae > Pinus > Pinus albicaulis. Next base: position 792,555,958 of record CM076574.1, read on the forward strand.
TTGGGTAGCCACAAATACTTACTGAGGGAAAGGATTAGTAAACACAGTCGATTGACTAGGAATAGGATAGGTAGAGATGGAAGGGGAGGCTTGTTGTCCTCGAAATACTGCTTGAGACTCCCACATACGCCGCATTTGTGGTAAAAGAGGACAATCGTGTGTGTAATTACCATAAACACCACAACATGAACAAGGTTTATTCATGTGAATAGGCCTGTCTTGCTTGGGCTGAGTGCCCTGTATCTAGTTAGCAATGCTAGGAGCATTACTTTGAGGATTAGGTCTAGGATTACCAGGGGCAGATTTATTTTGAGTGCCTTTCCTATTATTTTTGGAAGGAGGAGGATTAGTCACGCCCTTATTTGCATACACTTTCCCCTGAGGGGGTGGTGGCTACTGTTGCAGGGGTTAAGAAGGCAAGGGAGGTGGAGGTGCTAATGTTGGAGGAGCTGGAGCACCAGGCTGCGGATACGAATAATAATGAGGTTGGGTAACAGTGTGGTAAACAGGAGGTTGGGAAAAAGGAGGAGGCATGTCATATCTTGGATACATGGTACCGGGAGGGGGAAAAGTGCAAGAGGTGTTGGCCCCTTCTTGAGGGAAGCCATAGCCCATGGGAGCCTGAGCGTATGGAAGAGAGAGAGCTCCAACGATACCATCAGTGGCATGAGATTCCCCTGGTGCATTGACACCACCAACTCTATGAATATCAGGTAGAACGGTATAAACATAACCCGAGTGAGCATAGATCAAGTCATATTTTAACGAAATTTGGAGAGCGGCTTCTTTGGTTTGAAGGAAATGTGATGTGACATCTTTTCCTATAGCAGGAAAAATAAATCTAAGGATCCAGTCCATGTAGACATGGTCTTCGAAGGTAGGGTCTTGACAAAGGCTCTTTCTTCCCCGCCATTCCTATACATGATTGGATAGGCGGGTCGCAGATGATTGACGAAATGAAGTCAAAAGTTCGGTACCAGTGTCATAATGAAGGGGAAGCTGGAAATAAGATGGAAAAATCCATGCAAGAGTCGCAATGGCGGTATGAGAGGATGAGGCCTGATCAACATACCACTTAGAAGCTTCGCCAGTAAGCATACGTTGGAACAACCGAAGACGGACAGATTCATCGGTAATGGAGTTAGACGAACACCACATGTGGAAAGATCAAACATGGTTAGTAGGATCTTCTCCAGCAAGACCTTCAAACTTTGGGATGTCAGAAGGGAGTTTGGTTGGCATAGCAGGCCAACCATCATCATGGCGTATAGGGTCATTTATCAACTGGTTAAAATTGGGAAGACTGAGGCCTACCATATAGGGGAGCAAGGGAGCAGCCGAGGTAGTTCCTGTTGTGGTCCCACTAGTAGTATTCCCCGCATTAGGGCCGGGGCTACCACTAGCGTTAGGCCATGAACCAGACATGGTGAAGGTGACAGGGGGGAACCGGAGGTAGAACCAGAAGGAGAACCCAATGAACCAGAAGAAGAGTCGGAGTGCGGACTCGGTGGAGGACTAACTCAAATCCTACACAGAGGAGTAAGTCTTCCTATTGGAAACTGAGGATGAAGTCCAAGAAGTCTCCAGGATAAATGCCTTGGTGGTGTAATGATGACGACACAAACACGGCACAAAGGAAAGAGAGACCAACAAGGGCAAGGAGGAGCAGGATCAACTGATTACAATGTCGAAACAAGGGCAGAGAGGTGCAGGATAAATTGATTAGAATGTTTTAAATTCTTTGCTTGGTAGTGTTAACCAAGCTCATCTTCACTTAGGGTGTGTGTGTAAAGTGTGCAACTTTAATTTTTAAACCCATAAATTTGTAGAGAAAAAGAAAAAGTGTGTTGTATAATTGAAAACAAACCTACGGATAACAGTATATGAAACTGAAATAACAGAAAATAAACAGCTAATTATGCAATAATCTAAACCCAAGGAGGCGGGCCTCTCAACAACTAGTCTATAGGTGGGCAAAAAATCTAGTTAAAACACACCAAAATAGCCAATAGATCTAAAGTCGGGAGTGACAATGACCTAAAGGTTATATCTGCTGGAAATAGGTGCAGAAAAACAACAAAAAATCAGAGGAAAGTGTTAGGTCCCTATATTACTAGTATAGTCCCTTATTTTTATTAGTGTAACCCCTTTATTGTTATTATTGTACCCTTGTAACCCCCATTTTGTTATTATTGTGCCCTTAAATTATTATTGTTAGGTCGGCTAGGATTACATTGTGGCTCACTAGGATTACATTATGGCCACATGGACTCCTATATATAGAAAGGAGGTTTTGTAAATTGTATCATCTAAGAATTGTTCATTTATGTAATGTATTGGAGGTTTCCCCCTCGAAGTGGCTTATTTCTAAGGCGTTGATATCTCTTTTCTTCTATTTTTTGAGCTGGTTACATAACATTTGGTATCAGAGCTTTGGATTCTAGGGTTTCGCTGCTCCAAACAAGTCATCGTGGAATTTTCGCTATAAATTTTTTTATACGAATTTTTAGAAGCTAAAATTGTTAGGGTGCGAAGCCAAAATCCTGAGGAAGATTGTCTAAAAATTTCATAGCTTGGTTCGCAATATTTTCAGAGATATGATCTGTGGAAGTTAGGTATTTTTTCAGGCTCCTAAACTGGTCATCGTGGAATTTTCACTATAAATTTGTTTCTACGAAGGTTCAGAATCTGCAATTTTTAGGGTACGAAGCTGAAATCCTGAGGAAACTCTTCACAAAATTTCAGAGCTTGGTTCACAATATTTCTGGAGATATGATCTCTGGAAGGTAGTGCTTTTCTAGGCTCCCGAATTTCATCACAAAGAGGTGATTGTGGGAAAAGTTCAATAACTCTCTCTCTGAGCATCGGATTGGAGTGCCGTAAAAAGTGGTCACAAGTACACGGACTTTAGTTTCTTGGCTATCAAATTTATAGGTGAAGGAAGAAACAGTGACACGTGGAAAGTCGTACAAATTTACTCTACTAAACCAATCCATAATTAGGTCATTGTGGGAGATTGGACATAACTTTGTCTTGGAGAATCCAAATCAGGTCAGACCTATGGAATTCAAAAGAGAATTCAGAGGACTAATTTAGTGCTGAATTTCAAATATTTAAGAGCAGAAATCACAGAGATAATCCAATTTCAATATCGAGCTCCTAAAAATCAAGAAAAAGGTGTGTGTGTGTGTGTTTTTTTTTTTTCCGAATTGCATAAGTCTTGTTTGAAGAATCAATTTAAATTGATTCCAAGGGCATATTGTAGAATAGATATCAGAATTGGGTTCTAAAAGATGCCCCATTAAAATAATTCAACACCCATTAAGCCTTCAGAAGGCTCTACTATGACTCATGAAGATGAAGAATTGCAACATGATCTATCAAAATTACAAGAGCAAGTGCAACAAATTTCACTCTCGCAAAGAGCAACAAAAAATGAAATGGAAGTTTTGAAGAAAGGCGTGGAAGCGAAGATGGACTGTTTGAAGAAAGGCATGGAAGCTAAGATGGATGGCATGGAAGTTGGCGTGGAAGCTAAGATGGATGGCATGGAAGCTAAGATGGATGACATGAAAGACAACATGGAAAACATGAAGAATGATCTAAAAGCAGACATAGAAGGTTTGACAAAGTTGATACAAGAAATGTTTCCTAATGGTGAAAATATAGTAGAAGAACCTCATGATGAGAACAAAATAAATGTTAATCATGATTTCATAAACTCTAATGTTGGCGGGAAGAACCACCATATTCCAAAAATGGATATGAGGAAGTTTGATGGAAAGGATCCCGTAACATGGATACTATTAGATGGAGCAATATTTTGATCTCCATAATGTGCAAAACACACAAAAGGTACGCATTGCAACTTTACATTTAGAACAAAATACATTTGTATGGTATCGATGGCTTTGCTCCCGTAAAAAAATTGTCACTTGGTCAATTTTTACGGAGGAAATGATAGCACATTATGAGGATACAAAGAGCAACACCTTCTTTATCAAATTGATAAATCTCAAACAAAAGGGTTTAGTGGGGCAGCACATTGAGGACTTCCAAAAATTGAATATAAGGGTAACTGATATTCCAGAGGAACAGAGGATCGATATCTTCATAGGAACTTTAAAGGATAACATCCAACATGAAGTTCGCGTTTTGGAACCGGATTCATTGGAGAAGGCATTCAGGTTGGCAAGAAAAGTTGAATGTAAAATAATGGCGACAAGGAAGCCTACTACTCAATTCTATAAAGAAGGAAGTGTTGCTACGCCTAGATTTCCACAACCTACAAGGTTGACACCACAACAATTGGAAGAAAAAAGAGCAAAAGGGCTTTGCTACAGTTGTGATAGAAAATACACTAAAGGTCATAAGTGTGCTGAGAAGAAATTATTTTACATAGATTGTGAAGAGGAAGAAGAAAATGAACAAGAAGAGGATATACACCAGGAACCAGCTCTAGAAGTTGAAGAAATTAATCTGACCATATCGTGTAATGCACTGGCAGGAATTACCACTCCTCAAACTCTCAAGATAGAAGGACATATCAAGAAGAAAAAAGTAATAGTTTTGATTAATTCAAGTAGCACCCATAATTTTATTCATTTTAACATAGCCAAGGAATTAAATTGTTTCCTATACCGAGCACCAGAATGTCAAGTGATGATTGCAAATGGAGGAACTATAAATTGCTCTGGAAAATGCCATAATATCAAGCTAACCATGGGGGAATATGTATTGACTATTCCAATGCTTTCCATTCCTATGGGAGGTGCTGATGTTGTACTAGGAGTACAATGGTTACAATTTTTGGGGACGGTAGCTTTTAATTTTCAAGAACTTTTCTTGAAATTTTTTTCAGAAGGAAAGGAAGTTGAATTACGGGGTATTGCGGGGAAGCCGGGAAAGATAATAAGCTCTAATGTCATGACAAAGCTTCTAAAAAAAGAACAACGAGGCGTCATTGCACAATTATGCTCACTAGAAGTTCCAACATCAAAATCATCTATTTCTGCAGATCTCCAACAAGTCTTGGACAATCATTCCAAGGTGTTTGAAACTTCCAAAGGACTCCCACCTATTCATGATCATGATCATGCTATTCATTTGATTCCAGGAAGTGTTCCTCCAAAAATCAAGCCTTATAGATATCCTTACGTCCATAGAGCGAAATTGAACGTATGATTGCAGAAATGTTAGAGGCGGGTATAATTCAACCTAGTCAAAGTTCTTTCTCTGCTCCTGTTGTATTGGTACACAAGAAGGATGGATCATGGCGAATGTGTCCAGATTATAGGGAGCTCAATAAGCTCACCATTAAAGATAAATTTCCCATTCCTGTGATTGATGAATTATTGGATGAATTACATGAAGAAATTTATTTTACCAAGTTGGATCTTCGTTCAGGATATCATCAAATTAGAATGAAGACTGAAGATATTCCAAAAACAACATTTCGAACTCATGAGGGCCATTATGAATTTTTGGTCATGCCTTTTGGCCTTACCAATGCACCTTCTACATTTCAAGGGTTGATGAATTCCATTTTCAAACCCTTCCTTAGAAAATTTGTGCTAATATTTTTTGATGATATACTAATCTACAACAGGTCTTGGAAGGATCATGTTGAACATGTTGACAGGGTGCTCAAACTATTGCAGGAGAAACAATTATATGCAAAACATCCAAATGTTTCTTTGGAGTACAAGAGGTGGAATATCTGGGTCATATTGTATCTCACGAGGGTGTTAAAGTAGACCCTAATAAAATTAAATCCATTAAGGAATGGAAAGTCCCCACAACCATAAAGCAGTTGCGAGGATTTCTTGGGTTAACAGGGTATTATCGCAAGTTTGTTAAGAATTATGGGAGAATAGCAGCACCTCTAACAACATTATTGAAGAAAGATGTATTTTCATGGACTCTTGAAGCAACTAAGGCATTTGAACATCTTAAAGAGGCAATGTGCCTAGCACCGGTCTTAGCTACGCCAGACTTCAAAAAAACCTTTATTGTGGAATGTGATGCCTCGAGAAATGGAATTGGTGCTATTTTAACGTAGGAAGGAAGACCCATTGCTTTTGAGAGTCGTCCAATTAAAGGAAAGTATTTACAGAAACCTATTTATGATAAGGAAATGTTAGCAATATTGCATGCACTAAAGAAATGGAAAACTTACCTAATGGGAAGACACTTCAAGGTAAAAACTGATCATGATAGTCTTAAGGACTTTTTGGAACAAAGACTATCTTTAGAAGAGCAGCAAAAATGGGTCACAAAGATTTTGGGTTATGACTTTGAAATAATATACAAAAAAGGAAAGCTTAATGTTGTTGCAGATGCACTCTCAAGAAAGAATGAAGAGGTGGAAGCATTGCTTTGTGCCATTTCTATTATCCAACCAAATTGGATAACCGAAGCAAGAGAGGAATGGAAGAAGGAAAAAGATGTATGGACACTCATTCAAAAGTTGCAGCAAGATCCTAGTACATCTGATACATTTAGTTGGAAAAATGATTCCTTATGGTACAAAGATCGCTTATATCTTTGTAAGAATTCCCAACTAAAAAAAAAAGATTCTTCTGGAATTGCACACTTCTCCTTTAGGAGGACACTCAGGATTTTTAAAAACTTACCACAGGGTGAAGAAAGAATTTTTTTGGGATGGCCTTAAATCTGATATTCAAAAGTTTGTGGCGTAATGTTTGGTTTTCCAGTAGAATAAAGTTGAGACAATTAAGACCCCGGGACTTCTACAACCTTTATCCATTCCAAGTCAACGTTGGGAGGAGATTTCAATGGATTTTATCACAGGTTTACCTAAGTCCGAAGGAAAGAGTGTCATCATGGTAGTAGTTGATAGAGTTACCAAGTATGCACACTTTTGTGCATTATCTCATCCATTTAAAGCAAGTACAGTTGCTACTACATTTATGGATAGAATTCAAAAGCTACATGGAAGCCCAAGGGCTATTGTGAGCGACAGAGATCCCATTTTTACTGGAAATTTTTGGACGGAGTTATTTTCTTGTTTGGGTACTCAATTAGCTCATAGCTCATCTTATCATCCTCAATCTGATGGTCAAATTGAGATAGTAAATAAATGTTTGGAAGGATATCTTCGTTGTTTTGTATCTTATAAACAAACACAATGGGTCAAGTGGTTACCTCTCGCTGAATGGTGGTATAACAATTCCTTCCATACTGCAGCAAAAATGACCCCATTTATGGCACTTTATGGATATCATCCACCATCCATCACATCATATTTGAGGGAAAATTCGAAGGTTCAAGCAGTGGAAGATCACATCGAGCATCAGCAAGAAGTTCTCCAACTCTTAAAGGATAACCTGAATTTGGCACAAAATCGAATGAAACAACAGGCAGATCAACATCGTAGCGAGAAAAGTTTTGATGTAGGAGATTGGGTATTTTTACGGCTACAACCATACAAACAAATGTCCCTCAAGCAAGCAAAGAAGGATAATAAATTATCGCGAAAGTACTATGGTCCTTACAAGGTGTTGCAAAAGATTGGTACTATGGCATACAAATTGGAGCTTCCTGCTTCTTCGCGAGTACATCCAGTTTTCCATGTTTCATGCTTAAGAAGGTTATAGGTGAAAATCTTCCAGTTCAAACAATATTGCCAAAACTTGATGAGGAAGGAAAAATCATATTGGAACCTGAAGCGGTCACGGAAACAAGAACTCGACAACTACGGAATCGATCAATTTCAGAGTATCTCATGAAGTGGAAGAACTTACCCACTGAAGATTCTACATGGGAGGATGAGAATTTTATACAGAAGCACCCAGAGCTACTCAAGCGTTGAGGACAACACTTTTTTGAAGGGGAGGGGCATGTTAGGTCCCTATATTACTAGTATAGTCCCTTATTGTTGTTAGTGTAACCCCCTTATTGTTATTATTGTACCCTTGTAACCCCCATTTTGTTATTATTGTGCCCTTAAATTATTATTGTTAGGTCGGCTAGGATTACATTGTGGCCCACAAGGATTACATTATGGCCCCATGGACTCCTATATATAGAAAGGAGGTTTTGTAAATTGTATCATCCAAGAATTGCTCATTTATGTAATGTATTGGAGGTTGCCCCCTCGAAGTGGCTTATTTCTAAGGCGTTGATATCTCTTTTCTTCTATTTTTGGAGCTGGTTACACAACAAAAGATTGTTGTAAATGAGGTAGTGAAAGGCTATATCCTGGAGGGAAGTGGAGGGGACCATAGAGGAAAACCCAAAAAAAACTAAAGGAGTTTTTTTGGATGGATAAATAACCAATCTGAAGTGGATCTAAAGGTAAGGTATCAGATCTAAAAAATGGCTGGACACTCTGAAATTTCAAACAACCTGCAGTAGCTAAAACTCTTCCACAAAAGGTGGAGGGTATTGAAGCCCTATGGGGCTAGGTTCCCACTTTTTTGAGTAAAACAGAACAAGTATAGGTCCAAAATTGGCGGAGACGAAGGTTAGACAACCCTAAACAGAGGCCCAAACAAACCCATAAAACTTTCAGAAAAACTCCTGCAAAAAGTCCAAGTCGCAGTTTTCGACCTGACTTCTACAATGGTCGCAGGTTCTGGCCTAATTTCTACACACTGGAGGTTCAGGTCACAGGTTTTGGCCCAAAAAATACGACCTGCACTTCAGGAACTCTCGGGAGCAGGTTTCAGAAGAATGTGTCGTCTTAGCTGCGGCTAATGCCCATCACCTGCGCAATAGGTCCAAAAACACACGAAAGTTAGAATTTTTAATGTTTTATGGTCTTATAGGTTAAAAAAAACATCAAGAAAATCAAAACAAGAAGCTGAAGAGAAATCCTAGGGTTTGAAGTAGCTGGATATGCAGGGATCTGAAAAATGACAGCAGTCGTAATCGTAAACCTGTGTGGAGTCGCCAGTTCATAGTATGAACCTTAATCGCAAGCGTACGAAAAAAAACCACTTTAGCTGTGCATAACAAACAACCCTAACAGAAAATATGGCTGCCAATATCTTTAGATCTGCAATTAGTTGACCAAGATAAACACTGCAAAATTTTATATTTATGCATTAAAAGACATTAAGCAGTAAATAGAAACAAGAGTTTCTCCATGCATCCAATAGACAAGACAAGAATATGTTTAATGAATTTTGTATTAATGGCACCTATGAGGAGAACATAGAAGGATGTTACCAGTCCTCCTCAATGGGATGGGTTCTTGTAAGTACTCAACACTTCAGATCTAAAATCCCTCTCTCTTGATGGTGTAGAAAACCCAGACAAAAAGTGGAACTCAAAGGGAGCTCACAAGAAAAATAGTAGCAAAATATGACAATGATGGTGGATCAAAGTGAGACCAAAAGTGTAGATCCAGAGTGATCTTTAGGCAAAAAAAGGCAGTGAATGAATGGAAAAACCCTTCTAGTTATAACAAAATATTGAGTTAGTCTAGATATTGGTGCATAATTAAAATATTATTAACCAAATCAAGATCCAAATTTTATGGAATATTTTATTATATTTGTTGGAGGGAAAATTTTTTTGACTTGGGTCAAATCCCTTTATTTGTAAATAATAAATAAATAAATGATTTATTTATTATTATAAGGATGTGGTTGAGTGATAATCAAATAAATAATGATTTATTTAATTATTTATGAATGATTTAGTCATATTTAACAAGGAATATTATTTAAATAAGGTTTAAGTAATCATTCCTAGAAAATAATAAGATAAATAATGATTTATCTAATTAATTTTCCTGTTTTGGGTTAAATATAACTGAGAATATTAATTAAATTGTTGTTTAACTAATTATTCCATGAGGAAAATAAAAAAAATGTAGATTTATTTAATATTTCCTCATGGGGTTTCCTGTTTAGACCATAAACAACTTAATAAAGGTGGTTTACTAAGTTATTTTTCATAGTGAAAGCAATTTTACTTAGGGTAAAATTGGTCTTACATGGTGTACTTAGGAACATCTAACAGTAACAGGTTAGATGACCAAAAAATGGTGTAACATAAATACTTTTCTTAATGATTATGAACAACAAGTTCCAGAAAATCAAAGGTTGTCATCCTTGGATATAGGCCTAAAAGATACTCCTGCTAGATCGTGGAATACATAGAATAAGAATATAGGAGGTTGGCAGGAATGTCGAAGACTGATGTGGATAAGGTTTGAGTAGAGAGATACAGAGATGGAGATAAGATATGATGGTCGAACTAGTCCTAGGAAGCATATCCATCTATGCACTACATCATAGAAGGAGATTCCACAACAATAATGGGTACATGGATTCATTCTTACATTAGAGACAATCCCTAATAAATGGTACCTAGAAATAGAGCTTTTACATGGTAATGAGAATTGGGAAAACATGGTTGATGGCTTCATATTAAGATTCAACTTTGAGGACGATTTCCCATACATAGATTTGGTCCTTCAGACAGTCAAGAAGAAGATCTTTGAGAATGTAACCCCACTGACATGGTAGCAACCTGATTCTTCTACCCAGATAGAAAATGCACTGGAGTGTCATAACCTTACCACAAATGATGAAGAAGATCCTTGCAACATCGACATAGCAGAGTCAAAAGGATACCACGAAGTAACTAGACATGAACCATAGATACCAGACATAATGAAGCCACTAAAGATCAAGAAGGTAAACATAATATCAGAGAAGGAACCCAAGTTTGAAATAATAGGAGATTATTGGGATGAGGATATAGTCAGTAAAGTTACTGAGTTAATTCATGAATGTCAAAAATTGTTTCCCACAATTTTTTCAGAAATGAAGGGTAAAATAGGAGATCTAGGAGTCATGAATATTATTCTTAAGCCTCATGTGAAGCCAATCAAGCAAAGGCCATACATGTTGAACACAAATTATAAGGACAAAGTGAAAGTAGAGCTTGATAAGATGTAACAACAGGAATTATTGAACCTATAGAAGAATCAGAATGGGTGAGTCTTATGGTGATACAAGAGAAGAAAACTCCAAGAGAAACTAGGATCTGTGTTGATCTGAGAAAGTTGAATGATGCATGTTTACATGATCCATTCCTTGTCCCTTTCAAAAATGAAGTGTTAGGAAATGTAGGAGGTCAAGAAGGCTACATATTTGCAGATGGATTCTTGGGTTATCATCAGATCAGGATTGCACCTGAAGATCGGCATAAGACCACATTTGATACAGAATGGGGCTCATATCAATACATAGTAATTCCTTTTGGATTAAAAAAATTCCCTGCTATATTTTCTATGGTTTTCGTCACAAATTTTAAAGAATACATCCACAATTTTTTAGAGGTATACTTTTATGATTGGACAATATTGCGATTGTCAAGAAAACATGTTGGAAGTTTAAAACTAATGATCGACACATGTAGACAATATCATATCTCTTTGAACCTAAATAAGTGCATATTTTGTGTCCCTTTTGGAATACATTTGGTACATATTGTCTATAAGCAAGGACTAATGGTGGACCCGACTAATATTGTAATCATTTTTAACTTGCCTCAATCTAAGACAATAACACATCTTCGCACTATGTTGGGACATACTGGGTATTATAGGAAGTTCATAAAGGGGTATGTGTAGGTCATTTCCCGTATGGAGAAATTGTTGAATAAGGATGTAACTTTTCAGTGGAATGAAGAATGCTATAAGAGCCTTGACATATGGAAATAAAACATGGTAGCTACACCTATACTAATATTATCTAACTCGACTAAGAAATTCCATGTCCATGTGGATTCCTCTGGTATAGATTTGGGAGTGGTACTGGCACAACCTGGTGCATGAGAGATTGATCATCCTATAGCATTTGCAAGTAGAAAGTTATCTTAAGAAGAAAATAATTAAACCACTACAGAAAGGGAAGAGTTGGCCATGGTGTATGCTTGGCAAAATTTTAGACACTATGTGTTGGGGTCACACTTTAAAATGCTTAAAGATCATTCTACACTAAAGTATTTGGTAAATAATCCTATATTTAGAGGAAATATTTTCAAATGGTTACTGTTATTCCAAGGATATGACTTTGAGATCATTGTTAAAATAGGAATATTGAATGTAAGACTTGACCATCTGTCATGAATATAAATAGGGGAATAATCAACCGGCATAAATGATAATATTCCTGATGCATAGTTGTTTGCAATAAGAGTGGCAGATGACCATTTTGTATATATCATTCAATTTTTTACCACATGAGTGGCTCCTTAGAATTAGTGGTTGAGGCAGCTGAATTTTCATTAATAGTAGGAAAAATATATAATATGGGACCATATGAGATATTATGCAGATATGTTCCTGAAAATGAAAGACAAATGATTCTAGCAGAGGCTCATGAGGGCGTAGCTGGTGGAAACTATGCAGGAAAATCTACTATGAAAAATATTTTGAGAGCAGGATTGTGGTGGCCTACACTACATAAATATGCAAATGAGTATTGTCAATCATGTGATTTGTGTCAAAAAAGAGATGAGATGCCATTGGTACCACAAGTTACATTACAGGAATTGATAAGTGGGCCATTGATTTTGTTGGACCCATCAACCCACATGGAAAGAGGACTAGTGCAAGGTGCATAATTACAAAAACTGATTACTTGACAAGATGGGCTAAGGAATAACCACTAAAGGACTGCAATTAAGTTTAATTTCGAGTACAAATTGTCTAGATTTTGATGTCTGAAGATTTTGATGAGTGACCAAGGTTCACAATTCCTAAAGAAGACTATTGAAACATTAACTGAGGAGTTCCAAGTTTATCATCAAAAGAGTACCCCTTATCACCCTCGGGCCAATGGAATAGTGGAAAAATTTAATAAAATGTTGGATAATTCCTTACTAAGGTGTGAAATGTGAATAGAGATGACTAGGACTTTATAATTCAGTAGTGTTATGGACTTATAGGACCACATGTAAGAAGTGTAAAGGTTAGACACACTTCAGGTTAGTTTATCGGCAAGAAGTCATGATGACCATGGAATAAATTGTGCCTAGCTTGAGGATTGCAACTTTTACAAATATGGCAGGCCCTAATATAATGAAGGAAAGAACGTCACAATGGTTTCCTTTGGAAGAAGATAGATTTGTAGCAAGATTCCATCACCAGGTACAAAAAGCGAGAGAAAATGTCTGGAAGGAAAATACATATTAAGCAGAAGAAGTTTTAGGTGCTAGACCTTGTTCTCCTTTATGATAGTAAGTTTGTAAAATTCATAGGAAAATTTAATATGCATTGGTTGGGCCCATATATTATCAAGTATATGACTGATGGAGGCACAGTTTAATTATCACAATTAAATGGAGAATTGGTTCAAGGAAGAGTAGATGGTAACAGTTTGAATTTGTATAGGGACAACCCTACCCTTACAGCTTTTCTATGAAGAAAGAATAAAATTCTTAGTGCCACCTGTAGTTGAAAGTGGACACTCTACTATAAACTACACTGTAGAGAGAGAGCTTCGGCACTGTATGGATTATGTTGCAGTTTGCAAGAATGGTTGCTTCGCTACAATATGGGATATGTCTGATCAAGGTGGATATTTGTGGACACCCACCTATTCCATTTGGACCCCCACCATCGGTTTTTTCATTTTTTCAATTTTTGCACAACATATTATGTTTAGTATTTTTTCGAGTCTTGAACTTCTAGAGTACTCTGAGGCCCTAAACGAAGTCTTTTGGAAAAACTGGGAGAAACATTGGAAGTTCCTCCTATGTTTCCCACATCAAAAGTTGTAGTCCTCATATATATCATTCTAACGTAGTATTGAGAACTTCAAACAAAGATATATGCCAAAGTTACGTCCTCAAGAAGATTAATGTACCAATTTACCCAAATAAGGCCCACAGTTGTGGTGCTTCATCTCGTAGGGTTAGGTTTTTGGATGTATAGGGGTTTCCATTATTTCTAAAAAATAAATAGACCTTCCAGCCTCATTGTAACATAGTTTATAGGGTCATAGCCACCACATATGTTCTCAGAGATAAGCTACCAGCGCCCTAGCTAGCTTATTTTAATTATGGCTATAAGCATATTTCTGTTATTTTATATTAATGAAATGAAGTTTTATTTCTACTACATCTCTTTGTTTATTTTTATTTCTATATATTATTTCATTCCTGCATAAATCCAGATCAGTGGTATCAGAGAGGTCTGCTCTTTCTTTTTTTTCTTTGCATGTCCCAAATGAGGTCAGGGTATAAGGAGTTAGGCCTTGATCTGATTGAACCCCTGCAAGATCAGCCTCACAAACCCCGATGACCTCCCATGGCGAAAGAAAATAAAGACGAGGGAGAAGGATATCCTATCAAATTATTTCTCCAGGAGGCCCTCGAGAAACAAAGGAACGCGATGATGGATATTTTTTCCCAAATCCTTCAACGGCTGCCCACCAGCGATGCATCTACATCCAAAATTCACTCTGGATGTACCTCTCCTTTCAAGGTACATGTCCACTTCAACATTCCTGTTTTTGAAGGCCAGATAAATGCAAAAGTCGTAGATAGATGGTTGAATTTTTTGGAAGGTATTTCTCGATCCATGATTTCTTCGACTGACAAAAGATTACTTTTGAACTCCTCAAAGCTACCCCCCATGTCAAAGACTGGCGGGAAACCTACTGTGAGCAGAAGGACGAGAGGGAACTCTCTCTGTTCTCAGTCGCGCCCACTTGGAATTTATTCCGAGATGGCATCAAGGAACAATACTACCTTGTGGGGAGCTATGAGGACAAGTACACCCAATGGACCATGATGCGGCAGCAAAGGGATCAAGATGTTCTTGAACTATTGAATTTGTTCCATACGCTGCGCACCAAGTTGGGTATTAAATATTCAGAGAGACATTTGATGCTCAAGTACCACAATTATTTGCACCGATAACTTCATGAGTAAATGGATTTCCTCAGCATTACCTCGCTTGGCACAACATATCGCTATGCCACCAAGATCAAGAAGAAATTTAAGTAGAAGAAGCAAAACTTTGGATCCATGAATCTAAAGCCAAGGAAGGAACCCCCGAACCGTAAAACAAGGGGCAAAGCCAAAGTGGGGTGACTCAAAACAACACCACAAATCCAAAGAAGGACATGGGTAAGTGGTGTGAATTTCATAACAAGCCCACTCACAACACGAATGAGTGTCGGGCCAAACAATCATTGGTGGCCGAACTTAAGGCACTCAAATCAAATGGATGTTCTAATCCTGAGTCAGAACAAGAAAAGGGGGATGATAAAGGGAAGAATATCATTGATGCAGATCCTAGTGCCATTGTTGCCCCCAACAAGTTCCATAGGGAGAATCCTAAGGATCCATAGGAGGGGGAGCACCTCTTCCATTCGCAGATGTGGGTGAAGGGTTCCCCACTGCAATTCTTTGTCGATAGCCAAAGCCAAAAGAACCTCATTGCAACAGAGTTTGTGAAGTAGCTCGGCCTACCAACCGTATCACACTCGCAGTCATATACCATTAGGTGGCTTCACCAAGGAAGGGATATTTGCATCCACCAGCAGTTTCACCTTCTATACAACATCAAGCCATTCACGGATGAGGTATTGTGTGATGTTTCTCCTCTTGATGTGTTTGATATATTATTGGCCCGACCATACTTGTGGTAGCAACATACTATGTATGAGTCTAGGCATCATTCTATTGTTATTACTTTGGGAAATAAATTTTACATGATACTACAGGTAGTACCGCCTCCTGCCATCTCTTTGACTACTGTAAAACAATGCAATAAGGCTTGTTTTGCAAACTAGGAAATTTATTTTCATTACAATTTTCCCACAAGAAAACAAGAATATTGTGGCCACATCCTCAAAATAGGGCTCCCTTGCACGACAACAGCAGATGGAAAAATTCATGGAGGAATACGAGGATATTTTCTACTCAACCACAGAGTTTCCTCTACACCGTCAGGTCAAGCACTCCATTGATACGACCCCAGGCGCGCCTCCACTTGATGTTTCCATACCTCATGCGGCCACACAAATATACTATCTATGGCTGATAAAGTAACCAAATTTATTAAACGCATCCACCACATCCGCCAACAGGTCTATGACATCTTCGACAAATCCAATACCAAAAGCGGAATGTGCCTCATCTCATGGAGGAACTCAACACAATGGGGACCATTGCTTGCTAAGGGGGGAGGAGTGATCCAAATGGATATTGGTGGCCGTCCACCTAATCCATTTATACCCCCACCATCGGTTCTTTTATTTTTTCAGTTTCAGCACATCTTACTATTTTTAGCAGTTTCTTGGGTCATGAACTTCTTGAGCCATTTTGAGGCCCTAAACGACATTTTTTGGGGAAATTGGGCACAACATTGAAATTTCCTGCAATATTTCACACATCAAAATTTGTATTCCTTGGATATATCTTTATAACAAGGTATTAAGCACGTCAAACATAGATCATATGCCAAAGTTACGTCGTCAAAGCTCGCCAGAAAAATATGACCGTTAAAAGGGAAAGTTGTCGTTGAAAGACGCGAAAAAAACACATTTGTGTGGACAAATCAATCGGATCTAGCGATAGATATGAAATTAATGAAAACAATCTGAGCTAATGATGGGGATCAAAATCATATTTGTTACAAAAGTCGCATCCTGCTAAGATTTTACACTTTTTTTTCCTAAGAATTTGAGTATTGCCTACTGTGGAGAAATTGCAGGAATTCGCATTGTTGTACGAATCCTTATGATTTCATTAGTATATTCAAAGAGAACGGATCTACCGGAATCATGGAAACAACCAAAACAACATATGATACACCTGAAGCAACATCTAAGAACCCCACAATAGCATCATCACCCATAACAGCATCACCACAAACTAGAACTTGGAGATCTCCACGAAAGAAACTGAAAAAACAACAAAGAACGAATAAGAAAAAGGACAAGAGAGCTGTCAAGCCTCACAAATAACTTGAACAAGTCAGAGACAATGAGGAAGAAGTAGAGCAAGTGCAAATGGAAACATACGGCGCAACATTTCTGTCACCTCTCCCACCATATATTCCACCTAGGAAATCAGATGCAAAACTAGTAAAAGAATCAAAGGATGAAAAGTATGGCACCTTTACACCCCTATTTCCAGAGTCAGTGCCATCTTCTAGAGAACTCCTTCGGAAAATTCTGCAGCTGAAGTTCGCGGACTAAAATTTGAATGACAGGAATAAATAGCCATGGTTCGCACCAGACATATATCTAAAATAGGTACACTACCCTGATAGTGGTGTGATGAGGTTAGAACCACAACAATGGGAGGTTGGATAAGCATAGTTAGGGTTATTGAACATGTTGAATGTGTCGTACTTCGGCAGAAGTCCAGGAAGCACAACCTGTGTCATAAAATTTCTTGTGTTGGTGCACGATGGATGCATGTGGATGGGAAAGAGGATCCCTATTGACGAATGTTGATATGGAGAATCACAATACTACTGTATCAAGGAAAAAAACCACATAGAAGAACTTGTTGGTAAAGACCAGGACAAAGAAATAGCTAAAAACATGAATAATAACTTTGGACTCACAAAAGGCAAGTGAGGATATGATATTAACTCAATCAATAACCATAGATTTTGCTTCACAATATACATATTAGCTATAAATGTCATGAGAAAGTGCCAGGATAACGAAGTCCTTGTAGTGATAGTTTCATTAGTTGCATAGTCTACCAACGGGGTTTAGTACAACTAGGTTGCATACCTCTACAAATAATTTATGTACGACCTCTTTGAGGTTCAGGAGAAAGGTACTACATTTCATTAGAATTGTTAATTTTAATAATAGTGATGCTGGCATGGAGAGATTTGGAGGGTTTGTAGTTTCCTCCAATAGCTTTAGATGTTTGTGAAGCCGCGCGGTATGCTTCGCTGGGGTATACCAATCAACCGTTGTGAGCACATGAAAACAGGATGTTTTTGTGTTATATCATATGGACTTACACATGTTGGTGAACCAACACCTTCAACGTTCGCCGAGCCTATACAAGCAATATATCTCTGTTGTGAATTTTGAGGCTAATTTCCACAAATTGTATATACAGGCTCGCAGAGTCACAAGGCAGAAATGGCATCCCCTGCCATATTTTGTAATAGTGGATGATCTATTGCACAAGTAAAACAGTGGCCCGAAAAATGTATGACTGCGATGGAGAAAGAGGTAGAGGAGATTCTAACAGAGAAGGACACATCACAACATGGGGAAGCAAGTAATAAGGATAAATATAAGGATGAGAAAGAGGAATAAAAAGATAAGCAACACGACGAGGGTCACTAGGATCCTCTTGGAGGTAATGAGTAGAATAAGGAGTTTGAGAAGACAAAGACAAACCCATTTTTCGCATAAAGCATAAAGACACACAACAAAGCTGCCACGAAGAGAAAAAATAAGGACAAGGTAGATAAGACAAATGACTTAACACAAGTGATCCTCACTGATGGGGACTTGGATCATATTGGTGATAGAATTTAGGATGCAACAACAGAATCATGAAATAAGTTAGAATATTGCTATGGCGCACTTATAACAAGTGTCAAAGAGAGCATCACAGAACTTAAGATATTGGCACAAACATTTAAATAGCCAGTGTAGGTAGTGGAGAATATTGGAGGGGAAAGCTAAGTAGAACCTACACTTGCAACACAAATATCACCTATACCTACCAGATCTCTACATTTTGAATCCTCTGAGGTTCAACAGTAGGCTAAAGCATGGAGGTATGTGAATATGAAAATTGTAGTAGTACCATTGCAGAAATTACACAAGTTTCATCTAGAGATAATATATGAGCTGAAGCTACGCGAACAACACACCTCACAGTTGAACATTCAGGTGGAAAAAGAGCAAGATTCGCTGCAGTAGAAGCTTGACCAGGGAATCAAAGAAAAGGATCAGCTAGTTCAACAGCAGCAGGTGCTGAAGGAAGTATTCAAAGCCACATGCCGAGAAGTTTCAGACTTGGATGTCTGAGAAGAGGAACCAGTGGAGGACAAGTTCAGAAAGCTCGACCTTGCAATTAAGGATAGAAGGAGAAAATTGCAGAAGTGAAATTTTAATATGAGATGAAGATCAGTGAGCTTCAAATGAAGCTACAACCAACCACATCATAGAAAGTGCGGGAGAAGAGGAAGGTCAACCTAAGAATTGCAGTGGTCAGAATCTCCCCAACAATGGTAGATTGTGGGAAGTTGTTGGATGAGACTTTATAGATTTGTACTTTTCTGCAAGAAGATCCAAATGCAAAGAAGCTACAAGAAGACATTTAGAAGAAGGATAAGTAGCTGGAGGAGATTTGGGAAACTGCAAAGACCTTACCAATCTCTTAGAAAATTTCCAAAATCAATGAAGGAAATTCCCTCCAAATGAAAATAGAGGAGTTGAGGAAAGAAGAGCAGGTTTTAATAGAGATAACTCAACCATGGCAGGATGATGCTCTCCAAATATCTTAGGAAGTGGATGGGAAGCTTCAAGAGCTTCGACATAGAGAAGAGGAAATGATGTAGAAGGCTACAGAACCAGTGACAGAAGCATTGTTGGAAGAACTGCGCAACGAAGTAAAGCAGATCAAATATATTCTGAAGCAGTTAAACAATGCCTACAACAAAATTTCAAAAAATATCATCTTAGTGACTCAAGACGAGTCACAACAGTGAGTGTTGGGGCCCTATTGGGCACAACCAAACTTGGCATAGATTTTGGAAAAGACTCTACATTTTAGGGAGAGGTGTGCATAGTGGAGAGTGCATTGGAGCACAATTTAAGGAATTAAATATACCATGTGGTGATGAAGCCCCTTATTTTTGAAAAAACGTGCAATTCTGTAAGGATCAATGGGTTTTTAGCCATGATTTCTTATTCTTAGAATTCCATGTTATTTGGACCATGGTATTGTAATGATGTAGCCCTACGATGTAATAATATATATAGGGATGAAATTTTATGTTTAGAAGAATATATGTAGAGCCGTGGGTGAATTGTTGTAATCTATATTGCATATTGAAGGGAAGTCTCTACAACTAAGTGTGGAGAGTCGTAGAGAATATTATGTAGCTGAGTGCACAGACAACCTACAACTTAATGCACAAGTCAAGAACTGGTTGTATTCAAAGATTCATCATAATAAGAAACAATTTTGTGGGCAATATTTTTGTGTTCTTGTGTGGTTGATATGTATATTTTATTATTATTTGTTGTAGCATAGTAGTTATTACATATGAAATTTACTTCAACACAATAATGGTTTATGGTTTTGTATGGTATGTTTTTGTGATTACTTGAATGTGGCGAAGTGATTTATAAGTTTTAATACTAATATAACATAATAATACCACATATCCATGTCCCTTAAGGCTACAGAAACCTAGTTCTACATCCTCCCATAGTCACTTCAGGTGAGATTGTGACCTGCTTGTAGGTCGTTGCCAAAAGGGCCAATGATTAGGGGTTTTGTTGGTGTGAAATTATAGATCGAACCTAGGTCAGCCCAAACCAAAAAAACAGATACATAGTACGCAAACTTACCTAGAGATGGAATCGACACAGTTCTAAAGACATCACTGTGTATAAGTTCTAATATTGCGTTCGCCCTCTTACCACCAGAGGAAAAACTCATCCGATTCTTCTTCCCATATACATAATGTTCACATAAGTCTCACATAAGTCGAAATCCAGAGACAAATTATCTGTATCTTCTACCATACCATTACCATGCAGTATTTGATCACTCTGGAGGAGTGAGTCCTGATATGCTAATGACACTGCCATGGGTTTGGTACCACCCTAGATATGGCCACTAGGAGACGTTGATCATAGATGATGATGTAAAAAAATTTCTTTAGAGAATTTGGCAACTTGAGAAAATCTATGACAGTGATTATGAATACCTCCCTATTAAAGAGTAAGCTTTGAATTTGTAGCTATGGTTGGTCTTCATAATGTATATTTGGCCACTTAATTTACTTTTATTTATTATTGAAAATCATATTTTAAATGCTGGAGTCAAAGGAAAATTTGATTTTGAGTGAAAGCCCCATTGCTAATTTTCAAAGAAGAGATATTGAATTTTTGAAATGTGAAGGCTCCAAAAGTTGTCAAGTTGGACCTAGCTAAATACATACCCATTGAACGAAGACAAATTACTATATAAAGTAAGTTCAACCTCCTCCACTAGGCCATTCACATTCTCTCACACAAGAAAATTTATCGACAATCAAGTAAAGGAAAAGAAGGACACATAGGATGAAAAGAAGGATGAATTAATTGTATCTTCTCTCTCTTACATCTCACATGTGTGGATAAAATCTTATTTCTCTAGTTCATATTTTTTCTAGGCATTCTATTTTAGGGGGCCAAAATTTCTGGGTGACTAACAATTGCAGGAGCGCTGAAATTTTACATCAAGAAACGCAAATTGAATTGTTGGATTAGATTCAAAGGCTTGACTTAGAGGGGAAGACTAGGTTTTACCATAGGTATAGGTGTGTCTCTTTTTGAACAAGAAGAATCTCTCTATTGAAAAAGGTCACTAGGATATCCCCTTGGTGGGTTTTCCTAGGGTAAACAATGTCTTATTTTGTGCATTGTGATCCCTACTATTCTATTATTCTTTATTATTGAATTTCTAAAGTATAATAGTTGAATGATATATTGGAATACTTTAAAATAAGATATAAATCAAATGCAATTATCATAATTTAAGAAATATTGTTCTAATCTCTCTTGCACTTATAGAATCAGCATTGTGCATCTGTGGTGTGAAATCAAAGTTCTTTTAAGACCTCAGATCTATCTCAAAGAACCAAAAGTCTCAGAAAGTTTCAATAAATTTCAAGAAGTCGAAAGGTTTATCATTAGGACGTATAGAAGCCTTTATGTCTTGGATATTTCATGTAAAATTAGAGATCAATCTACATTTTGTGCACATAACCATCCAATAGACTAGGTATATTTTGAAAGAGAAGACGTAAGAAGAAGAAATCTATCTCAGTAAGGAATCTTTTCTTCGATATCATAATTATTGCAAATTTGGAAGTCTTTGTTAGAACACTACAACAATAACAAAAGTTTTGAATATGAATACCTACTATAGATGTTAAAAGGCAGAGTCACCAGAGCAGATTTTTCTTAGTCCTGAGCATAATGATTGCTTTGTCCAAGGCCAAGGATCTTGATTGTAAAGTGACCATGAGGAGATCATAACACGGAATATTCTTGAACATCCTAAAGTTTTCTATAAAGGTCTTAGACATGCCTGGATACTTTTTTTAATCAAAATCCTAGATACATTTGCAGTGAACTCAAGCTTGATAAAGGTTTCCATGCATAACATACCTTGTCTATAAGAATTGGTCCTAGCACAATCTTGTGATCATATTTCTATCATTCCAATGTAAAAATCCACCTCCAACAATGATATTTGAAGGTCCAGAATCAAGTCTCCTAATCTCATAAGAATATTAAATGATGTCACCCTGAAAATGGGACCAAATTCATCCTTTGTGAATTTCTGGAAGGCATTAAGAAAATATCACAGTTTGGATTGACATATAAGCCTGAAATATCTTTATGAACCTTATAACCAGTACATGTATAGAGGAAGAACTAGTGCTACGCAATGTTGAAATAGTCATGGGAATTCAAACCTAGAAGAAGAACAATAAAGCTAATTCTTTAGGGTAATGACAACTCCATTATGCAAGTTGTGGATTAGATCACAACTACATAAGGAAAGATTGTGACCTTTTCTCATATTGAAGTATTGAAAATATGGTTTCTTTGAAAAATGTTAAAACATATGTTTCAAATGATTGTTGAAAGTATATTTGAGGTATACCTTTGAAAAAATCATTCTTACAGTGAAACAGATGTTGAACTATCTCTTACAAATCATGATGATATATTTGGAAAAAATGGGAGAAGCTATCATAGTATTAATTGAGCCAAAAACATCAAGTTGTTGAATTGAATACCATTGCAATTAGACCTACAGAAGCTAAATATGATTCTTTTAAGCTCACTTAGTTGTCTAAAATATCGTGAGTTCAGAAGGAAAGGCTAGGCCCCTCTTCAAGCTAAGAAGCTCTAAGGATTTCTCAATAAAGTCATTTGAAAACCCTCCACTATGATAGGTCAAGGACACAAATTACCAGAATCATTGAAGGTTTTATTGCAGAGAAATTATCGATGCCAGGAAATATATATTTTATTTACTGTTTAAGAATGATGAAGTTATTGTTTTTACAATGAAATGAATGCCAAGATATTATAAAAAAACTAACTTTGCTACAATGATTTAGAGAAAGTAGATCATCGTTGGGCACTTTTGATGTGAAAATTACTAAACCAGAATCTTATTGTAGCAATGGGAAATTATTCTCCTAATTGTTAATTTTATTTAACAATTTATTTCTTGTTTTATACGAACACTAATGAATAAATCACATTGCAATCTACACAAATAAAATTGCGGAAGAATAAGCATTGGAAGAAATGCTAGTTCACACATAAAATTAACAAAATTATTTTTGGACAAAAGTCCCTGGAAAAACCGAACTCTGGAAAACCGGAGCAGCAACTGAGAGTTTTATTATTATGCAGGAATGAGAAAATATGAGTACAAATGGATGTTGAAATACTGGAAATGCTACATAGAAAAATTATGGCAGAAATCTAGTGAGGAATTTTCCTCACCAGGAAACCTCCCAGCATGGATTGCATTGAGAAATACGACCCTCTAACCCTCTACGTCAGCCTCTGCATTGATCTGCATAGTTGGCTCGACGTCTAGCCTCAGTTTGATATATGATGAAGTGGTTTTTCCTTCTGATCATTGGAAATATGCTTGTGTGGCACTATGGGAGTCCTACCAGCCTCTAGAATTGAAAACATCTCTCCACCATAGAAAAATGATTTTTCCTCTAGAGACTAATGCACTACCCCAACGTCAGCCTCTCTGTGGTTCTTTTCCCTCTCTACAAATGCACTCATTGGATTTGGAATTCCTCCTCCAGCCTCATTGTCTCTTTCGCTCTCTCACTGCTTTGAGATGTGACTCTCTCTCTCCGGAAACTGACTACTACTACTCTGGAAATTGATTTGCCAATGAAATCGAACTCTCCAAGTGTCTTCTCCATCACCACATCGAACTCCTCTTATAATGCATTGTTGGAACACCAACGACCAATATTAAAACTTAATCAATGGCTAGGATCATCTTTGGATCGATCCATGTGAGTTGATAGACTATTATCGCCTTATCTCAATTAATACTAATTAATTAACCATATTCCCTAAGTTTAGACTTAGGAAATATTTAAAAACTAGTTAATAATCTAATTGAGACACTTCTAGGTGAAATTTCCATAAACGATTTCTAGGTTCTGGAGATCTCATGTAGTCTAGCCTCTCCACAAATTTTCACGGCTAGAACACATATGATGCTACAAAATCTAGCACTCCCTCTTAGCGACGAATGTGTTCTAGTACTTTTTCACACCTGGTATGTAATATTCCCAATTAGTCATGAGCTAATTGGAATATTCATTTTTGTTTTATTACTTTATTTAAAGAATGAAAGAGCAAAGGGGGTCCACAAAACTCCTTATAAATGAATAAATCAATGCCAAATATGAAAAGGCTAAATATTGGTTGTTAAATCAAGCACCCTTAGGTGTGAAAGGGGCTGGACATTTTAAATGGGTCAACCTTGACCAAATCTACAACGTTGTCATGGAGGAGTGGCCATCAATGAGGGACAACAAAATTTTAGATGGAGGTGCCTTGTGTGAAAGAAGCAATCTCATTGGATTTGGTTTAGGGTTTTGCAAGCTCTTGTCTTATAAAAGGAAGGGTATGGCAACATTAGAAGGTTTTTGATGTATATGATAATTTTCTGAATATATGGTCTATTTAGACATATATCTTTCTCTTTCTATTTAGCTGAGATTGGATGTTGTTTAGCATTGGGTGTTCCTAATCGGGAATCCCACCTCTTCCCATTGAGTAGCTCTTGGGAGAGTTTGTATTGCATTGTCCACTATCTAGCTCAGGGCTAAGCTTATTCTTTCAACTATAGCGTAGATCCTGTTGAGGGTTTGGTTTTTTTTGCAAGCTGCAACAAGTGGAGACTAGATCTTTCAAATCTAGGCTATTTCAGTGCTCCTTTTCAGTGGAGGAGGTTTCTACTTCATTGGGAGAATAGTATTGAAGGCATCGAGCATCATTTTCAGATCTTGGCATTAGGCCAGCCATGTTTTGATCCCTACAATGTAGTTTAGATCCAGATCTGTGTTATTCCTGTAGGTGCAGTCGCAGGGTGGTTCAACACACCATTTGGAGAGCTGATTTTATAAGTGTTGGGGATCTGCCCGTCACTTTGGAGATCTATTAGAGGAGGCTATTCTATTGCTCATATAATTTCATCCACACTTTCCAGATCTGTAATTTTTAGTAGATATGCAGTCTTAGATCTCAACTCTACAACTTGTACTTGGTGTTTTGCTAAAAACCCCAAGGGGGTTCTATAGAAGAGCTTGTATAGTGCATGGATCTAATATAGATCTAAATTTTTATGCACTTATTTGCTCTAGATATAATGTGTAATCTACAGTTGTTGTAGAGCCAATAAAATAATCCTGTAAGGGTTTTCCAATATTTATATATGGTTGCAGCACCTCATATTGAAGGATTTTCTTCATTGGAGACTTGATTTTCTTGTTATGCATCTTATGGGCCACTTCTTAAACATATTTTTCTGCTGTAATAACAAATGAAAGGTCTCCATACTGGCCTCTTACTTTTTTAATGATGATCTACGTTATTTTCCTATCATTATGCATTGTATTGCTACATTCCCTATTTGGGAATATTATAGTGGTTTCAGAGAATCATCTTGGCACAACCTGTGCATTCTAAAAGCTAATATGTCTTCTGAAGAAGGAGAGCCTATTACTGATAGAGAAAAGAGGTATCAAAAGAGGAGGCACAAAAAGTTTGATTACAAAAATGATAATGAAGACAAGGGTAAAGCCCCTTTATTTGGAGGAGAAGATGAAGAGAAGGAGTTCCCTAAGATCCTTCTTAGAGCCATGTAAGACATTGCTGGAGAGATCAAGGAGATGAGAATGGACAGATTCAAGGAATCCCCTAAAGGATTTCATCATGGAGAAGGCTCTAGCATGTCTCACCACTGGAATGATCAACCAGTGCATCAACCACAAGTTTCCCAACGCTCTACCATGCCTACATTTTTTGGCCGTGGAAATGAAGGGTTTCAAGAGCATGAATCCCTTTAAGAATATTTTGAAGAATATGAGTCTCAAAATCGTAGATTCAAATATCACTTGAGTTTTCGTGAGTTTTGTCAAATAAAGGACAATAAGACCAAGGCATCATCATAGAGGTGGTGGATTCATTCAGAATCATGATAGCACCACACTGTGGGCAGATATCTATTTTACCCAATTTTGATGGGTCATCCAAGTGTTCTGCCAAATCTTGGGTAGAAAAACTTGAGAGCATTCCGCCTGAACAAAGTTCCGTAAAATGGAAGCCATTAAGATTGCAAGTACACCTTTAAGGTGAAGTACATGATCGTGTTCCTATGGCTTGTCTACCGTAGAAATTATATACAATATGCATGTATATATCCAGACTCTCCTGATATCGCAATATTTATCTTCTTGCAAAATACAGAATCCTTCCACTATAATTCTTGTTGAAATTTAATCAATAATTTCAAAACACATGAAGCAATAAAAACACACATAACACAGTTGTTTAATGGGAAAGCCTGAAACTAAAAACCCCAACTATAATATTATGTATATCATGGAGATCATGTAACAATATCATATAAATCTTAGTACATCAAGCTCTGCGTACAATACAGTTGCCACACACTAACATAGAAGAAATATGCAAATCCATGCACCAATCTCCGCCCTCCCGCTAGCCTGCCTCCATTGAGCAATCCATGTTGATTACAAAGACCAATTTGATGTAATCCCACTCTCCTTTACTGCATTATTATCATTGGTAACTCCGATGTATATGTGGTGCAATCAATGCATCACTATAGTCACAACAGATAGTCCATCTTGTCCTTTCACCTATCTCTCCACCGGGTCTCCACTAGAACTTCCATGCACTGTAGTTAACTACTATATTGTTCAGTTGATTAATGAGTTATTATTTGTGAATTAATTAACTAATTAATTCACTCCACTCTCACTAGTGTATCATTCAGTTAGACTAGATACAACTAGCTCAACTGAGTCTAACTGAGTTAAACTGAATACAACTCCATGAACTACTCTTCCAACTTTGTCATAACTTTTCCACTTCAGTTCTAACTGAGTCCTCCATGCATGAACTCCAGTAAACCCTTAGGAATTGCGTAATTCCTTCAGCCCACTGATTTTCCAAATCTTTTCACTGAAATAAAGTGCTCCAAGAGAATAAGTTGTTGTTTATTGTCGGATTATTATTAAGAGCTAATAATAACCGACATGCATCTATTTTTAGATCAGCGATCTATAAATAGACTTCGCCCAATCTTCTAAAAATAGAATCTCATCTATTTTTCACATTTGAAGAACCATCTACAAATAGCCTCCTGCTACATATAGAATATGCTCACCATGTCTAAAAATAGACATACACCTAAAAATAGCCTGTGTGGGCCCCACCTAGTTTAGGTGATTATTTTCCAACTAGGATCAAGGATGATGTTTCAGGATGCCTCCTTCACTGTTTCTTGTTGCAATATTCAACATTCCCTCTCAACAAGAAAGGAATGTCTTTACATGCGACATGCAACTCCATGCATTCACCCTGCAACTCCATGCATCTGCTCTGCAACTTTTGCTGCAACACTTCAGAAACTGAAAGGATCCAAACAAATCAATTAGTATAATGCATCTGTCATCAAAGTATTCGACTTCTGCTTAATTACTACACTTGTCTTCAAGAACCACTACGTCGTTGAACTCTGCACCCATGCACTCTGCACTTGATGTCAACTCTGAACCGTGCTCTAGTATCCAACACTGTCACTTTGATCTCACTGCATCAATCCAAATGATCATGCTACTGCTGCTCTATGGGATCCTCGTAGCTAGGTTCAATTCATGAGATCCACACCATCTCCATGAATCCTTCCCAGAAATATCCTCTTGGGATTACTCATGCATGTCGCCCCACCTCTCACCTGGTGGTATAGCTGCATGCACTCCCTCTGCCCATCTGGCACGAAATTTCTCTGCATGAGTGGTTTCTCCCACTCCATGATCCTCATCTTGTGGCTACTCCACATCCTGAGGTTCACTCTTACCTGCATGCAAATCCTTCTCCCTCTCAAGCTTCAATTGCATGTCTTTCTTGCACTTCCCAATAGTAGGAAGCTCCGTCACAATCCCATCTACATCAAATCTATAAAGATTATTCTGCATCTCCAATTGCGGTTGCTCCACAACCTTCTGAGACTGATTCTCATGCTACACGTTGAGAGGTTCCCTCTCAACCACCAAGTCACTAACCTCTTCTTTGTTCCTCAAATCTTTGCATGCATCTTGTACCTTAGTGCATGTAGATTCTTGGCTCGCGCACATTGCAATTGTCCGGTCGTCGCAAAATTTTCTAACAAAAGAGTTGATTTTAAATTGACAATATCTCCCTCATCCGAGCTCTGATTCGATTAATTTTTTTTCAATTTGGGTATTTTTTCGCAAGGAATCCAAATATGCTATTTGTTTCTAAAAAAATTTCACCAAAAATTTTATATATTCTCTGCAAACTCGTGCACCCAAAAATTCCTTCTCTCATTCCATGTAGAAAATCTATAACACAACTCTGATACCATGTAGAAATTACATAAAATATGCATGTATATATCCAGACTCTCCTGATCTCACAATATTTATCTTCTTGCAAAATATAGAATCCTTCCACTATAATTCTTGCAGAAATTTAATCAACAATTGCAAAACACATGAAGCAATAAAAACACACATAACACAATTGTTTAACGGGAAAGCCTGAAGCTGAAAACCCCAACTATCATATTATGTGTATCATGTAGATCATGTAACAATCTCATACAAAGCTTAGTACATCAAGCTCTCAATACAATACAATTGTCACACACTAACATAGAAGAAATTTGCAAATCCATGCACCAATATCTTCCCTCATGCTAGCCTACCTCCACTGCGCAATCTAAGCTGATTACAAAGACCAATTCGATGTAATCCCACTCTCCTTGACTGCGTTATTATCATTGGCAACTCCAATGTATATGTAGATGCAATCCATGCATCACTAGTAGTCACAATGGATAGTCCATATTGCCCTTTCACCTATCTCTCCACTGGGTCTCCACTAGATCTGACATGCACTGTAGTTAACTGTTGTATTGTTCAGTTGATTAATGAGTTATTATTTGTGAATTAATTAACTAATTAATTCACTCCACTGTCACTAGTGTATCATTCAGTTAGACTAGATACAACTAGCTCAACTGAGTCTAACTGAGTTAAACTTAATACAAGTCCATAAACTACTCTTCCAACTCTGTCAATGTAATATCCCTTTTTAAGGATATTTATAAAACACAATCAAATCTAAAATAGAGATGGACTGGAGGGGTGTTTACCAGATATTTCACCTCTGAAAGAGGATGAGATTTGGAGGCTACATGGCCCTCACTAGAATCTATCTATAGAGTAAGGGCAACACAACAGATGGTACAGCAACTGGAATGCCTCCAAGGAAAAACAACCAGTGATGTGGATAATACAACAGGACATAAAATGATAGGAACATTATATGCAACAGATACACATAAAATAGAGAGAATGCTGAGCCATTTTATTATGTTGAGAATTATAAGAAAATACAATAGGTGCTCAAGTGATAGCACCCAAAACTTGCACAAGGACAATCAAGAGATATTCTCAGAATGAAAGAGGAACAACGGTTCTCCGATCTGCGTTCAAGCGGCTGGGATGTACTGACGTATAGCTGCTATTGTGCTGCAGCTGAATGGGATCCACCAAGGTGCTATCACAATTCTGCCCAACGCCCTCAATAGGTACATGCTGGCCTCTTGCACCACCTCTAGACCCTAAACCTCCAAAATGATAACGACACGGAGCTCTCACAAAATGAGTTGTAGCCTCCTCACTCAAGACTGCACAGCCACTAATGGCACTACTCCGCAACAAGCTCCAAACCTGATTCTCCTGTAAAACAATGATAGGAATTCCTCACCCGAGCAGGCACTCAAAGTCCCTCGGGGCTAAGGGTGAGATCTCTGTACGGAGACACTCGGCGCACTAAACAGTGTTGCAGATAGGCTAAACAGCCAGCGTGCTCAAAGTTGTAGTGACCAGTTCAATATGCATAAACTCCAATAATTCCCAAAATGAGGAAGCTCTCCTCCTTTTATAACGTTGGCCTTTCTCCTAAACCCTAGGCCCATGATCTTCAATGTAGCCTCTCTCGGCCCCATGCTGCCAACTCAGCCCGCGTGCTTTCCTCCACGTGCTCAAGTGAGTCCCCTTTCTGCTCAATTTTATTTACAACTTAACTATAGTCGACAAAATTGATCCAAATTAATATTCCAATTAGCTATCGCTAATTGGGAATATTACAGTCTCCCTCAGCAAAATTTTGCTTGACCCCAAGCAACTGTAGTGATGGATGCTGCAAGATTTTTTCACTCTCCCAAGTAGCATCCTCATCTGGAAAATTCTTCCACCTCACCAAGAACTCTCAGACTGTTCTGCTCCGTAGCTGCCTCTCTCTGACATCAATGATGGCTTCCGGCTGTAGCAACAAATGGCCTTCATCATCTGTGGGCAGAAGCTCCTCTGTCACTCTCACCTGCGGTCCCAAAGCCTTTTTCAGGCATGATACATGGAAAATATTATGAATATTGCTGCCTTGGGGCAGCTCCAACTCATAGGCAACTTGTCCAACCCTGCGTATCACCCTTTAGGGTTCATAAAAGAGGGGCTTGAGATTTTCAGCCCCCTTCTGTTTCAGCGTTGATTGTCGGTATGGCTATAAGCGTAGGTAGACCAAATCCCCTACCTCGAATTGTCTCTCCACCTGACCCTTGTTGGCATACAGCTTCTGCTAATTCTGTGCAGTAGCCATGTTATCCTTGAGATCTCAGAGGATGTCCTGACTCTCTTAGATCCAATCCTTGGCTCTTGGAGCCTTGCTTGCACCAAACATCATGTAAACAAAAGACAAAGCATGATAGCCATACAGTGCATAAAACAGAGACATACCGATAGACATGTGATGTGAGGTGTTGTAGCAATACTCTCCTAGGTGCAGCCACTTCAGCCACGCTCTCTGCTGCCCACTGACATAATTTCACAAGTAGCCCTCCAGCCACTTGTTAAATATCTTCGTCTGTCCATTTTTCTGTGGGTGGTAGCTGGTACGTGGTGTCAAATCCATCCCCACCAAATGAAAAATTTCATGCCAAAATCCGCCCATGAAGCAACTGTCCCTGTCACTGAAAATGGTCTTAGGAAGACCATGCAACCTGAAGATGTCCCGGAAGAACAACTTTGCCACCTGTGCTGCTGTATAGTGTGTGGATATGGCAAAGAAATGTGCATATTTTTTTAGTCGATCAATGAAGAAAAATATACAATCCTTGCCCTACACGATGGGAAACCCCGTAGTTAAGTCCATCGAAATACTCTCCCATTTCCCCTCTGGAATGGGAAGAGGCTGCAAAAATCTTGCTGGATGGTTCATCTCTTCCTTGTTGAACTGGAAAACTTCGCACTCCCTAACATGCTAGAGTATGTCCTCCTTGAGGCCCTTCCATGAGAACCTCTCTCTGATTTCCCTGTAGGTTTTGGTAAACCCCTGGTGACCAGCCAATGGTGAATCATGAGATGCCTGAAGTATCTTCTTCTTGAGCTGGGAGCCCTCAATAAATAAGATCATGTCTATGTAATAGATAATCTCATCTATCACTCTGTATCTATCATCCGCCACCTGACCATCCAGAACCTCACAAGCAAACTTGTCCTTGGAGTACTCCACCAAAAGTCTAGCCCTCCAATCTGCATCCAAACTCATCAGAGACAATGTGGCTGGTCTACGTGAAAGTGTGTTAATTACCATGTTGTTCTTCCATTTGACATACTCAATGTAAAAATCATAACCCTGATTTTTCTGATCCACTTCTGCTGCCTCTCCTGCAGCTATTTCCGCTCCAAAAATAACCTGAGGCTATTGTGATCAGTCCTCACCCTGAACCTGTTACCCACTAAGTACTGCCGGAATTTGGCCAATGCATGCATAATGGCCAGCATCTCCTTGTCATATATAGGATAAAACCGCTCATGGGGAAGGTGCTTCCAGCTCTCATAGGCTATAGGGTGGCCTCCCTGCATCAAAACTGCGTCAATCCCTTCTCCCGACGCATCACATTCCAAAACAAAAGGCTGCGTGAAATCTGGCAACGCAAGCACTGGGCAGCTGCTCATAACCTCCTTGAGCATGTCAAAGGCCCGTTGCGCTATATCTAACCAAATAAATGCCCCCTTTTTCATCAAATATGTAAGGGGTACAGCGAGCTGAGAGAAATTCTTGACGAACTTCCTGTAATATGTGAAGATGCCAACAAATCCTTGAAGTTCCGTCACATTTCTTAGCTCTGGCCAATCTTTGATGGCCTTGATTTTTTCCTCATGGACCCTCACTCCATCCACTCCTATGATGTGTCCCAAATACAACATCTCAGTCAACCCAAACTCACACTTGGAGAGATTAGCATAAAACTGTTGCTCTTCCAAGATATGCAGCATGACCTCAATGTGCTGGAGATGATCCTCCCATGTCCTGCTATATATCAGTATATCATCGAAAAATACAAACAAAAACTTCCTCAGATGACTGTGGAAGATATGGTTCATGCAAGACTAGAAAGTGGCTGGGGCGTTGGTTAGCCCAAAAGGAATAACCAAGAACTCAAAGTGGTTGTAATGGCACCTGAAAGCGTTCTTGGGTACGTCCTGCTCCCTCACTCGAATCTGATGGTACCCGGATCTCAAATCAATCTTTGAGAAGAACTGTGCTCCCGTCAACTCGTCCATCAGCTCATCAATCCTTGGTATAGGGTGCCTGTTCTTTAGGGTCTTTTTGTTCAAGGCTCTGTAATCAATGCACATCCTCAATGTGTCGTTTTTATTCTTCACCAACACCACAGAAGAAGCAAAATGGTTGGTGCTCGGTCGAATGTGTCAAAGAGCCAGCAAATCCTGGATGGCCCGCTCAATCTCATCCCAATAAGCCTTAGGGTGCCTATAGGGTGTGGTAATAATGGTCTGAATTCCCTGCTCCAGCTCAATAGTGTGCTCAAACCCCCGATTCGGTGGGCGGCCCAGTGGTATATCCCCAAACACCATGTCATAGCTGTCAAGGATAGCCTGGATATCAGGATGAACTGTCTTCCTGGTAGTCCCTGCCTCTGATGCATGTAGCTCTACTACCCATTCTATGTCTCCCTTCTGGAATTCTGCTTCCATCCGGTGGGCTGAAACAATCTGGGGTGGGTAAGTGTGCATCCCACGTATCTTCTCATGCTTCCCAGTCTTCTTATCATCCCACTCCATATCCAAGGCCTCCCAATCCGTGGTGACCTTCCCTAGAGTGATCAGCCATTGTACACCCAAGACCACATTGGTATCGGGTATGTTCACCACAAAAAAATGGTCGGTCACTGTGTAGGTACCCATAGTCACTGCCAGCTCTGGAACATATCGGGAACACTGCATCATCTGAACTCCTAGGACCAATACTGAAAATCCATCGAAGCTCTTTGTCTATATGCCTCTCCACTCAACCGTCTGCGCATCAATGAAGTTAAGGGTTGCCCCACTGTATACCAAAACTGAAACTTGTTGCCCACGTACCGTCCATCAGACACGCAGTGTCAAATACTTGGGCACTCCTCACAATGCTGCAAGGGTTCCCCCTGTGGGTGCGAAAGCTGCACCTCCCGCTCCTGGAGGTGGAGGTGGCAAATGATCTTGCGCTGTCTGCCTGTCTCCTACCTCCCCATCCTCATACTCATCCTCTTCCCCACTGCTCTCGGAGACGACCTCTATAAAATGTGCCTTGCCAGCAGCACATTTGTGTCCTGGTGCCCACAGCTCCTGACAGGTAAAGCACAACCTCTTCTTCCTCAACTCCCTCCTGGCATCATCATCTAGCTGTCCCCTACTCGGATTCCCCTTAGGAGGCGGGATCCTCACCTCCTTCCCTTTCGGCTGGAAAGCCTGTCTCTGGGGGTAAGGTGTCCTGGTCCTAGGCAAGGCATCCTCTAGATCCCGAGTCCTGCCAACTGCGTCCTGGAGTGTGGATGGTCTGGTGGATCTGACCAATCCTTGAAGTGGCTCTACTAACCCCTCAATGAACATAAATATCATCTGTGTCACAAATAGATCGAGCACCATCACTGAAAACCTCAAGAAATCTGCAATATATGTCTCCAGGCTCCTTGTCTATTTGAGCCTTGTCATCCCAACGAAATTCTCCTCCGGATCCCTTCGGTCAAATCTCTCTATCAGTCTCCAGGTGAAATCGGCATATTTGGTCACGGTCGAATGCCCGAGTGTCACCATCCCATGGAACCACCAATCTTGGGCCTCACCGTCCAAATGCAGCGTAGCCACATTGATGGCCTCCGTCTCCGCCATCTGGTTAAGCTGGAAATATATGTCCAGCTTCTCCACCCAAGATTTTTCCAAACTGTTTGATGAACCATCAAACGTAAGCAAATGGAATCTGCTCACTGTACGCTGGGCGTCTCCTTCATGATAGTGTCGGTACCCTCTGTGATGGTCGTAGGGTCTGCTGTCTCGCTTGAGCTAAACAAAGTCTCTGAATAGAAGAGCATCCCTGAACTCCTGTCCATATGTCTGGTACTCAGAAAAATAACCACCTATGTGGTCAGGCTCTGGCTCCTCCTGTGCTACAGCCTCAGTGTCCGCACTCAGAAAAGTAGGCATAGTGGCATGAGTGGGGGCATGTGATGCCTGGTGCGGAGTGGCAACCCGCTCCTACAAATTGTGTGATGTGTCCAGCCCCTCACCAACCTGGAAACCCCTTGGGGTTTCACGCTGTCTAGCCTCCACAGCCATGAATCTCTGACCCATCACCTCTATCTGCATCACCAGATCCTTCACTGATATGAGAAGTGCTTCCCCAAACTGTTTTGCATCACTATCATCTGCCATCGGCTCTCCCTGCTCTGCATCTACCACAGGCTTCTCCTGTTTCGTGTCCACCACTCGAACGCAGTCCCCCTCTTCGTAGGTGTTCTCCAACTTGCGCTCAAGATCTCTATACTTCCTACCTCTATGGTAGATGTAGCGTTTCCCTCCCAGTGTCATAGACAACTGGCTCCACAGGCTGAGCCAGAACTATGCTTTGATACCACTGTAATATCCCTTTTTAAGGATATTTATAAAACACAGTCAACTCTAAACCAGAGATGGACTAGAGGGGCGTTTACCAGACATTTCACCTCTGAAATAAGATAAGATCTGGAGGCTACCTGACCCTCACCAGACTCTGTCTATAGAGTAAGGGCAACACAACAGATGGTACAACAACTGGAGTGCCTCCAAGGGAAAACAACCAGTGATGTGGATCATAAAATAGTACATAAAATCTAGAAACAGTATATGCAACAGATACACATAAAATAGAGAGAATGATGAGCCATTTTATTATGTTGAGAATTATAAGAAAATAAAATAGGTGCTCAGGTGATAGCACCCAGAACTTGCACAAGGAAAATCAAGAGATATTCTCAGAATGACAGAGGAACAACAGTTCTCCGATTTGCGTTCAAGCAGCTGGGATGTACTGCCATATAGCTGCTATTATGTTGCAGCTGAATGGGATCCACCAAGGTGCTATCACAATTCTGCCCAATTCCCTCAATAGGTACGGGCTAGCCTCTTGCACCACCTCTAGACCCGAAACCTCCAAAGTGATAATGACACGGAGCTCTCACGAATTGAGCTGCGACCTCCTCACTCAAGACTGCACAACCACTAATGGCACTGCTCCGCAACAAGCTCCAAACCCGATTCTCCTGTAAAACAAGGATAGGACTGCCTCACCTGAGTAGGCACTCAAAGTCCCCTGGGGCTGAGAGTGAGATCTCAACACGGAGACACTCAGCGCACTAAACAGTGCTGGAGACAGGC
Source organism: Pinus albicaulis (assembly GCA_034641835.2). Classification (NCBI taxonomy): domain Eukaryota; kingdom Viridiplantae; phylum Streptophyta; class Pinopsida; order Pinales; family Pinaceae; genus Pinus; species Pinus albicaulis. The sequence continues at coordinate 792,592,253 of CM076574.1, forward strand.
TAAACAGCGAGCGTGCTCAAAGTCGTAGTGACTAGTTCAATATGCATAAACTCCAATAATGCCCAAAATGAGGAGGCTCTCCTCATTTTATAATGTTGGCCTTTCTCCCAAACCCTAGGCCCATGATCTTCAATGTAGCCTCTCTCGGCCCCATACTGCCAACTCAGCCCACATGCTTTCCTCCACTCACTCAAGTGAGTCCCCGCTCTACTCACTTTTATTTATAACTTAACTATAGTCAGAAAAATTGATCCAAATTAATATTCCAGTTAGCTATCGCTAATTGGGAATATTACAGTCATAACTTTTCCACTTCAGTTCTAACTGAGTCCTCCATGCACGAACTCCAGTAAACCCTTAGGAATTGCGTAATTCCTTCAGCCCACTGATTTTCCAAATCTGTTCACTGAAATAAAGTGCTCCAAGAGAATAAGTTGTTGTTTATTGTTGGATTATTATTAAGAGCTAATAATAACCAACATGCATCTATTTTTAGATCAGCGATCTATAAATAGACTTCACCCAATCTTCTAAAAATAAAATTTCATTTATTTTTCACATTTGACCAACCATCTACAAATAGCATCCTACAACTTATAGAATATGCTCACCATGTCTCAAAATAGACATACACCTAAAAATAGCCTGTGTGGGCCCCACCTAGTTTAGGTGATTATTTTCCAACTAGGATCAAGGATGATGTTTCAGGATGCCTCCTTCACTGTTTCTTGTTGCAATATTCAACATCTACATTGGTTCATGCCAATGTGACTGCTTATTTAGAGTTCACTAGAAGGTCGGTGGAAAGATTTGATAGAAGAGATCCAGAAGCATCATTCATGAGCCTTGCAAAGTTGAAACAATCAGGTAATGTGGAAACTTACATCTCTTAATTTTTAAGACTTTTTGTTATGGTTCCTAATTTGTCTGCAGCAAGAAGGGTGTACATGTTCATTGATGGGTTAGATGAAACTCTTCATGGATTGGTTAAGTCTACCAAGCCCACTACCCTACATGATACTATTGAGAGGGCTAGAGACCTTCAATACACCTTGCCAAAAGAAAAGGCAACTTTTCAGCATAAGCCCTCTTTTCCTTCAAAAGGAAAGGAAGAAAAGGCTGCTCCTTCAAAGGAGAGCCCATTAAAAAAACCTCTTGATGATGATGTCCAGAGAGATATAAGAAGAAGGAAGCTTTTCTTCACTTTCCAAGAGTCATGGGCACCTGGACATAAATGTGCAGCTAGAAAATCACATTACATAGAGGTCTTCTCAGATGATGAGGAGGAAGAAGAAGATGAACCAAGAAGAGGTCACGGCACTGACACTTCAGGAGGAGATCCCACACCATCAAGAGATGGGAGTGGAGCATTTGCTCCTATTGGAGGGGCTCTTGCATCTTTGAGAGGACTACCTAAGTACTTGACCTTAAGAGTTCAAGGTTCCATCTTGAATCAGAGGGTTTATGTCTTGGTTGATAGTGGGGCTACCCACAATTTTATTGATGCCCAACTAGTGAAAAGGAGGGAAATACCCACTAATGCTTTTGAGGGATTCTCTATTTTGGTCGCAGGAGATAGAACAATGCAATGCATGCATTATGTCCCATCACTAGCAGTCACCATGGGGACATATACATTGATTGATCACTTCTTTTTGGTTGACATACCAGACACCAATGTGATATTGGGTGTTCAATGGTTGATTACTTTGGGGAAAGTCACCACTGATTGGGAGGCTTTGAAAATGGAATGGGTGGATAAGAAGAGTGGTAAGACTCAAATGATAAAAGGCATGCATACATAACCCTCACATACAACTTCCACATAGAAATCAGAGATGGATTTTCACAGTGGAAGCAAGGACCTTACAATCCCATATATTATGCTTATGAGATTGCTGCATGGGACACTTTTATCTAGTGGAAAACCACCTCGAAGGCTACCTGATTCAAATTTGGTGGGATATATCTCACAACATGATGCTCCAAGCTTAGATCCAGGAGGGATGGGAGCATTGAAATACAATGACATGGTGTTGGGAGTCTTAGGTAGGCTCAAGGAGGAGGAAGATATTCTTCCAATATCATCATTACCCACTCTCATTTCAGATTATGCACTGTGGGAGGAGAAGAATGGAAGGGATGACCTTCCAACATGTACCTTTGGCATGGGATATGTCAAGGAGGATAGAAAACACATGAAAGACATTTCAGTTGATATATCATCAGTGTTGTCATTATTGGGGAGTTTAGATCCATATTGGAAATCCCTACTGTTGGTGGATTATTCCAAGCATCTTCAAACATGCATGATACTCGATGACCAGCTACATGAAGAGGGCTATTCAATCCCAGAAGGAGTCATCTATTATCATGGTAGGATCTTATTATATAGAGCCTCCCGGCTCAAGGAGAAGTTACTACAAAGAGCCAAGGAAGAGTTCTTTCTCAGCCACACATATTCCATGATATACTACAACATCATCATGAGAAACTATAGTTGGAGGGGCTTTGAAGGAGAACTACATCAGCATTTTTAGAGATGCATGAACCATGTGGAGTTGGGACAACAACATGACTCTAGAAAAGAGTTAATTCAGCCATCTATTTCTTCTTGTGAGAGAGGAGATATATTTATTCACCACTCCATTTGTTTGAGGCGGAATTTTGGTGAAGAATATGCTCATGAAAATAATGTTTCATTTGATTATTGTTTGCATTCTTTCACCATGTATATGCAGGCCATAACTCCAAGGAGTAGTATTGTACCTTACAAACTTCATGGCCAACTTTAGGCCACAAAAATTTATGAACATGGCCACTCCCTTGGAGGACAAAGGGAGATTTTGTTTCATGATGGGTGCACTCCAAAGGCTCCAAACATATCTCACACTTTCAACCATGGGGAGATCACTTGGGAAAAAAGTAAGTGGTGGGGAAACCACTTACCACATCATGATCTAATTCAGTCAGGAGATGCACTGCGCTGGTTCCACATGTGGGACTATGACCCACCTCCATATGCACAAATTTATCTTTGTACGTATGTAATTTTGATCCCATACATGGATGATGTAATTGTACTTTTTTAGGGAATGTATGGAGAGAGGACAGGAGGTATGTATGTGCCTTTTCAAGTGAGCTTGCAGTGTAGTGGGGGGAAGTTTGATAGTGGGATTTCTGATCTAAGGCCAAGAATACAATAGTAGAGAGGTAGATCCACACTAGAGAGGCAGCATAGGCCTAGCAAGAGTGATGCAAGCCCAGAAGTGGTGATGCAAACCCAGACAGGCTCACACAGAGCCAACACGGAGACTCACATAGGCCTAGAGGGGTGACACAATCTTAGAGGAGCTAACACAGAGCCATCAGAGGTAGCACTGGGATTTCGATGGGCCATATCGGGCTCGTATTCAGCAGATCCAAAAGGTGAGATAGCCACACTAAAGGGTGATGCAGTATCAGTGCATTGCTTGCTAAGGACTACGTAGGCACCTCTGGGGTTCTTCATTCTCATGCTGAATCAACCATATTATTTCTAAACATAGATAGAGGTACTTCTGTCAGTATTTTATCTGTTGGGTGAACCACTACTAGTACCCTAGTTTGTATTAAAAAATCTACATAATAATAAAACCCTCAAGAGTTGTTACACCATTTTTCTCGCATTGGATTTTTCTGAGGAAATTTGTCCAAAAAATCTTGTGTGTCTTTTGTTGAATGTGCTTAATTATACAATAATTGATCTATATATTTATGTAGGAAGCAGTGTATTTACTTCGATGCTTTTCATATATTATTAAAAATATATATATATCCAGGAGAAGTAAATCATACTAGATTTGTAGGATTTTGGTTGAGTAAATAAAAAAAATTTACATGGTATCAGAGCTACTACATATCAAGGAGAGTTCAAGCCATTATAAAACATTCTAAGTCTTTGTTGTGGGAAGGTGGTTGTCCCGAGTGACACCGCAAATCCAGGAAGAGGCAGGAAGGGTTGATGCAGTCACCATAAGGGCTCACGTAGTGACCAGAAGGGCTCACACAAAGCATATTTCAGCCAAAAAAGGTGATGTTGTAGCTATTGTAGAGGCAGGGAAGTAATTGTTGGGCCAGTATAGAGGTTTGAGTCTTCACCTTTCCAGTTGTCATAGCTGGAAGTGAAATTTGTTTTCTTCGAAAGTTGCTAGTGGGGCATTGTTTTTGTCAGTGAAAAAAAATGTGAAGAAGTGTGTGACAAAGTAAGGGGAAGTCATTCCTCGGTAGATTTTCTCACTAAGAAGTCTGATATATGATCAGCAGAGTGATTGGAGACGGCTGAAACGACAACAGTTGGTGGAGGATATCTGGGAGGGAAATCATTTGTCAAAGGGAGCATATTCTCTAGAGGGTTTCTAGCGTCAAGAAACCCAGATCCGATTGTTTTTCTGAGGGTATAAATAGAATAAGGGAGAATATTATCTACTTTGACATATTTTGAGCAGAGATGGCCGCACATGGATTGAGGGATCAGGACAGGTTAAATGGAGCATCCAACTTCGTCATCTGGAAGGAAAAAATGTTGTCAGTCCTTGAGAATATCACATCAAAGATCATGTCGAGAAGGTTATCGTTGTTCCTGTTGATGTTGATCTAATGAAGAAGTATGACGAAGTGCAAGAAAGGGCGAAGCGCTTGATTTTGGACAGGGTCAAGGACCATGTGGTCCCACACATTGCTGAAAACAAAACAACAAATGAGATGTGGATGACATTGACCACATTGTATCATGGGACTTCTATCCAGAGAAGAATGCTTCTAGAGAATTAGGTTCGGTTATTTCATATGCATAAGGGAGAGGAAATCGACCCCTTCCTCATTATATTGTAGGGGATTCGTGACCAACTGGTTGTTATGGGGGAAACTCTTTATGAGGGTCTAATGGTTAGGAATACCCTTAATGTAGTGTCTGAAGAGTGGGAGACATTTGTCCAAGGAATTTTGGGCAGATCGACACTTCCAAATTGGGAAGACATGTGGGTAGCTCTTCGACAAGAAGAGATCAAGAGGATGACCAAGGCAGGCAGTAGCAATGGAGGAATCAAGATCAAGAAGGAGGAGGAGGAAGATGCAGCTCTTGCATCTAAGGGACAATAGGGGAAATAACAGAAGAACAAGAAAGACCTTTCTAAGGTCAGATTCTTCAGGTGTGGTGAACTAGGACATTTCACCACAACTTGTCCTATCAAAAGGAAGGGAAATGAAGATTCAGATTTAAAGGTTGCAATAGGTAAGGGTGATGATGGGAGTGATGAAAATGTGGCTATGAGTGCTAATTGCCTCAAGAGAAGAGGTGGGGTGACATAGATCTGTCTATTGAACTACGAATAGTGGAAATGGGGTAGGATCCTTGAGGTTCCCAAACTCTTGGATCACATACGAGCTACGGGAGACCTTCATGATAGTAGCAAGATGATTGGATTCAGTTGGTGTGAGAGATTATGAAGGCACATTGGCAGATCTAGGATTTTTAAGACTTGAGAAGCGCAAAGAAGAGGCAACAACAACGTAGAAGCAACGCAGAGGTTTATTGGATTTCAGAAATGCAGAGCATAGTAGCAGCAGCGTAGAGTTCTAGAGGGTAAATGCACATTAGCAACATAGGGTGTTTCAGTATCAAGATGCAATCATACTGACTTATCTTTCGGGATTTGGGTGATTTCCTTAAGTTGCTTATCTCTCAATAACTGAGTTGTAGTGCAACAGTTGCTAGTGGTAGTGCTATGGGAAGCATGATGTAGCATTTAAGAGGGAGTTGTAGTATAGACGAGCCAGTGACTGTGGTAGAGTCATGGGAAGCAGTACAAAAGGAAACAATGTAGTGGATGAGGGGCATCACTCGAGCATCAAATGCACATGAGACCGATGTCGTGGATCAGAGTAATGCTTCTGGATTGAAGTGTTTCTAGATCACATTCCTCGCTAAGAGGGAGTGTTGATTTTTTGGTATCATCAGATGTCCTCTAGCTTCGAAACTTTGTGGAGCAGCTAGAACACATGAGATATCAAAGACCCAGAAAGCGTTTGGGTAAATTCCACCTGAAGCTTAAGTTATTCAAATAATTAATTATTTTAATGGAGATTGTAGTAAAGTTTATAAAACACTTTTTAGGTTTATCACCTAATCATTTATGAATAAATAATTTATCCTTTAAAAAAAATTCTTAAAATAAACCCTTTACCCTTTTTTTACTAGCTCCTTGTATTCACGTTGTAATAATTTAAGACTAAAATGTCTTTAAAAAAATTGGCTTCAAACAAATCTTTTACCTATTTTTTCACTAGAAAAAACCAATTATATTATATTAGATATAACAAACTTCTTACACATATCATAGGTCACATGTCCATCCACGTTTAGTTGGAATGTTCTATTGGAAAAAAAAATTTACATGAAAATACCTCCATAGTTTAAGAAAGTATCCCAGTACTTATATCTTTACCAAAAAGAAACCCAAAATAGAAAAGGTAGTTATCATCATTGTTCCACATATTCCTCTTTTCAAAAAAAATATCGTAACCTGACATTCCATGAGTTGTAGTAATAGTAACCAATTCTCAATGAATGGAAAATTTTCCACTATGTTGATAGATGGAATTTGCATATAATTTGTACTGTAACATACCAAAAGGAAGAAAAATACCATCTTTGGATAACCTATCAGTAACCAAATTGAATACCCTGTGTGTATGTGTAATTTTCAGATCATTGAAGTGTTTAAGGTCAACAAGAATTTTTTTCACACACACTAGTGTGGGACCACATATCCTAGTGATGCATTAGTGTGAATGCCATTTTAATTTAATAATTTGTTGCAGTGTCTAATTTAATTTTCCCTTAATTAAATTGGACAATAAAATTTAATCTTATCTCATAATCACTTGTAATATTTAACTGAGTGTGATAAACTCAGTTGGCTCATATATTTCGACTTGAGGGTGGTTGGTGAGGCATGCAGAGTGATTCTATTAGTTATCGATTTCGAATTACAGTGGGTGAATTAGTTTAATGCATGAGTAATCAGTTAACTCAGTTAGGTGAGTTAAAGTCAGTTGGACTAGTTGTAACTATTTGTTGCACTAGTAAGAGATCAAGTGAATTAAATCATATTTAATTCACAATCAATGATATTCCATGCAACTGATGATTTACTATTAATAGCTGCATGTATGTCAGTTCTAGTGGAGACCCAATTGAGACAAAGGTTAAAGGGATGTAACTATCATTTGTATCATTAGTAGGTTGCTTTCATGCAACCAAAAATCCATTGGATTTCCCATGATCCTTGTGCAATTTTGGAAGGCTAAAATTTCTAAATAATAGGGATTGCATTCCACATGAATTTCGCAAGCAAGGCAGGCTGATTAGAGGCTGATAATTGGATAAGTGTTGGTCGATTTTGTCTGAATCGGTGCGAGACAGTTGTGAGAGTGCAAGAGACTATTGTGAGAAGAGTGCATTGCAATTGTTTCATGATTCCATGGTGAATATACAATAGAATATAGAGGGGTTTTGAGTATTAATCTTTCTCCGGGAAAATATTTGTGTTGTGGTTTTATTTGATTCTTTCTTTACTTGTTGTGATTGGTGATCGTGTTTATTTTCCGCAATTAATTTTTAGAAGGATTCAATATCTTGCCTTAGCATATCGCATGATCATATTGAATCCATTGATATGCATATGTTTTTATAATTTATACATGGTATCAGAGCACAAGAAATCACTGTAGTGGAGGAGAAGTTGAGTTTGTGACTGAATAGAATTCGAATTTGCAAAAGTATTCTTAGTGCGACAGGCGAATCAAGATCGAGATGGCTTTCAATGGCTTGATATTGGAGTATGCACTCGAGGAAAGTTCCAATTATATTGCATGGAAATATAGGATGGAGGTAGTACTGGATGACAATTGGTTGAAATAATTCATTGATAATGACATTCCTAAACCCGCTGCAGCAGATGCTGCAAATCTTGATTCTTGGCAAAAGAAGGTTGCAAAGGCAAGGAAGATCTTACTAGAGGGAGTAAGAGACCACATTGTCTCAAGTCTCCATGGAAAATAAACACCATATTCAATGTGGAAATCTTTGACAAATCTGTTTCAAAGCAACAGTGATCATAGAAAATTGGCACTGAAATAAAATCTCAGGAAAATCAAAATGGAGAAATGCGACACCATTCCGAAATGTTTAAAAATTTTTGTCCAATGTCGGGATGATCTTGGGAGAGTCATAATTATTGTCGTGGATGATGACTTGGTGAGCCTAGCTCTTCTAGGACTTCCCAAGAGTTTTCATAGTTATCAGGACTCTGTCAATGGGAGGGAGAAGCTACCGAATTGGGAACGACTTTGGTTAGATTTTGTGCAAGAAGAATTCAGGTGGAATACCATGGATGGATCTTCATCCAAGATGGATGATGAAGAAAATTGTGCTTTGGCTACCAAGGCAAAGGAGGGGAAAGGAAATAAATTCCATTCCAAATATTAGTCCGGCAAAGATGGCAAGAAGCGCGACATGTCTAGAGTGAAGTGTTTTCACTATCACGAGCATGGACATCATGCCACTAATTTTACATAAAAGAAGAAGAATAAGAAGGCTTCGAGATCTGCAGCTGGTGAGGCTTTGGCCTCATAATTTGAGCTTGACTTCTTGCTCATTTCATGCATAGTTTCAAGTGCAATGGGATCAGTGTGGTACTTGGATAGTGGTGCATCTTTACACATGACGAGAGACAAAGAAATTTTCGGTATCTTGGAGGAGAAGGACCTCTAGATGCATATCGAAATGGGTGATGACAGGCAGTACAATGCTACCGGGATTGGTACAGTTACCTTCTAGAGATAGTCAGGTAAACCCTTCTTATTAAAATATTTAATGCATGTACTAGGCTAGAAGAAAAATTTTGTTTTAGTTGCAATGTTGGAGGATAGAGGCTATGATGTAGTTTTCAGTAAAGGGAAATATTTCCTTTGACACAAGGCCATAGGACAAGCCAAGAAGATTGTGATTCATGTGAATAATCTCTATAAACTTGATGTAGATGGATGCACAACATTGATGGGTAAGGCATACAAAGTGGTGAGCCAGGATGAGGGTGAGTTATGGCACAGGAGATCAGGCCATCTACACAATGGAGCCTTGAAGGTCATGTAATAGATTTCTACGAGTCTTCCCAAGGGTACTATTGCGCAGATAGACACAATAAAGGGATGTACTATGGGGAATTATGAAAAGGCCACATTTCACAAGAAGGAGAACCGAGCTTATGAAATCCTTGAGAGATTTCACTCAGACGTATGTGGACCATTCTCTATTGCTTCAATATCAAAGCATAAGTACTATGTGATATTTGTTGATGAATTTTCCAGAAAGTGTTGGATCTACTTCATGTAGAAGAAATACCAGACGTTCTCAAAAATTCTTGAGTTCAAAGCACTGGTGGAGAAAGACACGGGGAAGCATGAAGGCTCTCAGGAGCGACAATGGTGATGAGTACATCTACAATGAATTCAAGAACTTCTATAGAAAATAAGGAATTCAAAGAGAGTTGATTGTGCCTCATAACCCACAGCAGAATGGGGTCGCAGAAATAAAGAACATAACAATTGTGGGTGCAGCATGAGAAATGTTGCATGATCAGGGCCTATTATTGCATCTGTGGGCGTAGGAATGCAACACAATGATATTTGTGCAAAACCGTAGTCCTCATTAGATACTTGGAATGAGTACACCAGAGGAGGCTTTTCCTAGTAAGAAACCTGATGTTTCATATTTTAAAATTTTTGTCTCTTTTTTTTATGTGCATGTGACCAAAGATGCCAGAAAGAAGCTCGAACCAACAACTGAGATTGGGATATTTGTGGGGTACACTGATACTCCCCACAACTATCGGGTGTATTTTCCAAACAGTAGGATGATTTTTGTGAGACAGGATGTAAAAAATTTATGAGGGCAAAGCCATGTGATTGTCCCTTGAGAGGGAGCTGGATTTGTATGCAGATGAGGAACTATTGGTTCCAAAAAATTAACCTCAAGATGTTGATAAACCACATGCGGAGGATCATGGAGTGGCAAAAAACACTCATGCAGATCCATCCACCAGAAATGGTAGAAGGCACATCACATAAGCTGATAGATTGAGACTTGATGTAGCAGAGCATGTAGGAGCACCTATTTCATTGCGTAGATAGATACAATCTTCAGACAGGTTTACTTGATACATAGCTCTTATGAGAAATTTTATTGTGATAAAACCATCTTCCTTTGAGGAAGTAGTGTAGCAACCAATTTTGGTTGACGCTATGGTAGAGGAGTATGACTCCATCATCAATAATAGTGCATGGGAAATTTTCCCAATACGGGTCGAAAAATCGGTGGTTGGATCTAGATGGATCTATAAGGTGAAGTATGCGGCATATGGGAGTGTGGAGAAGTATAAGGCCATATTTGTGGCTTGGGTATTCTCACAAGTTGAGGGGATTGACTATGAGGATACTTTCGCACCAGTTGCGAGATACTCTTCCATTAGATCTATCCTTGCACTCTCAGTGTAGATGGAGTGGCACATTCATTCGATGGATGTGAAATCTTTGTTTCTAAATGCAGTTATTGAGGAAGAAGTGTACATGATAGATTAGCAAGAATGTTTCGATATATTTAACAGTGAGTCACATGTGTGTAAACTCAAGAGAGCATTTTATGGGCTGAAGCAAGCACCTTCTGCTTGGTACACTCAGATTGATAGCTATTTCACCGGGTTGGGCTTCACAAAAAGTGAAGCAGATGCAAACCTCTACCAGATTGTGGTTTATGGTAAGCTTTTTATTATCATACTTTATGTTGATGATCTAATTTTGACAGGTGATGAGCAGCTGATAGCTTCTTGCAAGGAGGATCTTGCAAGGGAGTTCGAAATGAAGGGCATGGGACTCCTTCACTATTTACTTGGTTTGGAAATATGGCAGCGGGATGGTGAACTATTTGTTTCTCAAGTAAAGTATGCCAAAGAGATTTTGGGTATGTTTCACATGGAGATTTGTAAACCCATGGATACTCCTCTTCCTGGAAATTGGAGGAAAGAGGATTCTACTTCAGGAGAAGTAGTGGACGCTACTGCCTACAAGAAGCTAGTGGGTTCACTGATGTACTTGGTGAACACCATACCAGACATTTGCTACGCAGTTAACCAGCTGAGTCAAGATATGGTTAAGCCATCCAAGCTCTTTTGGAAGGCGGGGAAGCATGTATTGACATATCTCAAGGGCACTACAAATTATGGATTATGGTACAGAAGGACAGATGGAGTGAATTTTTCAAGGCTTCACGGATACAGATTGGGCAAGCAGCCCATCGGACTGAAAGAGCACATCAAGAGGGATCTTCAGCATATGATCAACAATAGTTTATTGGTACAACAGGAAGTAGTGATATGTGGCACTCAGTTCAGCCAAGGCAGAGTACATGGAAGCAATTTAGGCTGCATGTGAGGCCATCTGGATAAGAAAGATCCTGGTTTGTTCGTTTGGTTCTTAGATGGATCCGACAGTGATACATTGCGATAACAAGTGTTGCTTTAAAATCTAGGTCAATTTAGTATTCCATGATAGGTCCAAGCACATAGAAATCTGGTACCACCATCTCAAAGATTGTGTTTAGAGGCACATTATGTTATTTTAGTACATTCCCATGGAAGATCAGGATGCAAATATTCTGACGAATGTGCTCGCCAGGAGAAAATTTGAATACCATAAACGCAGGATTGGGGTGACAGATAATCCCTTTCTTGTTGAGAGGGAGTGTTGAAGGTCAACAATAAATTGCAGCTTACACAATAATGTGGGACCACAGGTCCTAGTGATAAATTAGTGTGAAGGCAAATTTAATTTAATAAATTGGTGTAGTGTCTAATTTAATTTTCCCTTAATTAAATTGGACAATAAAATGTAATCTTATCTCACAATCACTTGTAATAGTTAACTGAGTGTGATAAACTCACTTAGCTCATGTATTTCAAGTTGAGGGTGGTTAGTGAGGCATGCAGAGTGATTCTATTAGTTATGGAATTTGAATTGTAGTTGGTGCATTATTTTAATGCATGAGTAATTAGTTAACTCAGTTAGGTGAGTTAAATTTAGTAGGATTAGTTGTAACTGTTTTTTGCACTAGTGAGAGATCAAGTGAATTAAATCATATTTAATTCACAATCAGTGATCTTCCATGCAACTAATGATTTACTATTAATATCTGCATTCATGTCAGTTCCAGTGGAGACCCAGTTGAGACAAATGTTAATGGGATGTTAACTATCAGTTGTATCATTAGTAGGTTGCCCGCATGCAACAAAACATCCACTGGATTTCCCATGATCCTTGCAAAGTTTTGGAAGGCTAGAATTCCTAAAGAAAAGGGATTGAATTCCATATGAATTTCACAAGCAAGGCAGGCTGATTAAAGGTTTTGAATTGGCTAAGTGTTGGTCAATTTTGTGTAGTTCAGTGTGAGACAGTTGTGAGAGTGTAGGAGAATCTTGTGAGAAGAGTGCATTGTAACTGTTTCATGATTCCAAAGTGACTATACAATAGAAGATAAAGGGGTTTTGAGCAGTAAGATTTCCCCAAAAAATATCTTTGTTGTGGTTTTATTTGATCCTTTCTTTACTTGTTGTGACTAGAAATCATGTTTATTTTCCGCAGTTAATTTGTAGAAGGATTCAGTATCTTTCCTTAGCATATCGCATGATCAGATTGAATCCATTGATATACATATGTTTTTATAATGTCTACATGAAGTGTTCCATGATTTTCTGAATTCTACATGTTAGCCCCCCTATAAATTTTTGACAAAGCAAAGTAGGGGGCTAAAGTGTTTTTTTTTTTTAGACTTCAAGGAATGCATCTCCCTTGAAGACACATCATCCTTGAAGTATCCTGTGCCTTTGCCTTTGATAAATTTCCCTCTGTTGACTCCCTTTATAAGGTCTCATTGTTTGCAGAAATTGTGCTCTAAAAGGTCTATATTTATCCCCTGTATCCCTGCAAAGTGTCCCTTTTCAATCCTTTTTCCCTCTGTTAAAGTCCCCCCTTTTCATCCCAAAAATCCCCTCTAAAACATTCCTACACCCTTTGGTTAGCCAAATTTCCCTTTCTTCCCTCTATCGTTTCCTATTTTCAGCCTCAAATTTCACTAAAAAGGGCCGAAAAACCCATACTCTACACATTGGGTCTTAGCCCCCTTCAGGCCAGCCCCCTTACCGTTTCCCTCTACGTGACCCAGTGCCATGACCAAGCACCCGGGCGGAAGGCGCTTATCGCATATGATATCAGGGGCAATATCGCCCGTTGATCTTCGCAGATCAGATGGTCCCCGTTAACTCCGCAAGCGCCCGTCGTTCTTCTCGTTCACCTCTCCAACCACATTCGCCGTTCGTTTAAACCACAGATCAATGGACAGATCTTCATTCCCGCTTGGTGGTCCCCGCCCCCACAGACACTATTCAGAAACAACCCGGTTTTCATCACACCGCTATTGGGGGTCGGGCGGTATTTTTTCATTGCCCAGCGATTCCACTCAGCATTCGACGCGTGGCAACGACACTATTCCAAAACTGCTACCTCATCGCATGTTATCGTTCATCCGTGGATGTGTAGTGATATCGTTGTGAGCTGTCAGATCTACCATTGCCCATCCAACGGTCATCACTCAACAAAGTTGCGCGGGGTTTAATCCAAGGTCACCGCACTCCTGGCCCACCGTTCGTCGCCCTCCGCTGCATTTTCAACCTTCGATCTCCTTTGAGATCTGATGGTCCATATTTTTTTTCCCCGCTGTTGACTTTTCCGCCATCGCCCGGTCCCGCCACATCACCCCCACGTGTATCCACCAGTTCCAAAGAAGCGAAAAACCGCCATGGTTCATATGTACTACTTTAATGGCGTGTTGCGCAAACATAATTGAATCTAGAAGCTGGTAGTATAGGGAAATGCCTAGAAAGGTAGCAGTGGCATAAATACTATCCAAGGACAGTTAAATCTCCGCAAAGAAAAAACCTATCCGGTGCCATTAAAGCCCAGATTTTGCAGATCAAGACATTTATGAAGTGGCAAAGAAACACCAGCTAGTGATAAACCAGTTCAACAAAGAGCTTTGAGCCTTAATACAGGGATTTAAAGGCAAAGCACTAGATCAGAGATGTCATGAATCACACGGAGTGTACAACATATAGAAATTCATGTATATTAGGGTTTGTACACCAGCAGAATGTTTGCCCCATAAAGGATAGAATGCCCATATAGCTTTTATTTTATATCGTGTTCCTAAAGGATTTCCCACCCTAACAACGGTCCTACAATATCAGTAGCATTAGCTACACAGCATGGCAGACTTGAATCATTGATTTATTTTTGTTCAGATTACCAGAAGTACTACAGAGCACTGCGGCCAAAGTACATCGAAGACATACCTGGAGTTAATGGAAACCTGGTGAAGACCACTCTTTCACCCAAGGGTGTCCCAGATTAATGCACAAAATTTATATAGAGTGGACTTCGGCCTCTTCCTCTTCTGGAGTCTTTAATGCTGCATTTAGTTCTTCACCTACCTTCTCTGATCCTCTGTAGCTGTAAATTCATGAAGAAACTCATTGTAAAGGCTGTTGATCAGTTATCAGAGAATTGCAAGTAGTTTCTTTTGAGACACAGTCTCTGTGTAAAGTGTTAGATAGGCTGAGGAATATGATTTCAGACTGAGTATTCAGCCATTGGCAATGTTGTACTTGACTGGTATTGCTATTTAATATGACAAGCACATTTCTTTGGATCCTGTTGTAGCCGCTACAACACCACCCAAAATTTTGGGTATATTTAAAATTTCGGGTTCCCCCTCTGCTTGCCTAGGCGTTAAAGTCTTTCACCTGACCTACAGTCAACGACATCCCGTCGACCTATCTCTAACCCCTCACGAATTGTCTCACCACCATGACTTGATGTTGTCGCTTCAATCATGCCATATGTGGGAGGGATCATCTAGCATACGCTCGAACATTCTTACCGCAGTCGCACCATGTGTAATGAGATTGCCATGCATATGTTTGAACGAGAACATTGTGTGTATTGACGAGTAAAAGCCCTCCTGCTGTAGGTCATTAAGCATATTGTTTGAATGCTGCTCTTAAGCTTGTTAGTTTCATGTGTTTTATCTGTGGTTATCATTATGGAAGAGTAATTGTGATGTTGTAATATCCCACGCAGGTTGACCCCACAGGTGACAAACTCCTCAGTCATGTCACGACATCAAGGGAAATAAAATTGGGCTCAACGACGAGGCCAAAGTTGCGGAACAGGGGAGGAGGAGGAGCAAGTGACCAGTACTGTTAAAAGGAATATTGTGTGATGCACGTTGATCAGAAAAAGAACCTTTTATGTCACTGATGCAAGGGCTTCCTTCACTAGTGCGCACTAGATACTTAAAACGCTCCGTTTGGAAATGTCCAAATCCTGCACCATACCATCTAAATGTCAAGCGGTGCACAACGGGACATATGTCACCACTTCGATGAGTCTAGCATAGCCCGGTGAACAAAGAAGACTCATAAGTTTTCTCTAGACAATGACCATCTCATTCGAGGCGTTCCTATGCCAGGTAGCAGTGCCAAAGCGCACATGTTGGTTTGCCAAGCCAAAGGCAGAGTCTTCAAATCTGTGCGCGCATCTTTGAGAAACAACATTATGGTTAAATCCAAGCTACACGGTGGATGCAGAAGTTATGGTTCTATACAAGTAAACCAAGGCGCCAACCATATGGTTTTAAAACCATATAAGGTTAAAGGAACAATATCATAAAAACACTACAAATGAACTCAAATATCGAAACCTATATTTAAAGGGTGAGGCGGAGTTTTATAAAATATGTGGGCAAAAGGGTGTTTTTAAAACATGAAGTCAAATGTTCCAATGGTGGGTTTCAATCTATCATGAAACATTTGGAACGTATACATATATAATGGTCAAAGTTTTTTTTTGTTTTGTTTTTAAAAACATAAGCACGTTGCATGGTTGAGCAAATACATTTGGTCTTGGTGCGAATTGCAACATGGAACAAAACATTTTAATAAACCCACCGCGGCAACGTTGTAACGTGGCGCATTGGTGGTCAAAGCTGCATGGACACGTGACACGCAGCCAACGTCGATAACAGTCAGAGAGTTTCGTTCAAAGCATGGAGCCAAAGACTCATGTATGGACGCAATTCTTCCATGCCGAAATCTACGTGTGAGGTGAATGTATAGCGGTATGCAAAGGTTCGACGGTAAATGTGTGAGCAGACGTATATTGTGCAGTGGTTAAATATCACGATAAATGGTGGAACAGAGTTGCATGCACACGTTGCATGGAGCCCATATGGACGATGCACGCAGTTTTAATTTATGATAAAGCATGAGAGGCAGATATAAGGGGGTGGTCGACTTCACGTTTAAAATGGCAGATCACAACTTTATGAAGACACGTTGCATGCGTGGCATGAAACCACACGTAAATACCAGCAGTCAGCTCTTAAGACACATATCAGTACCATTTAAAATTGCATTTCGTGGACATAAATATTTCGATGGCCAGTTTGGACCTATGCTGATAGTCCTGGAGCAGATAGCTATGCATATTCAGTGGTCGAAGATGCTGTGTACACATGGCGCCATGCAATCGACGTGACCGAACGTTCAACGATCCAAGGTCTAGTCTACGTTCATGGAGCCAAAACGTTAAATGATTGCGTTCCGTTGAGCTAAACGTGGATTCTTATATATATAACGGCCGAAGTTTAAAGATGGAGCGTTACATGTGATAACCGGGGTTATAATGGCGGCGTTGCAAACTGGTGCGAGTGCTTCTACATTGGAGCTTTTAAATTTGGAGCATGGATACATATAGCACTCATTTTGTGTTTAAAACCGAGAACCAAACGTTGTTACGAACCTATAGCAGCATGTTATATCAACTATAGCTCGTACAAATGCCCGCAATCGTGTCGATGGTAGATGTCCAAACTATGGTGAAACGTTGGAGCATAAACGATAACGGTCAAAGTTTACGTTAAAGCTCGGAGCAGGGTTAATGTTCTTGTCAACACCAACTGCGCTAGCTGTTTCCTGCCCTTCACCTGTTGCCAGTATGGAATGGCTCGTGATGGAGAAAGTTTCCCACTGTCGACCGTTACGTTCAGCGCCTCCCCAGGATGTATTGAATAATGTTCAGTCACCGCCCATATGAAGGTCTCGACCATGCAGGATACCACGTGGAACGTGTCACTGACCAGCATTTTTCCAGCTATGACAGCGTGAGAAGTGGCATATGATTCCATCCTGATTCAGCCATGACAGCAAAGAAAAGCGGAAATATAATTCCAGGTCGAATGCATGCACGTGAGTTTCGCTGTGACAGCTCTATCAGTGCCATTGAATATTGATTTGTCCAGGAAAAAGAGAAACGCTTGGGAAACAACCATTTGTTTCTTTTGATTCGGCAGAAGAAAGGACTGGTCGCCACTCTGCTGAATTATGGATGAGTTTCGTGCATGATAAAAAGAAGGATTCAAGGAAGGAAGTTGCGCCAAAGATTGTTTCTTGACCTGAAAGCTAGACGAAGATGCAAGCATATTCTGTCCAACAGAATTTTATCATAGGACTCATGGACCATTACCGAGCGGAACAGGATAGTGAACTAACTAGTGTTAAAGCTCTCAAACCTATCCAGGAGCAACGATTGAAGATGTAGACAACAAAAGGAACATGTGTTGAAATGCGCACGGGCGCCATAACCTTTACACATGGGCCATGTCGCTGTTGCATGAAACTTTGTGCAGCAATAAGTCGCTCTGCGCTTATGCTATCCTGTGGTTGCTAAGTCACAAGATTAGACACCAGAAAATCCGCTAATCACTTGAACTGCAGGAAAACAGTTGTATGAGCATATTATAAGTGTATGGCAATGAAAAAATATCAATCTGGTTGGAGTGGCTCTGAAAATGCATTGCAGGCTATTGCCATTTTCCTGACCTGCTAGGATAGCATTTAGCAGGAGATGGCACGAACAGAAAATCTTCGATCCTATCAATAGTTTCTTCTACAAACACTCAGAGCTTAGTGAATACCTATAGCGAAAACTGAGAATGTGAGTGAAGAGAACCTCGTGCGTGCGGAAGATGATGATCCTGACAGAAAAAGGGCACAGAGTAAGCCTACACATGCCATTATCTCTGATAAAGTTTTGACCACACAGGGGTCTAAATTCATTGTTTTCTCTTTTGCAAATTAATTAAAGTGCCCTTAGCATTATTATTATTCAATCTGTGACCTCTGTAACTTTATTGCAGGAGGAACCACTCTGTTACACATAAGAGCCAAGGTTTTCCCCAGCACACAAGGAGACATTTTCAGAACAAGCAGATGCTGGCGAAACTCCAAATAACTCGCAGATCTGGCGAGGTCGCAGGTCGCACGTCTATGTTTTTCTAGCCTTTTGCGACCCCGCGACCCAGCGACCTAGTCGCAAGGTCGCAGGGTCGCACCTTTTTCATTTTTTCCGCCTTTTGCGACCTCGCGACCCAGCGACCTAGTCGCAAGGTCGCAAGGTCGCATTTCTTTGGTTTTCCTCCTTTTTGCGACCCCGCGACCCAGCGACATAGTCGCAAGGTCGCGAGGTCGCATTTCGTCGGTTTTCCACCTTTTGCGACCCAACGACCCAGCGACCTAGTCGCAAGGTCGCAAGGTCGCATATCTATGTTTTTTCCACCTGTTGCGACTCTGCGACCCAGCGACCTAGTCGCAAGGTCGCAAGGTCACATATCTATGTTTTTTTCCACCTTTTGCGACTCTGCGACCCAGCGACCTAGTCGCAAGGTCGCAAGGTCGCATCTTAGCAATTCTCTTACAACCTGCGACCCCGCGACCCAGTCAAGTCGCAGATCGCAACAACAACTCAAGTCGCAGGTCGCAACAGCAGCTAGGTCGCAGGTCGCAACAGTGGCTCAGGTCGCAGGTCCCAAAAGGAACGAGTCGCAAGGCAACCCAACGGTCAAGAAGGTGAAAAGTCAAGGAAGCCCAACGGGCAGTTTTGGCATTATAAATACTCCTATGGGAGCTTGTAATGGGGGGATTTTTCTTTTTGGAAACTCAAGAGCTACATGGCATTGTATTGAAATATTATACACTTGTGCATATGAATATATATTCTTGTTAAAACACCCTATGGTTATGATGTGTTTTGCTGTGCGAACACTGTGTGTATTCCTTGTACAGTTTCAGAACATCCTATGATTAATGAAGCTGCACTCTTTATGTCATCATTTATGCGTCATGGCTATCTGTGTTGTATCAATGATGTTCATTCTATCATCTGCTCTATTAATGAATGTTAATGAGCTATTTTGTTAGCATTTCGTTTTATCTCTCAGGAAGTAAAGGGGTATCTTATCATAAAGAACTATTTCTTTCGTGATCAGACTACCTTATAAGCATTACCCCCAAAGATGTGTTGCTAATGACATCTCTTGAGGTGTACGTGCTTTATCTATAATCTTGCTACGCATAGTGTTTGATTCGTGTTTAATACATCAATCCTGTATTATGTATCATGTGAATAAGTGTATGTCCGCAGGTTCAAACAGGTTCTTTTGAGACCGAAGGGAAGGCGTCTTAAGCGGTAGCCGGACCCACACCCCGGACGGGATCCCTAATCCAAACGGTTCAAGGTCTAATTGGGACTTTCTACCGGGGAGATCCCCTACTGGTTGCCGGACAAATTTTCCCGTCAACAGATTTGGCGCTAGAAGGAGGGCCTGAACCTCCGACCAGATGTTTAACGAAAAGGGGGGGGCCAGATGACAAGCTGAGCCCTAAGAGCCTGCAGTTAATCTCATATCTGTAATGGCTCGTTCCCAAATCATTCTCCCGAGATGTTTGTCGGAGTTTTATGAGCCTGAATACTACATCTCCGATGAACTTATGTATCACTTGTCCCAGTTAAAATTTGATGGTGAAAATGCGGTGTCCATAACCCAAAACTGTTCAGGTTTTGTGACTTTGGTGAGTGCTATGAAATTGACGATGAGGGTTTGTTTTGTTTGCTTTTCTTCCTCACCCTCGAAGGTCGCGTTAAGAAATGGTGCTGCACTTTTCCGGAATCTTCCATCCATTCATTTGAACAACTCGCCAGTGAATTACAACAAGCTTTTCACAGGTATGATTTTCATAACGTTTTACTAAAGATAAATGACATCAGAATGGAACCTCAGGAATCTTTAGATGAGTTCTCTATCAGATTCGTTCATTATTGTTTTGAGTTCCCTGAAAAGGATGTCGATTGGAGGTTGTTAAGAGAACAGTTCGCGTATGCAATTCTCGTTTCCCTTGAACCATTTCGGTTAGCAACCCGACCTGAGCCTAGTGTTCCCTATGACAACCCGCAGGTGAACGATCGTTCTGACTTTGAGTCTTTCACGTACCATGTCGAATCTGAACACCCCAATGGCTCATTATCTCTTTTGGCTCATGAAACTTACCCCGAGCCCACTGGATGTCTCCCTGGGCTTTGTCGTAAATCTGGTTCACATTCGAATTATGAATCAAATTCACATTCGGATGATGAATCTGGTTCACATTCGGATTATGAATCTGGTTCACCTTCGGATTATGAATCTAGTTCATATTTGGATTACGAATCTGGTTCAGATTCGGATGAAGAATATGGTTCACATTGGACTATGAATCTGGTTCACATACAGATTATGAATCGACTCCTACCCTGCATAAAGTTGATTCCCTTTCAAGGTCTGCCAGATCTTTGTGTCCTTTGAATGCACGTGTTGAAAAGCCTTGCAGGGTTAACGCCCCTACGACTCAATCTTTTCGTTCATTGTTCCCTAGTTTGTTTCTTGATCCCGCCACACCAATAAATTTGTCTAGACATTCAGAGTTTTCTTATACTGGTATTGGCGAAAATCATAAGCACGCAGGTGGTGTTTCACAATCACAGTCTAAAATCGATGAATCTTTTAAATCTGATCTGTCTCACTCAGAACCTTTAGACAACCATGGGAGTGATTTCCTATCTGGGCAACTTCAAGATGTCCCCGTTATCGATCCATCCCAGTTGGTAAACCCCAGGGAGCCTAACTTGCCAGGTACCGAACTTGACCAAACCGATGGTTGCAGCGATCACTCCTTATCTGAAAACATATTCAATCATACCGCTGACGACCGTCACTCAAATCTCTTTGCTGACCATACAAAGACACCTGAATTTGATGATTCGCGTTCGGAAGATTCAAGTACCCACCAAAAAATCGAAACGCGTCAGCTTTCGCCGAACGTTTCTGAAATGACAATTCCCCAGTACCATGCTCCTTCCAGCATTAACGTGTCGAATTCACCCCATCCTGGCAAATCTGGAGAATCCGACATTTTGGATTATCAATCTGTCAGTGCGCAAACATTCGACCAAATTGATACAAAGCCCACTGACATTTTTCAAATCACCACAATTGATGATCACGCCCATTCGCCTGTTAATCTCGCCAAGCAGTCAAAGTTGGAAAGCCCCTTGCTTGAAGGTCCAGAGTTTGTTCAAAGCAGTGAAGAATTTCAGGCTCCTTTAAACGTGGATTCAGATCCCCATACCCTTAACCAAACCCAGGAGCAACCCCGGACTAGGGTTTTCGAAACTAGAATTTCTACGCTTGGATGTGCATGCATCTATAATTCGCCTGGCACTTGCATATTGTTTCCATTCCATAAAACTGGTGGTCCCCAACACCATGATGAGATTGTCGACCAACTCAACCAACCCCTTTCGGTGAATGTGCTTGCAAATAGGAATTGGCTTACCCATCACCCCTTAAATCCAGGATCGTCCATGAATGATTTTGTGTCATTTATCAATAATGTTGAGTTTCAAGAACATATTGCTGGTCATCAATATGGGAATGGGATTCAACTTGCACAATCTATTCTCGCATGTCCTTTGGTAAGTATCTCTGATCATTTTGTTGTGGCACCTGCTCCTCAGGTAAGTTTTGCTGCTGCTGCACTTTTTTGGATATTAGTTCTGATCCTGATCATTGTTGTTCTTGCAGGTCAGGGACTAATGTGGTGGCTGCACTGGAAATATGATTTTACATAACCCGACCGCATCATTGGTTAAACTAGGGTTTAGGTGTAGGCTAGCTAGGACCTGCAATAAAATTTTTATTTCAAAGTTAATTAGGTTAACTTACCAAATTTTACTTCATAGTTTAAAAGTGTGCTTGTTGTTTTTGTTTACGACTGATATCTTAGGCAACATCATGTTACGAGTATTTTCCTTCATTTCCTTTTCGGTTGCTTTTTGCTGCATAAATAATCATTGCTTGTATTGCACCTCTTTTCCACCTACAACTGGTTGATCGTTCTCGCACATGGCATTGCATTGCACCTTGAGCCTCGCTTATTACATTGCGTCATACTCTCTCTCCCTCACATCATTTTTGTCATATCGCCTGCCACTTCATGAGCCCTCATTGCAACCCTATCATCTTGCAGTCTTGTTTTGCCCCGATTGTTGAAACAGTAACCCCATTGTTTTGTGTGAGGTTGCGGTGGCTATCTCAAGAGGCAACTTTCTCTTAGGACCAGTCATCGAAGTCGCATTATCAACAAGATGCCTATGAGTCTAAACCTATTATCTGGGGAGATACGAGCCGGATGTCTGTGGGAGACCTGATGAGTTGAAATGGCCCATACCCGTAAGCCTAAGCCTTGTGCCCAGCATAGTCTTGGACATTTAAATGTGTTGTTCTGTGCACTGTGCCTATTGTGGTGAATGGGATGTGAAGGTTTGGCATGAGGGCAAACCCCAAATCAGGATATCTTTCAGTTTCTATAAAACAAGAAAAAACCTCTCATGCTCGTAAAATAAGTCGGGATCCCTCATCCGCCCATGAAAAATAAGTGCCACGAGCACATGAAAATAAGTGCTACAAGCACATGAAAAAAAATAAGGGTAAAGGATCGAGAAAGGCTTCCTGCGCAGAGAGGTAATGCAACGACTCCGCCGAGGTACTGACCAGGCTCGCTGGCAGCGGAGCAACGTTTGTGATTTCTTGAAGTGACTCCGCCGGGGTACTGTCCAGGCCTGCTGGCAGCGGAGCAACACTAGAGACTTACTTTTAAAAAATCCTGAAGATAATAAGCCCCACTGCCTTGCTGTTCACATCATCAACAAGCTACTGGCATCTGTAAGCTTTCTCTTTGATGTGTTCTGATTAGTGAGACTTAGCTGAGGCACAAGGATTAGGCATACCTGTAAAGGGCAAATGTAATACAAATGGTACCTGTGGAACTGGTTCAATATTCCCTTGCATCATTATCCGGACTCAGACTATTGTGGTGGTATTGACAGAGATACTGGATTCTACCAGTAGTTCGCCATCTGTTGTAGCCGCTACAACACCACCCAAAATTTTGGGTATATTTAAAATTTCGGGTTCCCCCTCTGCTTGCCTAGGCGTTAAAGTCTTTCACCTGACCTGCAGTCAACGACATCCCGTCGACCTATCTCTAACCCCTCACGAATTGTCTCACCACCATGACTTGATGTTGTCGCTGCAATCACGCCATATATGGGAGGGATCATCTAGCGTACGCTCGAACATTCTTACCGCAGTCGCGCCATGTGTAATGAGATTGCCATGCATATGTTTGAACGAGAACCTTGTGTGTATTGACGAGTAAAATCCCTCCTGATGTAGGTCATTAAGCATATTGTTTGAATGTCGCCTAAGCTTGTTAGTTTCATGTGTTTTTATCCGTGGTTATCATTATGGAAGAGTAATTGTGATGCTGTAATGTACGCAAAGCCGACCCCATTGTGACAAACTCCTTACCATGTCACGTCAACAAGGGAAATAAAATTGGGCTCAACGACGAGGCCAAAGTTGGGTGAACGGTGGGAGGAGGAGGAGCAAGTGACCAAAAGATCGTTAAAAGGAAGATTGTGTGATGCACGTTGACCGAAAAAGAACCTTTTATGTCACCGATGCAAGGGCTTCCTTCGATTTCAGTGCGCACTAGATACTTAAAACGCTCCCTTTGGAAATGTCCAAATCCCGCACCATACCATTCAAATGTCAAGCGGTGCACAACGGGACATATGTCACCACTTCGATGAGTCTAGCATAGCCCGGTGAACAAAGCGGACTCATAAGTTTTCTCTAGACAATGACCATCTCATTCGAGGCGTTCCTGTGCCAGGTAGTAGTGCCAAAGCGCACATGTTGGTTTGCCAAGCCAAAGGTAGAGTCTTCAAATCTGTGCGCGCATCTTTGAGAAACAACATTATGGTTAAATCCAAGCTACACGGTGGATGCAGAAGTTATGGTTCTATACAAGTAAACCAAGGCGCCAACCATATGGTTTTAAAACCATATAAGGTTAAAGGAACAATATCATAAAAACACTACAAATGAACTCAAATATCGAAACCTATATTTAAAGGGTGAGGCGGAGTTTTATAAAATATGTGGGCAAAAGGGTGTTTTTAAAACATGAAGTCAAATGTTCCAATGGTGGGTTTCAATCTATCATGAAACATTTGGAACGTATACATATATAATGGTCAAAAAAAAAATTCGTTTTGTTTTTAAAAACATAAGCACGTTGCATGGTTGAGCAAATACATTTGGTCTTGGTGCGAATTGCAACATGGAACAAAACATTTTAATAAACCCACCGTGGCAACGTTGTAACGTGGCGCATTGGTGGTCAAAGCTGCATGGACACGTGACACGCAGCCAACGTCGATAACAGTCAGAGAGTTTCGTTCAAAGCATGGAGCCAAAGACTCATGTATGGACGCAATTCTTCCATGCCGAAATCTACGTGTGAGGTGAATGTATAGCGGTATGCAAAGGTTCGATGGTAAATGTGTGAGCAGAAGTATATTGTGCAGTGGTTAAATATCTCTCTAAACGGTGGAATAGAGTTGCATGCACACGTTGCATGGAGCCCATATGGACGATGCGCGCAGTTTTAATTTATGATAAAGCATGAGAGTCAGATATAAGGGGGTGGTCGACTTCACGTTTAAAATGGCGGATCACAACTTTATGAAGACACGTTGCATGCATGGCATGAAACCACACGTAAATACCAGCGGTCAGCTCTTAAGACACATATTAGTACCATTTAAAATTGCATTTCGTGGACTTAAATATTTCGATGGCTAGTTTGGACCTATGCTGATAGTCCTGGAGCAGATAGCTATGCATATTCAGTGGTCGAAGATGCTGTGTACACACGGCGCCATGCAATCGACGTGACCGAACGTTCAACGATCCAAGGTCTGGTCTACGTGCATGGAGCCAAAACGTTAAATGATTGCATTCCGTTGAGCTAAACGTGGATTCTTATATATATAACGGCCGAAGTTTAAAGATGGAGCGTTACATGTGATAACCGGGGTTATAATGGCGGCGTTGCAAACTAGTGCGAGTGCTTCTACATTGGAGCTTTTAAATTTGGAGCGTGGATACATATAGCACTCATTTTGTGTTTAAAACCTAGAACCAAATGTTGTTACGAACCTATAGTAGCATGTTATATCAACTATAGCTCGTACAAATGCCCGCAATCGTGTCGATGGTAGATGTCCAAACTATGGAGAAACGTTGGAGCATAAACGATAACGGTCAAAGTTTACGTTAAAGCTCGGAGCAGGGTTAATGTTCTTGTCAACACCAACTGCGCTAGCTGTTTCCTTCCCTTCACCTATTGCCAGTATGGAATGGCTCGTGAAGGAGAAAGTTTCCCACTGCCGACCATTACGTTCAGCGCCTCCCCAGGATGTATTGAATAATGTTCAGTCACCGCCCATATGAAGGTCTCGACCATGCAGGATACCACGTGGAACGTGTCACTGACCAGCGTTTTTCCAGCTATGACAGCGTGCGAAGTGGCATATGATTTCGTCCTGATTCAGCCATGACAACAAAGAAAAGCGGAAATATAATTCCAAGTCGAATGCATGCACGTGAGTTTCGCTGTGACAGCTCTATCAGTGCCATTGAATATTGATTTGTCCAGGAAAAAGAGAAACTCTTGGGAAACAACCATTTGTTTCTTTTGATTCGGCAGAAGAAAGGACTGGGCGCCACTCTGCTGAATTATGGATGAGTTTTGTACATGATACACAGAAGGATTCAAGGAAGGAAGTTGCGCCAAAGATTTTTTCTTGACCTGAAAGCTAAACGAAGATGCAAGCATATTCTGTCCAACAGAATTTGATCATAGGACTCATGGACCATTACCGAGCGGAACAGGATAGTGAACTAACTAGAGTTAAAGCTCTCAAACCTATCCAGGAGAAACAATTGAAGATGTAGATAACAAAAGGAACATGTGTTGAAATGCGTGTGGGCGCCATAACCTTTACACATGGGCCATGTCGCTGTTGCATGAAACTTTGTGCAGCAATAAGTCGCTCTGCGCTTATGCTATCCTGTGGTTGCTAAGTCACAAGATTAGACACCAGAAAATCCGCTAATCACTTGAACTGCAAGAAAACAGTTGTATGAGCATATTATAAGTGTATGGCAATGAAAAAATATCAATCTGGTTGGAGTGGCTCTGAAAATGCATTGCAGGCTATTGCCATTTTCCTGACCTGCTAGGATAGCATTCAGCAGGAGATGGCATGAACATAAAATCTTCGATCCTATCAATAGTTTCTTCTACAAACACTCAGAGCTTAGTGAAGACCTATAGTGAAAACTGAGAACGTGAGTGAAGAGAACCTCGTGCGTGCGGAAGATGATGATCCTGACAGAAAAAGGGCACAGAGAAAGCCTACACATGTCATTATCTCTGATAAAGTTTTGACCACACAGGGGTCTAAATTCATTGTTTTCTCTTTTGCAAATTAATTAAAGTGCCCTTAGCATTATTATTATTCAATCTGTGACCTCTGTTATTTTATTGTAGGAGGAACCACTCTGTTACATATAAGAGCCAAGGTTTTCCCCAGCACACAAGGAGACATTTTTAGAACAAGCAGATGCTGGCGAAACTCCAAATAACTCGCAGATCTGGCGAGGTCGCAGGTCGTACGTCTATGTTTTTCTCGCCTTTTGCGACCCCGCGACCCAGCGACCTAGTCGCAAGGTCGCAGGGTCGCACCTTTTCATTTTTTCCGCCTTTTGCGACCTCGCGACCCAGCGACCTAGTCGCAAGGTCGCAAGGTCGCATTTCTTTGGTTTTCCTCCTTTTTGCGACCCCGCGACCCAGCGACATAGTCGCAAGGTCGCAAGGTCGCATTTCGTCGGTTTTCTACCTTTTGCGACCTAGCGACCCAGCGACCTAGTCGCAAGGTCGCATATCTATGTTTTTCCCACCTGTTGCGACTCTGTGACCCAGCGACCTAGTCGCAAGGTCGCAAGGTCGCATATCTATGTTTTTTTCCACCTTTTGTGACTCTGCGACCCAACGACCTAGTCACAAGGTCGCATCTTGGAAATTCTCTTACAACCTGTGACCCCGCGACCCAGTCAAGTCGCAGATCACAACAACACCTCAGGTCGCAAGTTGCAACAGCAGCCAGGTCGCAGGTCGCAACAGTGGCTCAGGTCCCAGGTCAGAAAAGGAATGGGTCGCAAGGCAACCCAATGGTCAAGAAGGTGAACAGTCAAGGAAGCCCAACGGGCAGTTTTGGCATTATAAATACTCCTACGGGAGCTTGTAATGGGGGGCTTTTTCTTTTTGGAAACTCAAGAGCTACATGGCATTGTATTGAAAGATTATACACTTGTGCATATGAATATAGATTCTTGTTAAAACACCCTATGGTTATGATGTGTTTTTCTGTGCGAACACTGTGTGTATTCCTTGTACAGTTTCAGAACATCCTATGATTAATGACGCTGCACTCTTTATGTCATCATTTATGCGTCATGGCTATCTGTGTTGTATCAATGATGTTCATTTCATCATCTGCTCTATTAATGAATGTTAACGAACTATTTTGTTATCATTTCATTTTATCTTTCAGGAAGTAAAGGGGTACCTTATCATAAAGAACTATTTCTTTTGTGATCAGACTACCTTATAAGCATTACCCCCAAAGATGTGTTGCTAATGACATCTCTTGAGGTGTACGTGCTTTATCTATAATCTTGCTACACATAGTGTTTGATTCGTGTTTAATACGTCAATCCTGTATTATGTATCATGTGAATAAGTGTATGTCCGCAGGTTCAAACAGGTTCTTTTGAGACCGAAGGGAAGGCGTCTTAAGCGGTAGCCGGACCCACACCCCGGAAGGGATCCCTACTCCAAACGGTTCAAGGTTTAATTGGGACTTTCTACTGGGGAGATCCCCTACTGTTGGCCGGACAAATTTTCCCGTCAACAGATTTGGCACTAGAAGGAGGGCCTGAACCTCCGACCATATGTTTAACGAAAAGGGGGGGCCAGATGACAAGCTAAGCCCTCAGAGCCTGCAGTTAATCTCATATCTGTAATGGCTCGTTCCCAAATCATTCTCCCGAGATGTTTGTCGGAGTTTTATGAGCTTGGATACTACATCTCCGATGAACTTATGTATCACAAGTCCCAGTTAAAATTTGATGGTGAAAATGGGGTGTCCATAACCCAACAGTGTTCATATTTTTGTGACTTTGGTGAGTGCTATGAAATTGACGATGAGGGTTTGTTTTCTTTTCTTTTCTTCCTCACCCTCAAAGGTCGCGCTAAGCAATGGTGCTGCACTTTGCCAGAATCTTCCATCCATTCATTTGAACAACTCGCCACTGAATTACAACAAGATTTTCACAGGTATGATTTTCATAACGTTTTACTAAAGATAAATGACATCAGAATGGAACCTCGGGAATATTTAGATGAGTTCTCTATCAGATTCATTCATTATTGTTTTGAGTTCCCTGATAAGGATGTCGATTGGAGGTTGTTAAGAGAACAGTTCGCCTATGCGATTCTTGTTTCCCTTCAACCATTTCAGTTAGCAACCCGACCTGAGCCTAGTGTTCCCTATGACAACCCACAAGTCAACGGTTGTTCTGAATTTGAGTCTTTCACGTACCATGTCGAATCTGAACACCCCAGTGGCTCATTATCTCTTTTGACTCATGAAACCTACCCCGAGCCCACTCGATGTCTCCATGGACATAGTCCTAAATCTGGTTCACATTCGGATTATGAGTCTGGTTCACATTTAGATGATGAATCTAGTTCACATTCGGATTATGAATCTGGTTCACATTCGGATTATGGATCTGGTTCATATTTGGACTATGAATCTGGTTCAGATTCGAATGATGAATCTGGTTCATATTCAGATTATGAATCTGGTTCACATTCGGACTATGAATCTGGTTCACATGCAGATTATGAATCGACTCCTACCCCGCATAAATTTGATTCCCTTGCAAGGCTCGCCAGATCTTTGTGTCCTCTGAATGACACGGATGCGCGTGTTGAAAAGCCTTGTAGGGTTAACGCCCCTGCGATTCAATATTTTGTTCATTGTTCCCTAGTTTGTTTCTTGATCTCGCCATACCAGTAAATTTGTCTGGACATTCAGAGTTTTCTTATACTGGTATTCGCGAAAATCATAAACACACAGGTGGTGTTTCACAATCACAGTCTAAAATCGATCAATATTTTAAATCTGATCTGTCTCACTCGGAATATTTAGACAATCATGGGAGTGATTTCCTATCTGGGCAACTTCAAGATGTCCCCGTTATCGATCCATCCCCAGTTGGTAAACCCCAGGGAGCCTAACTTGCCAGGTACCGAACTTGACCAAACCGATGGTTGCAGCGATCACTCCTTATCTGAAAACATATTCAATCATACCGCTGACGACTGTCACTCAAATCTCTTTGCTGACCATACAAAGACACCTGAATTTGATGATTCGCGTTCGAAAGATTCAAGTACCCACCAGAAAATCGAAACGCGTCAGCTTCCGCCGAACGTTTCTGAAATGACAATTCCCCAGTACCATGCTCCTTCTAGCATTAACGTGTCGAATTCACCCCATCCTGGCAAATCTGGAGAATCCAACATTTTGGATTATCAATCTGTCAGTGCGCAAACATTCGACCAAATTGATACAAAGCCCACTAACATCTTTCAAAACACTACAATTGATGATCACGCCCATTCGCCTGTTAATCTCGCCAAGCAGTCAAATTTGGAAAGCCCCTTGCTTGAAGGTTCAGATTTTGTTCAAAGCAGTGAAGAATTTCAGGCTCCTTTAAACGTGGATTCAGATCCCCATACCCTTAACCAAACCCAGGAGCAACCCCAGACTAGGGTTTTCGAAACTAGAATTTCCTAAAGCTTGGATGTGCATGCATCTATGGTCGCACAGCACTTGCGTATTGTTTTCCATTCCATAAAGTGGTGGTCCTAACACCATGATGATATTAAACCAGCTCAACCAACTGCCCACAATGGATATGTGCTTGCAAATAAAGACTCCCTTACCCATCACCCTTAAATTCGGACCCGTCCATGAATGATTTTTTGTATCATTTATCAATAATGTTGAGTTTCAAGAACATATTCTTTGGTCATCAAGATGGGAATAGGATTCAACTTACTAATCGCTACAGCATGTCCTTTGGTAGTATCGATCATTTTTTGTAGCACCTTCTCCAAGGTAAGTTTCGGCTGCTGTTTACTTTTGAATCGTAGTTCGATCCTGATCATTGTTGTTCTTGCGGGTCGGGGGACCGTGCGGTGTTTACTGGAAAGATGATTTTTACATAACTTGAAACCGTATCATTGGTTAAACTATGGTTTAGGTGTAGGCTAGCTAGGACCTGCCATAAAATTTTTTAGTTTCAAGTTAATTAGGTTTACTTGCAAAATTTTACTTCATAGTTTAAAAGTGTGTTTGTTGTTTTTGATTACGATTAATATCTTAGGAAACATCATGTTACAAGTATTTTCTTTCATTTCCTTTTCGGTGGCTTCTTGTTGCATAAATAATCATTGCTTGTATTGCGCCTCTTTACCACCTACAACTGGTTGATCGTTCTCGCACATGGCATTGCATTGCATCCTAAGCCTCGCCTTTTTTTGCATCGTACTCTCTCTTACTCACATCATTTCTGTCATGTCGCCTGCCACTGCAAGAGCCCTCATTACAATCCTATCACCTTGCAGCCTTGTTTTTCCCCGATTGCTGAAGCAGTAACTCCATTGTTTTGGCGTGAGGTGGTGGTGGCTATCTCAAGAGGCAGATTTCTCTTAGGACGAGTCGTTGAAGTCACATTCTCAACAAGATGCCTATGAGTCTAAACTCATTTAGCTAGGGAGATACGAGCCGGTTGTTTATGGGAGACATAATGAGTTTGAAATGGCCCATACCCGTAAGCCTAAGCCTTGTGCCCAGCATAGTCTTGGATGTTTCAATGATCTTTTTTGCGTGCTTTGCCTATTGTGGTAAATGGGATGTGAAGGTTCGGCACAAGGGCAAACCCAAATCAGGATATCTTTCAGTTTCTGTAAAACAAGAAACAACCTCTCTTGCTCGTAAAATAAGTCAGGATCCCTCATCTGCCCATGAAAATAAGTGCCATGAGCACATGTAAATAAGTGCTATAAGAACATGAAACAAATAAGGGTAAAGGATCGAGAAAGGCTTCTTGCGCAGAGAGGTAATGCAACGACTCTGCCGGGGTACTGACCAGGCTCGTTGGCAACGGAGCAACGTTTGTGATTTCTTGAAGTGACTCCGCCAGGGTACTGTTTAGGCCTGCTGGCAGCGGAGCAACACCAGAAACTTACTTTAAAAAAAAATCCTGAAAATAATAAGCCCACTGCCTTGCTCTTCACATCATCAACAAGCTACTGGCATCTGTGAGCTTTATCTTTGATGTGTTTCTGGCTAGCGGGACTTAGTTGAAGCACAAGGATTAGGTGTACCTGTAAAGGGCCAAAGTAATACAAAGGGTACCCACGGAACTTGTTCAATATTCCCTTGCATCATTATCCGGACTCAGACTATTGTGGTGATATTGACAGAGATGCTGGATTCTACCAGTGGTTCGCCATTTGTTGTAGCCGCTACAACACCACCCAAAATTTTGTGTATATTTAAAATTTCGGGTTCCCCCTCTCCTCGCCTAGGCGTTAAAGTCTTTTGTCTGACCTGCAGTCAATGACATCCCGCCGACCTATCCCCAACCCCTCACGAGTTGTCTCATCACCATGACTTGATGTTGTCACTGCAATCACGCCATATGTGGGAGGGATCATCTAGCGTACGCTCGAACATTCTTACCGCAGTCGCGCCATGTGTAATGAGATTGCCATGCATATGTTTGAACGAGAACCTTGTGTGTATTGACGAGTGAAAGCCCTCCTGCTGTAGGTCATTAAGCATATTGTTTGAATGCTGCTCTTAAGCTTGTTAGTTTCATGTGTTTTATCTGTGGTTATCATTATGGAAGAGTAATTGTGATGTTGTAATATCCCACGCAGGTTGACCCCACAGGTGACAAACTCCTCAGTCATGTCACGACATCAAGGGAAATAAAATTGGGCTCAATGATGAGGCCAAAGTTGCGGAACAGGGGAGGAGGAGGAGCAAGTGACCAGTACTGTTAAAAGGAATATTGTGTGATGCACATTGATCAGAAAAAGAACCTTTTATGTCACTGATGCAAGGGCTTCCTTCACTAGTGCGCACTAGATACTTAAAACGCTCCCTTTGTAAATGTCCAAATCCTGCACCATACCATCTAAATTTCAAGCGGTGCACAACGGGACATATGTCACCACTTCGATGAGTCTAGCATAGCCCGGTGAACAAAGCGGACTCATAAGTTTTCTCTAGACAATGACCATCTCATTCGAGGCATTCCTGTGCCAGGTAGCAGTGCCAAAGCGCACATGTTGGTTTGCCAAGCCAAAGGCAGAGTCTTCAAATCTGTGCGCGCATCTTTGAGAAACAACATTATGGTTAAATACAAGCTACATGGTGGATGCAGAAGTTATGGTTCTATACAAGTAAACCAAGGCGCCAACCATATGGTTTTAAAACCATATAAGGTTAAAGGAACAATATCATAAAAACACTACAAATGAACTCAAATATCGAAACCTATATTTAAAGGGTGAGGCGGAGTTTTATAAAATATGTGGGCAAAAGGGTGTTTTTAAAACATGAAGTCAAATGTTCCAATGGTGGGTTTCAATCTATCATGAAACATTTGGAACGTATACATATATAATGGTCAAAGTTTTTTTTTTTTTTTTTTTTTTCAACATAAGCACGTTGCATGGTTGAGCAAATACATTTGGTCTTGGTGCGAATTGCAACATGGAACAAAACATTTTAATAAACCCACCGCGGCAATGTTGTAACGTGGCGCATTGGTGGTCAAAGTTGTATGGACACGTGACACGCAGCCAACGTCGATAACAGTCAGAGAGTTTCGTTCAAAGCATGGAGCCAAAGACTCATGTATGGACGCAATTCTTCCATGCCGAAATCTACGTGTGAGGTGAATGTATAGCGGTATGCAAAGGTTCGACGGTAAATGTGTGAGCAGACGTATATTGTGCAGTGGTTAAATATCACGATAAACGGTGGAACAGAGTTGCATGCACACGTTGCATGGAGCCCATATGGACGATGCGCGCAGTTTTAATTTATGATAAAGCATGAGAGGCAGATATAAGGGGGTGGTTGACTTCACGTTTAAAATGGCGGATCACAACTTTATGAAGACACGTTGCATGCATGGCATGAAACCACACGTAAATACCAGCGGTCAGCTCTTAAGACACATATCAGTATCATTTAAAATTTCATTTCGTGGACTTAAATATTTCGATGGCCAGTTTGGACCTATGCTGATAGTCCTGGAGCAGATAGCTATGCATATTCAGTGGTCGAAGATGCTGTGTACACATGGCGCCATGCAATCGACGTGACCGAACGTTCAACGATCCAAGGTCTGGTCTACGTGCATGGAGCCAAAACGTTAAATGATTGTGTTCCGTTGAGCTAAACGTGGATTCTTATATATATAACGACTGGAGTTTAAAGATGGAGCGTTACATGTGATAACCGGGGTTATAATGGCGGCGTTGCAAACTGGTGCGAGTGCTTCTACATTGGAGCTTTTAAATTTGGAGCGTGGATACATATAGCACTCATTTTGTGTTTAAAACCTAGAACCAAACTTTGTTACGAACCTATAGCAGCATGTTATATCAACTATAGCTCGTACAAATGCCCGCAATCATGTCGATGGTAGATGTCCAAACTATGGTGAAACGTTGGAGCATAAACGATAATGGTCAAAGTTTTCGTTAAAGCTCAGAGCAGGGTTAATTTTCTTGTCAGCACCAACTGCGCTAGCTATTTCCTGCCCTTCACCTGTTGCCAGTATGGAATGGCTCGTGAAGGAGAAAGTTTCCCACTGCCGACCGTTACGTTCAGCGCCTCCCCAGGATGTATTGAATAATGTTCAGTCACCGCCCATATGAAGGTCTCAACCATGCAGGATACCATGTGGAACGTGTCACTGACCAGCATTTTTCCAGCTATGACAGCGTGAGAAGTGGCATATGATTCCGTCCTGATTCAGCCATGACAGCAAATAAAAGCGGAAATATAATTCCAGGTTGAATGCATGCACGTGAGTTTCGCTGTGACAACTCTATCAGTGCCATTGAATATTGATTTGTCCAGGAAAAAGAGAAACGCTTGGGAAACAACCATTTGTTTCTTTTGATTCGGCAAAAGAAAGGACTGGGCGCCACTCTGTTGAATTATGGATGAGTTTCGTGCATGATACACAGAAGGATTCAAGGAAGGAAGTTGCGCCAAAGATGGTTTCTTGACCTGAAAGCTAAACGAAGATGCAAGCATATTCTGTCCAACAGAATTTGATCATAGGACTCATGGACCATTACCGAGCGGAACAGGATAGTGAACTAACTAGTGTTAAAGCTCTCAAACCTATCCAGGAGCAACGATTGAAGATGTAGACAACAAAAGGAACATGTGTTGAAATGCGCGCGGGCGCCATAAACTTTACACATGGGCCATGTCGCTGTTGCATGAAATTTTGTGCAACAATAAGTCACTCTGAGCTTATGCTATCCTGTGGTTGCTAAGTCACAAGATTAGACACCAGCAAATCCGCTAATCACTTGAACTGCAGGAAAACGATTGTATGAGCATATTATAAGTGTATGGCAATGAACAAATATCAATCTGGTTGGAGTGGCTCTGAAAATGCATTGCAGGCTATTGCCATTTTCCTGACCTGCTAGGATAGCATTCAGCAGGAGATGGCACGAACAGAAAATCTTCGATCCTATCAATAGTTTCTTCTACAAACACTCAGAGCTTAGTGAAGACCTATAGCGAAAACTGAGAACGTGAGTGAAGAGAACCTCGTGCGTGCGGAAGATGATGATCCTGACAGAAAAAGGGCACAGAGAAAGCCTACACATGCCATTATCTCTGATAAAGTTTTGACCACATAGGGGTCTAAATTCATTGTTTTCTCTTTTGCAAATTAATTAAAGTGCCCTTAGCATTATTATTATTCAATCTGTGACCTCTGTTATTTTATTGCAGGAGGAACCACTCTGTTACACATAAGAGCTAAGGTTTTCCCCAGCACACAAGGAGACATTTTCAGAACAAGCAGATGCTGGCGAAACTCCAAATAACTCGCAGATCTGGCGAGGTCGCAGGTCGCACGTCTATGTTTTTCTTGCCTTTTGCGACCCCACGACCCAGCGACTTAGTCGCAAGGTCGCAGGGTCACACCTTTTCATTTTTTCCGCCTTTTGTGACCTCGCGACCCAGCGACCTAGTCGCAAGGTCGCAAGGTCGCATTTCTTTGGTTTTCCTCCTTTTTACGACCCCGCGACCCAGCGACATAGTCGCAAGGTCGCGAGGTCGCATTTCGTCGGTTTTCCACCTTTTGCGACCCAGCGACCCAGCGACCTAGTCGCAAGGTCGCAAGGTCGCATATCTATGTTTTTTCCACCTGTTGCGACTCTGCGACCCAGCGACCTAGTCGCAAGGTCGCAAGGTCGCATATCTATGTTTTTTTCCACCTTTTGCGACTCTGCGACCCAGCGACCTAGTCGCAAGGTCGCAAGGTCGCATCTTGGCAATTCTCTTATAACCTGTGACCCCGCGACCCAGTCAAGTCGCAGATCGCAACAACACCTCAGGTCGCAGGTCGCAACAGCAGCTAGGTCGCAGGTCGCAACAGTGGCTCAAGTCGCGGGTCGCAAAAGGAATGGGTCGCAAGGCAACCCAACGGTCAAGAAGGTGAACAGTCAAGGAAGCCCAACGGGCAGTTTTGGCATTATAAATACTCCTACGGGAGCTTGTAATGGGGGGCTTTTTCTTTTTGGAAACTCAAGAGCTACATGGCATTGTATTGAAAGATTATACACTTGTGCATATGAATATAGATTCTTGTTAAAACACCCTATGGTTATGATGTGTTTTGCTGTGCGAACACTGTGTGTATTCCTTGTACAGTTTCATAACATCTTATGATTAATGAAGCTGCACTCTTTATGTCATCATTTATGCGTCATGGCTATCTGTGTTGTATCAATGATGTTCATTTCATCATCTGCTCTATTAATGAATGTTAATGAACTATTTTTTTAGCATTTCGTTTTATCTTTCAGGAAGTAAAGGGGTACCTTATCATAAAGAACTATTTCTTTTGTGATCAAACTACCTTATAAGCATTACCCCCAAATATGTGTTGCTAATGACATCTCTTGAGGTGTACGTGCTTTATCTATAATCTTGCTACACATAGTGTTTGATTCGTGTTTAATTCATCAATCCTGTATTCTGTATCATGTGAATAAGTGTATGTCCGCAGGTTCAAACATATTATTTTGAGACCGAAGGGAAGGCGTCTTAAGTGGTAGCCGGACCCACATCCCGGACGGGATCCCTACTCCAAACGGTTCAAGGTCTAATTGGGACTTTCTACCGGGGAGATCCCCTACTGTTGGCCGGACAAATTTTCCCGTCAACAGATCCTGATCTAAAGCAGCGGTGATGTTTTCCTATCTCTGTGTTTATATTCATTTCATTTCGTTTCTACTGGCTTGCATCAAAATATTGGCATAGGAGTTACCCTTGTTAGGTACCCTATGTTTCTGTTCTCCTTGCCATTGATGTTTTTCTTCTAAATGTGTTATCTAAGAATCGATTTCAGTTAATTTAAAGAGTGTAGTGGATGTTATTGCCTGCTCTTTGATGTTTGAACTACATTTCTCTGTTCATAGATGTTTCTTGTTATGGATTTAGTTGGAAGATTTGGGAACACTAGGGATTAGAGTTAGCCCTGTCCACTAGGATCCTTGTGTGACCAGCTGGTCTTTAACCTTGTACTCTGAATCTATGTTATCTCCTCCTCTCCTACCTTTCCATATCACACAATCATCTTTAAGATCCTATTTTTTAGATGACTAGCCCAATTGAAAGCCTGCCTACTGATTAGCAAGCAAATCCTTTCCTGACTCCATTGCCCAATGGTTTTGAATATTTCCTGGAACACTTCACCTCTGCCTCATCCCTCTTTTCTCATCCTTGTCTTACATTGAACCCTTCCTTCCTGATAACCAGCAACCAAACAAACAATCAAAAAAACAAACCTTGTGCCTATAACTAGCCTAACATCTAACATTTGAGCCTCAAAGACATATATACTTTGACTATTACAGAGAGATCCCTCTCTAGACCTAGGAGGGCTAGATCCTAAGGTCTGAAAGTGGTTTGATGTTGTCTCATCTTTTGGTCTTGCCAATCTAGCCAAAACATGGGAACCCCAACATAATGGAGACTCCGCTAGGGAAATTCTGAGTATTTTCCACTATACTACATCATATGAACCTCAGAAACCTACAATCTTTGGTTAGGTTGGTAGACTAAACATTCCTATTCACAAATAAACCTCTACACCATTGTTGTGTTTTCTCCCACACTCTTAGACAGCGTCTGGAAAGGGCCAGGTAGCCTCCAGATCTCACACTCTTTCAGAGGTGACACATCTGGTAAAAGCCCTTCCAGTCAATCTCTGGTTAGAGTTTGCTGTGTTTGGAAGATATCCCTGAAAGGGGACATATCATAAGCACTATGGTGGAAAGTGTACCCTCCAAAAACATCCTAAACCTTCCACCTGGCGACTCCATAATTCCTAAACGATTCAAAGACTCCACTGATGATCAGTAGGCCTGCTGATTATCTTGGCTCACATTGGATTCCACTGGGAGACCAGCCTCCATAACAACATCAACCACAAAAGAAGTAACAAGTAGGGTTAAGCTGCTTGGTTAAAAAACAACATTCTGGCTTCAAGAACCATTCATACAAGAGCTTATCCTAACCCAAACCCACCGGAAATAGTTGACAACCCTGAGAGCATCCTCAAGGGAGCTCCTGCACCTAAAATACCAATTATTTCCAGGCACATCCATAGAGCTAACTCTGCACCAGAAGATCTAACATCTCTATCACACTTTCACCTTGACATAGACCTACCTAATAGGTTACCTAGAACTAGGTCCTTCAGTGTCCTAGACCAGCTAGACCTTGAGCTTCCTGGTTCACGACCTCAAATTGGTAGACACCCTAGGGACAGATAGACCCCTCCATCTACACCTCCTGATATTCACTTCATTCAAAACTTGGGGCTCAGCCACCCTAGATCTGCTCATCAGTCTTCTGTTGGTCATAATATCCCTATCATCCATATACCTGCTGCCCAATTCAACCCTTTACCTCATCAAAACATCATCATGGCAGCCTGGTATGCACCTCTGGTTTTACCTCAGCCTCTAGTACCCTTACCCAATGATTATCAATCAAAGATCCCTCACTTCACTGCAAAGAGTCTACCACAGCCCAACACCATGTAGATAGGATGGAAGATTCTTTTGACTACATGGAGATAGATGATGATACAGTCAAAATGAGAATCTTTTCCCAGAGCTTAGGGGGTGATGTGAAGAAATGGTTTAAGGGCCTACCTCCGGGTAGCATTAATGACCTCCCAGCTCTATATCATACCTTCATAAACAAATGGGAAGTTAAGGCCAACCCTCGCTAACTCCTAGCAGAATATATGAGCCTTAAAAGAAACGTAGGGGAGAGTGTACATGATTACACAACGAGATTTAACAGCATTTACAATGCTCTATCTCCACACATGAAACCTCCCCAAGGTATGGCTCTAGCGAAATACCCCGAAGGTTTTGATGCTGACATGGCCTATCAGCTTAGGGATAAAGAATACAACACATTGGAGGACATGCAGAAAGGAGCGGTGAATATAGAGGCAAATATGATTGAGAAAAGAGCGAGATTAAGAGCTGAGAAAAGGGTAACATATAGAGACGACAATGTAGCTTCCACATCTGATCCAAATCATGACCATCTATCTAAAAAATTGGAGAAGCTATACCAAATGATGGAAAAAATGGTTGTCAATGTTAGTAACCAAAACAAAAATCAAAACTAGAACCAGAACTTTAGAAGAAACAATGCCACTCCCAACAGACAAAGAGAGTCAGATCAAAAAGTTATTCCCCCATTTCAAGAGAATTTTCTTGATGAAGATGAGGGACTCATAGAAGAGTCTGAGGGAAACACAATTAATATGTTTGAAACAAAGGATTCAATCCATAACTATTACTTAGAAGAAGATCAGCCCTCACCCTCATATTGGGGTGAGGAATGGTTAGAATCTGAAGATTACAGGTTAGGGTTTGAAAATGCCATGATGCAGGTCAGAGAACAATATGAACTTAGAAGAAAAAATATCTTAGAAACTACCAAACCAAAAGCTTCTGAGGTCACCATCAAGAAGAGACCTAAGAAAAATTTTAAATTAACTGCTGAAAGCAACAAATCAGTAGCTGAGAGTTCTGGGAAAAACAAAGAAAAGGACAACCAAAACACTGATACACAAGGTCAACTAACAAGCAGCACCGACACTGCAGTTAGTGCTCCTGATAAAACAGTTTCTAACACTGTACATAGTGAGAATCAGCACATTGATTCAGCCACTAAGGTGGTGACTAACAAAATAGAGTTGAACGTTCCCAAGAGTCAGTCCAATTTCAATTTGGAGAGTGATATTGCAAAAATTAAAATCTCTGTCCCACTCTCTCAGCTGGCCACTCAGGATGTATATAAAGGCCAAATTTTGAAAGCATTAAATTTAGGTGAGAACAGTGACACTGTAAATCTGAGTGATGATCAACCTGCCCTTCTGTTTGGTCCAAAGATAGAAGGAAAGTTTCAGGAAGGGGTAGTGCCCCCTTTTTATATCAGTCTTAATATCCATGATAAGATTCTCCACAATGCAATGCATGATTCTGGGGCATCACACAACCTGATGCCCAAAGTAGTAATGGAAAGATTAGGCCTAGAGATAACTCGTCCCTATAAAGACCTATATTCATTTGACTCTAGTAGAGTAAAGTGTCTTGGCCTGATCAAAGATTTATGTGTGAGCCTTACCCAGATTCCAGCAAAGTGTATGGTCATGAATGTTGTTGTGGCAGATGTGCCACCCAAGTATGGCATGTTATTGTTAAGATCATGGGGAGCCAAGCTGCAAGGAACAATGTAGATGGATGGGGCTTATGCCACCATCCCAATCTTTGGCCAACTGAGAAGACTGTATAGGGAAGCACAAATTAAATTCCTGGTTAGTAGCCCCGAAAGGCCTGAAAATTATCCTCTGTACTCTGTGCATACAGACCTAGACTCCTTTATCTTCTGCAACGATGAATCTTTGGGGGGACCAGAATCTGAAAACGTAGATACAAGCAAAGGTACACATGATGAAACAGGACCAATGGAATTTAACATAATAGCTACCCTAGACTCAGAGGAGGAAGATGTAGAAAACTTTGAACAGTGCACTGAAACAACAACGCAAAGTGAACCAGAAACAAAACACAATCAGCCAACTAGTCACCTCTCTGCTTTCCACACCCATAACGAAAAACAAAATGACCCACAACCTAGCGCAACTCCTATGATGCTACATGATGGCGAACCCAGCTGTAGGGAAGTAAGAGAAGATAAAACGGAAAATGAACCCTTGTGGGAAATGAATTTCGACGGGTCATGCACCAAGAGAACTATTGGGGCAAGAGTGTGGATACATAACACAGAGAGCGATTACGCAGACATCCATGCCTGCAACCTGCACTTCAAGTTTACGAACAATATTGCAGAATATGAGGCTCTGATCCTAGGCCTAACCCTGTTGAAAAAATTAGGAGCCCATAGGATAACCATGCGTGGAGACTCTGAGCTGATTATTAAACAGGTGAATGGTGAATATATAGCGAAACATCCTAGACTGCGAGCCTACAGGAACGACACTATGGATTTACTGAAAACGTTTGTTGAATACGAATTAGTGTTTGTTCCTAAGAGTCAAAATGTCATTGCAAACGGATTAGCTTGCCTAGCTAGTTCCTACCCTAAGACTCTCAGTGACCAACAGATCATCATTCAGACCAAATTCAGACCTGCAGTGCCGGACAATGAAAAATATTGGCAGGTTTTTGAAGGAGATAAATGGATTGAATATTTCCTAGTAGGCAGAAACGAGTTTGAATTTTCTGATTCAGACTCCAAATATGACAGTAGCTACCTAAGTGAAGAGTCCTCATATGAAGAAGAAACACCCTGTAACATACAAATAAACTCTTTAAATGAACAGATTGGAAATCCAAACGGAAAATGTGAAAACGCAGATAGTGAAGAAGTAGAGGTGCTGCAGACCAAAGATAAGAACATACCTCGAGGTCTGGCCCCTTTAGAAGACCTTTTTGACTTTGATGATGTAGCAAAAAATCCCACTATAGAACATGCAGACTCTGATGTTGAGGAATGCAACATAGGCACTAAAGACAAACCTAAGATGATCAAATTGGCTAAGTCCCTACCTGCAAACATGAAAAAGAAATACATTGACCTCTTCAAAGAATTCATTGATGTGTTTGCTTGGAGTTATGAGGACTTAAGGGCCTATGACACAAATATCATACAGCATAATATACCCTTGAAAGAAAATCAGAAGCTCTTTAGACAAAAAATTCGCAGAATAAACCAAAAACAATTGCCTGCAGTAGAAAAAGAGATTAAGAAGATGTATGAGGTAGGTATAATCATGCCTGTAAGGTTCTCTGATTGGGTATCAAAACTAGTGGCTGTGAGAAAGAAAACAAGTGAGATCAGATTATGCATCGATTTTAGGAATCGTAATAGAGCCTCACTCAAAGACAATTACCCTTTGCCTAAAATGGAACATATTCTTCAGAGGGTAGTAGGCTCTAAAAGGATCTCCCTGCTAGACAGTTTTTCAGGTTACAACCAAGTCTTAGTAATCCCAGAAGATCAACTCAAGACCGCTTTTACCACTCCATGGGGTACCTTTATGTATGTAAAGATGCCTTTTGGATTGATGAACGCTGGCGCAACCTTCTAGAGAGCAATGGATATATATTTTTCAGATGAAATAGGACACTTAATTGTCATCTATCTGGATGACATAACAGTCTATTCTAAGACTGAGGAAGAACACCTAGAACACCTGAGAAGAGTGTTTGAAAAATGTAGAAGGTATGGTCTATCACTGAATCCTAAAAAGACTATCTTTCGGCTACAAGAAGGAAAACTTCTTGGCCACATTATATCTGAAAAAGTAATTAGGATAGACCCACAAAGAGTTGAGGGAATACTACAGATCACACACCCAAGAAACATCAAGGAATTACAGTCCTTCATTGGGAAGATTAACTTCCTTAGGAGGTTTATTCCCAATCTAGCTGAACACCTTAGGAACATGACTAACATGCTAAAGAAAGGTGTAGGAGTTAAATGGAATGTTGAAGCTAAGAAATCTTTTGAATCAGTAAAACTTGCACTCACCCAGGCTCCTGTTCTAATCAGCCCAGATTTCTCAAAGGATATCCTGATTTTTTCATTTTCCTCCAAGTATACAATAGTTGCAGTTCTACTGCAGAAAAATCCAGAGGGAATGGAACAACCCATTTCTTTCTTCAGAAAAGCACTCAGAGATGCACCCTTGAAATACGACATAATGGAGAAACAGGCCTATGCTCTGATTAAGGCCTTGAAAGACTTTAGGGTGTACATACTGCATTCCCACACCATAGCCTATGTGCCAAATATAGTAGTTAAACACATTTTGTCCCAGGACCCAGATGGGAAAAGGGGCAAATGGATTGCTGTGATCTTAGAATATGACCTTGAGATAAAACCCACCAAACTAATTAAAGGTCAGGGCCTAGCTCAATTAATGGCTAAATGAAATCTACAAGCCCTGGACATTAACATGATAAATACCTTGGATGAGCAACAAGAATTTCCTGATCCCACTGTTGAGGAAAATGTTCAGAGCTCTCCTTGGTATTCTGACATTTTGTATGTGCTTACACACCTCAATGCCCCTCCTGAACTATCAAAGACCAAGGCCAGATTCTTAAAGCTGAAAGCCAGGAGCTATTGCATAATGAATAACTGCATATACTGGAAGAATCCAAACGGCCTATTACTTAAATTTTTGCCTGAAAACGAGACAGAGAGGATTAAACAAGAATTCCATGCAGGAGAGTGTGGAGGCCACCTGAGCTGGAAAGCCACTGCAAACAAAATACTCAGAGCTGGCTACTATTGGCCTACACTCTTCAAAGATGTCCATAAAATGATCATTTCATGCCACAAATGCCAGATTTTTGAAGGCAAAAGAAAACTCCTCCCCTTACCTCTACAACCCATCACTGTTTAAGGTCCCTTTCTGCAATGGGGCCTAGATGTCATAGGGGAGATTCACCCCGCTTCTTCTGCACAACACAAATGGATCATAACAGCCACAAACTACTTCACTAAGTGGATAGAGGCCATACCTGCTAGGAATGCCACAGATTCAGTCATCATTAGTTTCCTAGAGGGTCATATCCTCTCTCGGTTTGGCTTCCCAAGGAAAATAATCACTGATAATGCTACTGCTTTCGGATCCAAGAAAATGGTTGATTTTTGTCACAGGTATCAAATAGCACTCGGTCATTCAACTGCCTATTACCCTCAAGGTAATGGATTAGCTGAATCATCAAATAAGAGCCTGGTGATCATCATCAAGAAGCTATTGGAAGAGAACAAAAATTCATGGCATAACAAGCTAGCACATGCTTTGTGGGCTGACGAGCTTACAACAACGAAATCTATTGGCATGTCTCCTTGTCAGCATGTCTATGGAACATAAGCAGTGTTTCCTAACAGCCTTGGGGTACTGGTAATCAAACTTGTCCAAGAAATCCAGACAGAAGAGGACAGTATGGTGAAGAGGATCAACCAAACAATCCATCTCCAGCAAACAAGGGAAGAGGTTTATAACAGAGCAGTGAAGGTTCAGGAGAATATAAAGAAATTTCTTGACAAAAGGACCAAAGCTATTGATTTCAAAATTGGGGATAAAGTTCTGAAGTGGGACTCAAAGAGAGAGGACAAAGGAAAGCACGGCAAGTTTGACAGTTTATGGCAGGGTCCCTACATCATATAAGCCACTGTGGGTCCAAATGCTTTCTTCTTACAGGAATTAGATGGTACCGAGCTGTTTGGGGGTCCTGTCAATGGCAGG
This sequence comes from Pinus albicaulis, assembly GCA_034641835.2. Classification (NCBI taxonomy): domain Eukaryota; kingdom Viridiplantae; phylum Streptophyta; class Pinopsida; order Pinales; family Pinaceae; genus Pinus; species Pinus albicaulis. The sequence goes on from CM076574.1 coordinate 792,637,041, forward strand.
ATTCTCAAACACTACTTCTGTTGATTTTCAATTTCCAGTTTCCATTTCCATTGTACATACCATTGCAGTTTTTTATTTTCAAGAAAAAAGAGAAAATGTTTCAAAAAATAGAGGAAAAAGAGAGATTCAGACATGCTTAAAACATGAACCTATGATGTGCAAAATATTGGCTCTAATAAGCTCAAAACCTGAGCCAAAGAAAGTAAAACAGCTGGTCCTAACATGCCCAAAATCTGGACCAGATTTCAAGCCTTCAAAGTTTTTTTTTCAGTTTTCTACAAGTTCTGTCCATGTGCAACTGTCTTTATGCCTTGGATCCATAGCAAACCAGAGCGTCTAATCCTGGTTTGATTGTTTTTAAATTTCTATTGTAGAATGTAGAGAAGAAATCTGTTGGACAGTTTAATCCTAGCAGATATTAGATTAGGTAGAGAAACATGTGAGACCAACAGTTTAATCTGGTCTCATGGAGTAATAAGGGTAGAAATAGAATAGTTTTATTTCTTGTTTGTAAAAAATAAAAAGATGTAAAGGGTCTGCTAGCTCAAATGCACCCTAGAAGAAGAAAAAATTCTAGAAATGTAGTGTGGGTAGGTAGATTGATTGGGAAGGTTTTTCGACTAAATTTATGTCTTCACAATTATGGCAGCTGATCTAAAGAAAGAAAGGGATGTGCCAAGCAACAGGAAACTTGCCTACTCCAAAGATCTATTCTCTGAATTCTTGAATCCTTCAAGAAGAAGCCATCCCCATGTGGAGCCACTATTAGCCCCCCTATAAATTTTTGACAAAGCAAAGTAGGGGGCTAAATTGTTTTTTTTTTTTAGCCTTCAAGGAATGCATATCCCCTGAAGACACATCATCCTTGAAGTCTCCTGTGCCTTTGCCTTTGATAAATTTCCCTCTGCTGACTCCCTTTATGAGGTCTCATTGTTTGCAGAAATTGTGCTCCAAAAGGTTTATATTTATCCCCTGTATCCCTGCAAAGTGTCCCTTTTCAATCCTTTTTCCCTCTGTTAAAGTCCCCCCTTTTCATCCCAAAAATCCCCTCTAAAACATTCCTACACCCTTTGGTTAGCCAAATTTCCCTTTCTTCCCTCTATCGTTTCCCATTTTCAACCTCAAATTTCACTAAAAAGGGCCGAAAAACCCATACTCTACACATTGGATCTTAGCCCCCTTACCGTTTCCCTCTACGTGACCCAATGCCATGACCAGGCACCCGAGCAGAAGGCGCTTATCGCATATGATATCGGGGGCAATATCGCCCGTTGATCTTCGCAGATCGGACGGTCCCCATTAACTCCGCAAGCGCCCGTCGTTCTTCTCGTTCACCTCTCCAACCACATCCGTCGTTTGTTTAAACCACAGATCAACGGACAGATCTTCATTCCTGCTTGGTGGTCCCCGCGCCCGCAGAAACTATTCAGAAACAGCCCGGTTTTCATCGTACCTCTATTGGCAGTCGGGCGATATTTTCCCATTGCCCAGCGATTCCACTCAGCATTCGACGCGTGGCAACGACACTGTTCCAAAACCGCTACCTCATCACACGTTATCGTTCGTCCGTGGATGCGTAGCGATATCGTTGTGAGCTGTCAGATCTGTCATTTCCCATCCAATGGTCATCGTTCAACAGAGTTGCGCGGGGTTTAATCCAAGGTCACCGTACTCCTGGCCCACCGTTCGTCGCCCTCCGCTGCATTTTCAACCGTCGATCTCCTTTCAGATCTGACGGTCCAGATTTTTTTTCCCTGCTGTTGACTTTTTCGCCGTCGCCCAGTCCCACCACGTCACCCCCACGTGTATCCACTAGTTCCAAAGAAGCGAAAAACCACCATGGTTCATATGTACTACTTTAATGGTACTACAGGGAAATGCCTGGAAAGGTAGCGGCGACATAAATACTATCCAAGGACAGTTCAATCTCCGCAAAGAAAAAACCTATCTGGCACCATTAAAGCCCAGATTTTGTAGATCAAGACATTTATGAAGCGGCAGAGAAACACCAGCTACTGATAAACCAGTTCAACGAAGAGCTTTGAGCCTTAATACAGGGATTTAAAGGAAAAACACCAGATCAACGATGTCATGAATCACACGGAGTGTACAGCATACAGAAATTCATGTATATCAGGGTTTGTACACCAGCAGAATGTTTGCCCCATAAAGGACAGAATGCCCATACAACTTTTATTCTATATCGTGTTCCTAAAGGATTTCCCACCCTGACAACGGTCCTACGATATCAGTAGCATTAGCTACACAGCATGGCAGACTTGAATCATTGATTTATTTTTGTTCAGATCACCAGAAGTACTATAGAGCACTACAACCAAAGTACATCGGAGACATACCTGGAGTTAATGGAAATCTGACGAAGACCACTCTTTCACCCAAGGGTGTCCCAGATTAATGCACAAAATTTATATAGAGTGGGCTTTGGCCTCTTCCTCTTCTGGAGTCTTTAATGCTGCATTTAGTTCTTCACCTACCTTCTCTGCTCCTCTGGAGCTATAAATTCATGAAGAAACTCATTGTAAAGGTTGTTGATCAGTTATCAGAGAATTTCAAGTAGTTTCTTTTGAGACACAGTCTCTGTGTAAAGTGTTAGATAGGCCGAGGCATATGATTTGAGACTGAGTATTCAGCCATTGGCAATGTTGTACTTGACTGGTATTGCTATTTAATATGACAAGCACATTTATTTGGATCCTGATCTAAAGTAGCGGTGATGTTTTCCTATCTCTGTGTTTATATTCATTTCATTTCGTTTCTAATGGCTTGCATCAGAATATTGGCATAGGATTTACCCTTGTTAGGTACCCTATGTTTCTGCTCTCCTTGCCATTGATGTTTTTCTTCTAAATGTGTTATCTAAGAATTGATTTCAGTTAATTTAACCAGTGTAGTGGATGTTATTGCCTGCTCTCTGATGTATGAATTACATGTCTTTGTTCTTAGATGTTTCTTGTTATGGATTTAGTTGGAAGATTTGGGAACACTGGGGATTAGAGTTAGCCCTGTCCACTAGGATCCTTGTGCGACCAGCTGGTCTTTAACCTTGTACTATGAATCTATGTTATCTCCTCCTCTCCTACCTTTCCATATCACACAATCATCTTTAAGATCCTATGTTTTAGATGACTAGCCCAATTGAAAGCCTGCCTACTGATTAGCAAGAAAATCCTTTCCTGACTCCATTGCCCAATGGTTTTCAATATTTCCTGGAACACTTCACCTCTGCCTCATCCCTCTTTGCTCATCCTTGTCTTACATTGAACCCTTCCTTCCTAATAACCAGCAACCAAACAAACAATCAAACAAACAAACCTTGTGCATATAACTAGCCTAACATCTAACATTTGAGCCTCAAAGACATATATACTTTGACTATTACAAAGAGATCCCTCTCTAGACCTAGGAGGGCTAGATCCTAAGGTTTGAAAGTGGTTTGATGTTGTCTCATCTTTTGGTCTTGCCAATCTGGCCAAAACATGGGAACCCCAACACTACCCAACCAATTGAAAAGGAGTGGTTGGAACAATGTATATCTATTAGAAACCAACTCCACAAGCACTTGTGTATCTCTAAATACTTGCAACTATACCAACCCAAACCTGCATGCACATAAAAGAAGGCCCCAATGTGCAAGAACATCATCTCGTGTATTCATCCCATTACCCCCATTCCAACATATATGGTATATAGTGTGCGACCGAATGATGATGTAGGTTCCGCAACCACAAATCCTATTCTTAGTTGCACCATTAAAGTAACCCCGCAGAAAGGGTGTTAAATTTCGTGGAGGAGAAATCAGCCTCACAGTAGGTGTACCCACACCAAAATATGCTTCCCTATAAAATGACACGATGCAAACACACCTTGCTATATATTAGGAAGATTGTTCTCAAAGATGAGTGAATTTTGACTTATCCAAATTCCCCACATAAAGTATATAGAAAGTGGTTTCAATGTTTTATATTCAATAATCTAGTCCTAAATACAATCAGCCACAGAAGAGAAATTCCAATCCGCTTTTAAATGTGACATCTTAAATACACCATTCCAAATTGATTTTGGAAAGGAGCATTGAAGAAATAGATGAGTCGGGTCTTCCATCACCTCCATATAGAGTAAACGACAACCAAGCCCACTTTGTTATTTACAGAACATATTTTCTCATGTTAAGATTCTATTTTTCCAAATGAGCCAAGCAAAGACTTGTAGCTTTGTTGGAATCTTCCATTTCCATATTTGCATAAACCATTTACTAGAGGAAGAAAGAATAGGCAGTGACATGTACTAGCATGCCTATCTTACCTTTATTTGACCCATCACCAAATTGTCATTCCATACATATTTCTCTTCGTTTTCAGTGAGAAATATTCATGCATGTGCAATGCATCAGACATAGATATTCCATCTATCTGCAAGGTCCCCATATAATCCAATGTCAGAAGCCATGAACCAATAGGGGTTGGAAAATACATCTTGTATAAATATTTGACTAACATAGTGTATTCCTAGATTGTGAATTTTTTGTAGAAGGTTTGGTGGAAAGGTGCGATCACCTGTAAATCCATAGCCAATTTCAATGTTTGTTCCTTTTCCAATTTTCCATTGAATATTGCTCTTAAGCCATGGGTGAACCTTCATAAAGCTCCTCCAAATATAGGATATGTCATGTGGTATGTGTGTGCCATCCTTTATCCACAACATCATCGATTTATTTTGGAGGTATTTAGATTTGATGATGTTATATCAGATGCCATATTCATTTAGAGCTCACCAAAAACATTCATAAGTAATTCCCAACTCATACGCTTGAGATCAAGGATGCCCCATCCTCCTTCCTCTTTCCTTCGAGTTAGAACCACCATGCTAGCCAAATGATATTTGTGCTTATCAGAGTTACCATCCCAAATAAAGTTGGAGATGATGGAGCAGATCCTTTTAATGATATTCTTAGGTAGATCGAAAATATGAAGCTAGTATACAAAGATGCTTTGAAGGAATTCCCAGGCTAGAGTGAGCCTGCCTCCCAGGGAGAGCCACTTGTGTGCCCTTGATAAAAATTTATTGTGGAATTTATCTATAAGCCAGTTCCAGTCCTTAAGTCCATATCAATTAGGTTTGAGCATCAATCCAAGATATTTAAAACCTACATCTAATGCAGTGTCGATAACACCAAAAATATGAGAAATATCTAGTACTAATGCATCATTTAGGTACACAAAAATCATATGAGATTTAATATTATTCATAAGGAATTTAGAGACTGATCCAAAATGTCAATAATACCATAACGATGTGATTTTAATTTTTCACGAGAGAGAGCGTTGACCAATCTCTTGAGCCACCGAATAGTGTACACATGTCAATGGACGACCTCGATCACAAACAATATTTGATATTCCATGTCGTCGATTTCAAAATCTGTGGCCACTCGATGATAAGATATACAACATTATGACAACCTAGATAGTGAAAAGGAATTTCCCAATAGTAAATTCACTGCCTAGTAGAGAAACCACCCTAATTGAGCTCCACCTCTGCACGAAGGCCAAAAAAAAAGTGCACCTCTACCAAAAGCTATGTGATATGTTTATCTCTCTGTAACATGCTTTCTTCCTCTAGGAAATCAAATTTACTAATGGAATTTACGATCATCATCAATAATTCATGTGACCAGAGTGCAAGGATTAAACTAGGGAGTTTATCCCAAACCAATTTCTTTCACAAAAAATCTAGGTATGGATCAAAGGCCACGTGCCAGTGATGTAAAGAGAGGAAACGACAACCGTGCAACCAATATGATCCCAAAATATTTGCAGCATCATCATCATTAATAAAGTGGAAGCATAACCATTGATTGTATAAAATGTTGAAAAGAGGAGAGTACTTAAGAATAGGGTACCATTGTTCTTTAACCCAGGACACCATCTAAGAGCCATCCATTCGTAGATAAGACCACTTACCCACCAAATCTCATTTTTATAATCTTACCACCCAGTCCCAAAAAACATCGGAACCATAAACGAGTTTTTGATAATCCAGCTCAACCTTAACTACCTTCTTTTTCCACAAATGATGGAAAAAAAAAATTATGTCGATTACCACATTTGTGTTCAATAGCCGGTGGGGATACTGAAACATTTGAATCCACATGTATATTTGCATGTATAGGATATGTCCTAGAAGGCTAGATTCCTGACCTGAGGTAGCCATGAATCTCTACCTCAATAGTCGCATGTACCAATGCATCGAGTAATGGCACATAAATTCCCCAGTTTCCTTCAGTATCAAGTGGAATCCTACCGATAGATGTAAATTCTAGTTGTACAGTTGACACAAATGACACTCTGCAATCCCACCTATATGTGCACAAAAGTAGAGAGCATTACCAAAAAATACCTTATGTAGTAGTTTCTGAAAAAACCAAAATATGTAGACAGCGTAGATTAATGTCACTTATCAATTATAGACCCCACTCGATGTAGGTCGTCACCAACTTAATCCACTAGGACACCCCTTTGACCAATCACTGCCGACCAATGTCCTTCACAGAATCTCATCAACCACAAAATTGACAAAGATATTCAATGACAACGCAAACCATTAATCGATTGTCCCTCATATAATCAATAGCGAAATTGGAAAATAAATATCCCCTAGACCAATTAATGACCCAAGAGACTCTTTCATGTTAAAATTCAAAATTCAAATATGTTACCAACTCCACCAACCAAAATTAATGCACTTACTTAGCAGTAATATCCATAGGAGCAAAGGTTCATAAGAAAGACCACGTAAAACAACCAACTAGTGGATCTCAAATAGACCACAGAGAAGACCAACAGGTAGCAGCTAAGATCCTCGGAAATCCCTTAATCGGCCCCAAACCAAAGAAGGAGCAAGAAGATCCACAAGAGCAAAGGTTTAGAAGAAAGATCACTTAAACAACCAGCTAGTGTGTCTCAAATATACCAAAGAGTAGACCAACATCTAGAGTGGAAAACAAATTGTTATTAGTGTACCTTGAAACAAAAAAACTAGTAGAGATCCCTAATATCATCCAGAATCAAGATAAAAACTGAATCTACCTCAAATAATTATGCTTAGACATATTGCACCCAACAATACGAAAAACTGCACCAACGAAGGCTACATTTAATCCATCTACCTCCACATTTGCAACCAAAATTACTACCCTTGTGAATTTTGTGACTAATGTTTCCACAATCCAATCTTTTATCCTCAGCGTCTACTTCTCGCAAAAGTTGTCATAGAGATTTTAAAGTAGGCATATTTTCTGCCAACATATATAGTCTGTAATTTTCCTCCATCATCCCTTATTTGAATCCAATCCATGTTGTTGATGACAATCATGAGTTCCAACACAACAATGTGTTGATAACAGCAACCAATGGACAAAAGTAGCGTTCAAAATAAATGAAACAGTAAAAAAACACAAATTAAAACACAATTAATGGATACCCCGAAAATTACTTCAATTATGTTATTTCCTATCCACGTTCAATGAAAGTGCCTCCATCACTCTGCTTCTTGAAAACCCATCAACAACATAAAGAAAGACCCCCAATCCTTTACCTTTACCATTTTTACTAGCGCCTTGTATCGAAAATTTTAAGATGAAATTAAATTTTAAGACAAAATATTTCCTTTATCTTAAAAAATTGTCTTAAAATCCCCCTCTATGTAGTAGTGTCAAATGCAACGACTGACAAGTTGTCTCTAATCATATCAACAGGGATCGAAGTGACAGAAGAGGAATTGATGTCTAGGAAATCTTGCCAGGAAAGGTTGTCACATTCTTTAGAGTCAGCTACCCCCACAAAACGAAGATCCCAACAAATCATTGTCTTTATATAAGATAACGTGAATGGTAAGTGAATTAACAACCTCGATATAGCCGCAATACAATGATAGCGAATTTTTAAAGTCAATTTTGTAGGTGTTAGATAATATTGTATTAAATTGATATGGTTTTGTCTTAATTGTTAATTGGCTTAAATGAGTTTCATATTAATTTCCATTGTCTTAAATGACCATTATCTTAAATATAAAGTTTTGTCTTAAAATATTTTTGTCTCAAACTATTTTTGTCTTAATATAAAGTTTTGTCTTAAAATATTTTTGTCTCAAACTGTTTGTCTTATAAAATTTCGTCTTAAAATATTTTTGTTTCAAACTCTATTTGTCTTAAATTTTATATTTAAGATAATTCAATTGATATTAAATTTTAATATAAAATAACTAAAATAAAAATAACTTTTTAAAACAAAAAAATTTCTTTTCTCTTACAAAATGTCTTAAAAGTATCCAAAATATCCTTCTTATGGTAGTGTAATTAGATCATTTGGGCCAACAAATATAAAAAATAAAAAAAATAAAAAATAAGAATAAGAATTATTAAGCCAAAAGTGAGAGTGATGTCTCTCGTAGACCAAATCCACTTCCGTTACAAAGTGCAATATCGACTTAAGGAGGCATGCGTCAACCCCGCAAATGAGGTATGTTTATTTTGTGCATGGTATATATAGCAGCAACCATTCTATGTTCAGAAAACCATATATTTTTATTTATGTTTTAGAATAGGAAATTTTGTTGGCTGATTTTTAAACTGTCATACCATAAACAGTAAATTTTTTACCTTGGGATATTGAAAATAATGTGAAATTTAAGCCAAAGTTAAAAACATCGAATTGTGATTATTACTGGGTATTAGTTGTTTTAGGGTCGATCTAGGCATTTTGTTGGTTGTGACTCGAGAAATATGCAACATAATTCAAGTTTTTCCGCTCATATCAAGGAAGTGAAGCACTTGGAACATTGATCTTTGAATCTATATCAAGATTTACTTTGTTTATTTATTAATTTAGGAGTCTAAAATATACATTTTCCAGTCATTTTTAAAGGTTAAATTAAAACTGGAAATTTTGTGGGCATAATTCCCAGTGACACTTGATCCCAAGTTCACATAAATACAATTTTCATTTGGTTGGAAATTGCAATGTTCTGTTGTCCAAGGTTGGTAAGTTTGCATTTCATCTTCCAACCTTTCCACCCGTAGATCCTTGAACTAGGAGTACATTGGTACTAATTGGGTGGTCTATTTGAGTGAAACAAGATGTTGTTCATGTCGTTTACTGCATATTTTTCAGCCTGTCTTATCAAGGCAGCAAGCTAATTTCCCTACATCATTTCTGAGTAAGCACATGCTATGTTTAATATCAATTGGTCCAATGTATTGCAATTTATAGTTTTATGTTGGATAAGATAATTTCCCTACATCATTTCTGAGTAAGCACATGCTATGTTTAATATCAGTTTGTCCACTGTATTGGAATTTATAGTTTTATATTGGATATTAAGACTCAAGAATCAACTAGACAACCTTTAGAATTAACTCCTCCACCTCTTCTTGACCCCATTCATTTAAGACACTAGTATCATCTGAGGATAGTTGAGCTAATAGGTGGGAACTGTCCCTTGGCCTTTAAAGAGGAAGTTGGACCTAGTTCTGGCGGAAGTGACAATAAGACCTTACCCTGTGCATGCCCATCCTAACAGGTTACATAGACCTTTGCAACCCTGCTAATTATCTCAGCGACAAGGTGTCGAAATGAAAACTCTAGTTTACTATAAATGTTTATAGATGTATTTGGAGAAGCCACTACAAATTGCAATTAATGGTAGTTATGCTTTCATTTTTCTGAAAAGGATGAAATTCATGGATTGATCACTATGTTCATGTCAATGTTGACAATATCGCCGAAATATCGTGATATTTCGGAAATATCGCGATATTTTCGGGGAAACGAAATATCGCGATATTTTCGGGGAAACGAAATATTGCGATATTTTGTCTCTCCGAAAATATTGCGATATTTCTGAAATATCTGCGATATTTTGGAAAATATTGTGATATTTCCAAAATATCTGCGATATTTCAGAAAATATCGTTGGGCACTCCTCGGCCGCGGCTAGAAAAGGGAAATTTGTCTTTTTTTTGGTCATTTTCGTCTGTGAGGCTTGGAGAAGGAAGGGAAAGAGCTTTGTGGTGGTTGTCAAGGAGGGATTGAGTGTAATATTCCTAATTAGCCCAAGCTAATGGGAATATTTCATTTTGTTTTGATTTTCTTAATTGATGAATAAAATGTAAAGGAGGACATGTAAACTCCTGAAAACATCAAAATAAATCAATGCCCGATGTGAACAGAGGCAAATCGGGGCTGTCTTAATAAAATCCACTTGTGTGTGAAACAGGATTGAGCCATTTGACTGGGTCAACAGGACCAAATCACAACACAGTCCAGATGCATTGAACCTCCTAGATGATCAGCGCAGTTCTAGAAGGAGGTCCTCCATGTGAAAAGGGTTAAATAAATGAAGGTGATTTAGGGTTTTGAAAACCCTAATCTTACAAAAGAGAGGAGAGGGTAGCCTAAGGAGGTTGTTGATTATTATCTGATTTTAGAGTGTAGAAATTATATAACTTATGTGTTATATGTCCAAGATTCTCCTGATCTCACACTATTTTAACTTCATGCAAAATACAGAATATATTCCACCATTGATCATTTGCGGAAATTAAATCAAGATTGCAATGCACACATGAAACAATAAAAATTCACACACATTAACATAGTTGTTTAACAGGAAAGCCTGAAGCTGAAAACCCCAACTATTGGTATATAATATATTTCATAGAGATCATGTAACAATCCTCATACAAAACTGATCATATCAAGCTCTCAGTACAATACAATCGCTACACACTAATCAGGCCCGATCTTGCAAATCCATGCACCGATCTTTGCCACCTGCTAGCCTGCCTCTACTGCGCAATCCCTGCTGAAGAATGCTCTGAATGAACTTGAATTACTCCTACCTTGCTCACACAATCCTCATTGGCATCTCCAATGAATGTGTGGTGCAAACAATGCAACACTATAGTCACAACTGATAGTCACACTTGCTCTTTCACCTATCTCTCCACTGGTCTCCACTGAAACTGCCATGCACTGTAGTTAACTGATGTATTATTCAGTTGATTAATGAGTTATTATTTGTGAATTAATTAAATAATTAATTCACTCCACTCTCACTAGTGTATCAATAAATTATACTAGATACAACTAGCTCAACTGAGTCTAACTGAGTTAAACTAAATACAACTCCACCAACTACTTCTCCAACTCCACCAAACTCTATCACATGAGTTCTAACTGAAGTCCTCCATGCAATAGCTCTAGTAAACCCTCAAGAATAGCGTAATTCCTTCTGTCAGCTGTTGTGCCACATCTGTGCACTTAACTGAAGTGCTCCAAGAGAATAAGATAATGTTTAGAGTCCAAATATTATTAAGAGCTAATAATATTCGACATATCTATTTTTAGACTGGAAGTCTAAAAATAGACTCCGCCCAATATATCTAAAAATAGAAGTCCATCTATTTTTCCAACTTGACCAACCATCCACAAATACATCCTGCAACTCATAGAATATGATCGACATGTATAAAAATAGACATAGTCTTAAAATAGACTTTGTGCCAAAAATAGCCTGCGGGCCCACTTAGTGAAGGTGACTCTTTTCACTAAGCTCATCATCTTGTTGAATCTCAACACTCCCTCTCAACAAGATAGGGATTATCTTCCACCCCGATCCTATCTCTATGGTATTTGAATTTGCTCCTGGTGAGCGCCTTCGTTAGAATATCTGCATCTTGATCCTTCGTAGGAATGTAAGAGAGCAACATGATCTTATGATGCACACAATATCTGAGATTATGGTACCAGATGTCAATATCAGAACCGAACAAACCAACTAGGATCTTCCTCATCCATATAGCCTCACATGCAGCCAAACTTGCTGCTATGTACTCGGCCTCCGCTGAACTGAGTGCCACGATCTTTGTTTCCTTCTGTACCAAGAAACTACTGTAGATATGATACTGAAAATCCCTCCAGATGTTCTCTTTCTGTCCGTTGGGCTTCCTGCCCAATCTGCATCCGTGAAGCCATGCAGCTTCACCTCATCCGACTATCTGTACCACAATCCATACTCAGATGTGCCCCTGAGATACCTCAGGACATGCTTTCCTGCCTTCCAAAAGAGCTTGGTAGGCTTCACCATCGCTTGTGAAAGCTGGTTTAGCATATTTCCAATCATGTATTGACTAAATACATGAGAGAACTAACCAACTATCGATAAACAGTGGCATCCACTACCTCTGCCGATGTAGCATCCTCCTTCCTCCAACCACTAGGAAGAGGAGTGTCAATAGGCTTGCAGCCTTGCATGTGAAACTTCTCCAGTATCTCCCGGGTGTACTTGCCTTGAGACACAAATATTTCACCTTTCCACTGCCAAATTTCCAATCCCAGGAAACAATGAAGGAGGCCTAAATCCTTCATCTCAAACTCCTTTGAAAGATCTGCCTTGCATGAGTGTATCAACAGTTCATCACTCGTTAGTATTAAATCATCTACATAAAGCACAATGATCAAAAGCTTACCCTCCACCACAATCTGGTATAGTTTTCGATCCGCCTCACTCTTGGTGAAACCAAGTCCGGTGAAACAACTGTCTATCCGTGTGTACCAAGCATGAGGTGCTTGTTTCAGCCCATAAAGCGCTCTTTTGAGCCTGCACACATGCGACTCACTACTGAAGATTTCGAATCCTTCAGGCTGCTCAATGTACACCTCCTCCTCAATGATTCCATTAAGGAACGCAGTCTTCACATCCATCTAATGAATGTGCCAACCCATCTGCGCTGAGAGAGCAAGGATGGTCCATATGGAAGAATACCTTGCGACAGGTGCAAAGGTTTCTTCATAGTCGATCCCCTCGATCTATGAGAAGCCCCGGGCAACAAATCTTGCCTTATACTTCTCAATGCTCCCATCAGTAGCTTGCTTCACTTTGTAGATCCATCTCGAACCTACCACTGATTTCCCTTCCGACCTTGGGACAATCTCCCATGCACTGTTTCTGATAATCGAATCATACTCTTCCACTATGGAATTTACCCATGCGGGATTCTCCAAAACTTCCTCAAAAGAGGATGGCTCCGTCACGATACACTTTCTCATCAGAGCCATGTATCCAGCACCCATTGTGTGACCGTTCGGGTTCCGCGCCGTGATGTAGGAACTCCTGGCATTCTCGCACCGAATCAAGACCCGCCGGCCACCGCCGTAGTGCGCTTCCGCCCTCTGATGTTTGGCACTGCATGAGTGGTTTCTTCCACTCCATGAACCTCCTCTTGTGGCTGATCCACATCTTGAGGCTCATCTTTAGCAACAAGTAGCTCCTCCTCTACATGCAAGTGTAGCTCCCTCTCAAGAGACAACTTCATGTATTTCTCCTCATGAAATTTGATATCCCGTCGCACGATAGTCATCCGACTGTCTGAAAAATACACATGATAATTGTGGGTTGTTTCTGTGTATCCCACAAATATCCCAACCTCTACAGTCGGCTCCAGCTTCTTCCTGGCATCCTTCGTCACATGAATGTAAACAAGTGAGCCAAAAATCTTCAAATGAGAAATATCAGGCTTCTTACCAGAAAATGCCTCTTCAGATGTACTCATGCCAAGTACTCTATGAGGACAACGGTTTTGCACATAAACCACAGTGTTGCATGCCTTAGCCCACAAGTGTATGGGAAGGCCCTAATCATGCAACATCACCCGTGCAGCACCCACGATCATTCTGTTCTTTCTCTCCGTGACCCCATTCTGTTATGGGTTATGAGGCACTATGAGTTCTCTTCAAATTCCTTCTTTGCTACAGAAGTATTTGAATTCGCCAGAGATGTATTCACCACCATTATCAATCCTTAGATCTTTCACCTGCTTCCTCGAATCTTTCTCAACCAGCGCCTTGAACTCACAGAACTTTGAGTATGTCTCGCTCTTCTTCTGCATGAAGAAGATCCAGCACTTACGAGAAAAGTCATCAACAAATATCACATAATACATGTGCTTTGTTGTTGAAGCAACCGAGAAAGGTCCACACACGTCTATGTGAATTCTCTCAAGGATCGTCGAGGAGCGACTATCCTTCTCATGAAAAGTGGTCTTCACAAATTTTCCCAAAGTACATCCCTTGCACTAATTTGACTGCGCAAGTGTACCTTTAGGAAGCCCGGTAGAAATCTGCTGCAAAATTTTCAAAGCACCATGGTGAATATAGCCCAATCTCTTGTGCCACAATTCGCCCTCATCCCAGCTCACCACTCATTCTACTTTGCCTGCCATTATTGCGCAACCATCTACCTGCAATTGATAAAGATTCTTAACTCGAATCCCTATCCTCCTGGTTTGACTAGTTGTTTTATGCTGAGGGAAAGCCTTTCCCTCACTGAAAACAACATCATTACCCTTGTCTTCCAACATCGCCACGGAGATCAGATTCTTCTTCAATCCTGGAACATGCATTTAAATCCTTCAAGATGAAAGGTTTACCGGACTCCCTCGCAAAGGAAATGGTCCCGATACCAGTCGCACTGTATCTACCATCATAGCACATCACGATGTGCACTCCAAGATCCTTTTCCTCCATAACACTAAAAAAATCTTTGTCTCCGGTTATATGGAAAGACACACCACTGTCAATAAACCACACCGATCCCATCACACTTGAAACCAAGCATGCGATCAAAGAAAAATCCAGCTCAAACTGCGAGGCTAAGGCCTCTCCAGCTGTAGATCCAGCAGCCTGTTATTCTTCTTCTTATGTGGACAATTAGTGGCGAAATGCTCGTGCTGGTGACAATGAAAACACTTCACTTTGTTCAAGTCCTGCGTCTTGCCTTTTGCACCGGATTTACAAAATCTATTCCACCATTGATCCTTTGCGGAAAGTAAATCAAGATTGCAATGCACACATGAAACAATAAAAATTCACACACATTAACACAGTTGTTTAACGGGAAAGCCTGAAGCTGAAAACCACAACTATCTGTATATAATGTATGTCATAGATATCATGTAACAATCCTCATACAAATCTGATCATATCAAGCTCTCAGTACAATATAATCGCTACACACTATTCGGGCCCAATCTTGCAAATCCATGCACTGATCTTTGCCACCTGCTAGCCTACCTCTACTACTCAATCCCTGCTG
Source organism: Pinus albicaulis (assembly GCA_034641835.2). Lineage (NCBI taxonomy): Eukaryota > Viridiplantae > Streptophyta > Pinopsida > Pinales > Pinaceae > Pinus > Pinus albicaulis. Next base: position 792,652,212 of record CM076574.1, read on the forward strand.
AAGAATGGATCTGAATGATCTCGAATTACTCCAACCCTGCTCACGCAATCCTCATTGGCATCTCCAATGAATGTGTGGTGCAAAAAATGCAACACTATAGTCACAATTGATAGTTACACTTTCTCTTTCACCAATCTCTCCACTGGTCTCTACTGAAACTGCCATGCATTGTAGTTAACTGATGTATTCTTCAGTTGATTAATGAGTTATTATTTTTGAATTAATTAACTAATTAATTCACTCCACTCTCACTAGTGTATCAATCAGTTAGACTAGATACAACTAGCTCAACTGAGTCTAACCGAGTTAAACTGAATACAACTCCATAACTACTTCTTCCAACTATGTCATAACTCTGCCACTTGAGTTCTAACTGAGTCCTCCATGTAATAGCTCCAGTAAACCCTCAGGAATAGCGTAATTCCTTCTGTCAGTTGTTGTGCCACATCTGTGCACTGAACTGAAGTGCTCCAGGAGAATAAGATAATGTTTAGAGTCCAAATATTATTAAGAGCTAATAATATCCGACATATCTATTTTTAGACTGGCAGTCTAAAAATAGACTTTGCCCAAAATGTCTAAAAATAGAAGTCCATCTATTTTTCCAACTTGACCAACCATCCACAAATAGCATCCTGCAACTCATAGAATATGATCGACATGTATAAAAATAGACATAGTCTAAAAATAGACTTTGCGCCAAAAATAGCCTGCGGGCCCACTTAGTGAAGGTGACTCTTTTCACTAAGCTCATCATCTTGTTGAATATCAACATAAAGGATTGTGTCTGCTTAGACAAATCCGAATTCTCTTGGCTTTTTAGCAGAGAATTGTGAGGGTTTCCTGTTTAGGAATTCCCTTCCCCTTCATTGAGTAGCTTTTGGAGGAGATTTGTCCTGCTTTGTCCACTATCTGGCATATGGCCAAGCTCCATCTCTTTTAGGCAACATAAATCCTATTGGGATTTACTTGTTTCAGTGAGTTGCAGCAAGTGGAGACTAGATTTGCTCAGATCTAGATCATACTAGTGCCTCTTCTCAGTGAGTGAGTCTTTTATTCTCTTGGAAGAGTGCATTGGATGTTTTGGCTTCAGTTTTTGATCTTGGCATCAAGCCAAAGTATTCTACATCACCATCTGCACAGTTCCTTGAAGAGATTGTGTCCTCTTTGCAGAGCAGAGTTGTATAGGGTTTGGAAATTCTCCTGGAGGAGAGATCTCTAGTGAAAAGGATCCTTCCTTTCACTGAGGTGATCCATGGATTGGCCAACCAATCCATGTACCCTTTAGATCTGATCTATTACTCTTGTATATACTGTATAATTCCTGAATACTACTGCAAAATTGTGACTTAGATCTCAGATCTACTCACTGTGATTCATCATTTGCTGAGATCCTCAAGGGGAGTGTAAATAAGGGCCTCTTTGGCTTACAGATACGTAATAGATCTATTATTTTTCATATGGATTTGCTCTAGATCTGAGATATAATAAAACACTACTTCAACTCTCTGAAAATTACGCTGTCAAGCTCTTCAGTCTTAATACATTGTGCAACACCTCTATTTTGAGTGTTTATTCATGCTAAACCTCTGTTTTTCTCATGTACATTGTATGATCCATATCATAGACCTAATTTAATAATGTTTATAACCTATTGAATCTAATAGCTTCATAAAATTACGCTGCTTAAGCTTCAGTAAATTATGCATTAGCTAAGACATGCGGATTGGGCCTTTTCTAGCCATGTCAGGAGTGGGAGACCTGTTTAACTTATCTAGAATGATTTGTTTTAGCTGAAATTTGGTATGGGAGTCCCACATGACCTAAGATAACAGATCCAACCATCACTTTCCTCTGTTTTTACGCATATTTCTTAAAATAACCTTTTTAGGGCTTAAATCACTGTCTTTCCCCACTTTTGGTTGAAGGGATAGATCACTTTCCTTGCTTCTGCATATATTAATGATAGTAAAGTTTTAATTAACATATCCCATTCGTTATTAGCCTGCTACTACTCCAATACAATGTTTATATATTGATGCAGTCCCTCATTAGACATTTATCAAGCCATACTAGGTGTGGGAGGCCTGTTTGCCTCACCTAGTTTGTTTGGTTTCTGATATCCTCTTGGAATTGGGTCTTCGATTATCAAAAATAATGAATCCAATGGCTGATCTTGGTTTATGAAGCACACATCCCTGAAAAATGCGTTTTTCAGGCCTGTTTTGTTGAGCAGTCCCTTTGGGGATATTACAGTGGTATCATAGCATGATCTCTGGCTCAGCCTGTGAGATATAGCTAAAAAAAGAATAAAGAGGAGATGAATAGAGAAAGAAAATGAAAAGGATTTTCTCTCATCAGTTTTCGGATCTAAGGATAGCCTCTCCAAAGAGGCTAAAGAAAAGAAAGAAGAGAGTTGCAGTGAGACCTCTATAAGGTTTCAAGAAGAAGAAGAAGAGCCATGCACTTCATATTCTTTGAGGAAGAATGAGGAGCCTGAAGAGCACTTAGAACGGGATATTATAAGTCGGTACTTAGCAGAGTACAAACATCAGCCTACACCTTCCAAAGAGACTCTAGATCTTCCTCAGTTTATTCAACTGAAAGAAGAGAAGAGGCCATATAGTAAAAGGATGATAAAGGGCAATAGGTTCTTATTTTCTACCTTCGATGGATCACCCTTATGTTCAGCAGAATCTTGGGTGATGAAGCTAGATGCATACTTCCTACTACACCCAGTAGTAGAAAGAGATGCTGTGGAAATATCAGCGCTACACTTGAAGGGCAAGGCAAGTACTTGGTGGTTCAGTCATGTGGATCATGCAAGAGTGTTTACTTTTGTAGAATTCACTCACAAGGTGATCAAGGAAAATAACATTGGAAGATCAGAGGAGGAGGAGCCCTCACCACCACTCGAGGAGTCTTGTACCAGCACTGTTTCAGTCATAGAGGAACAACCATCTACATCAATAGTTGGGGCAGCCAACACATTGGAGGGTGGAAATTTTACAACCACACAAAATATTCCTGAGACTCACCAAGGTATGCATGAATTTCCATTTTTTATCATTTCAAGAAATCTAATGGGAAGCCTTGGAAATTTGTCTTTGTATGACCCTGGATCATCACTTACTTCTAATCTAGAGCAGCAAGGGTGCACTGTGTTTTCCAAACACAACAGTGAAGAAATAAGGACCCATTCCTCATGGGAACATTCAGATGATAACTTCATTCAGGGAGCTATGAAGAAAGAGATGTCAAAAGGTAGACATCCAGAGGTGAGAAAAAATTTCTCCTCTCTAGATGACACTCTCTCATTGAGCATGCCACAGCTCAGAGAGAGACTTCTACTTGTAGCAGATCCAAGACCTCATTGGTTTTGGAAGGCCATGCATGAGGAGGAGGTCTCATCAAGAGATCCCATTGGAGGTGTACTTCATCATTTCATGAAGTGCAAAGATCTTCAAAGATGTGAAGAAATTGGTGTCCTACTATGGGAGATGTGTGGAGATCATGGCACAATTTATGACCTACGTGTGCCATTGATAAGGGGGCGTAGAACCATGGAGACACAAGGAGGAGTTGCGGAAGAAAGTCAACATCATACCTATCCATGGCAGGAGGGTGATGCACCTAAGAAGGTGATTAGATTGCGCAGTGGAAGCATGGAGAGTTTTTTCCATTCATATATTCAGTCATCTCTTGTTGAGGATGTCTCACTATATAGAGACATTTCACCAAGGAGAACACTGGATTAGCAAAGGAGGATGGATGCTTCACATGTTGAGGCATCATTCATTGATGATAGAGGAGTGGAGACCTTGGGAGATTTTGGCACAACACTGGGAGTCTTGGGTAGATCCAAGGAGGAGAGAAGCATTCTCTCAACATCATCTACACCCACTCTCATTTCAGATACTGCGTTGTGGCAGAATCAACATGGGAAGAGCAACTTTCCACATGACACCTTTGGCATGGGAGAAGTCAAAAAGGGAGAGTTCTATTTCAGCCAACCCTCTTCTATGAGGCTCAACAAAATCAACTTTAGGAGCTATTGTTGTGGGGGCTTTGAAGGAGAGCTACATCATCATTGTCAAATATGCATGAAAAAAGTAAAGATGGATTAGCCACATGACTCTAAGGGAGAGTTATATCAGCGCTTTCTTCCTTCTGTTGAGGAAGAGAATAGATCCTTCCACCACTCCTTGGATAGGAGAAGGATTATTGGTGAAGAACATGATCATGTTACACATGTTTTATATTCTGATTTCATGCATTCTTACACCATGTTTTTGCAGATCATGGCTCCAAGGAGGAATGTTATATCATATGAGCTACTTGGCCAACATTGGGCCCCAAAAATTTATGAATTGGGCCACTCCCTTGAGAGAAAAAGAGAGATTTTTCAACATGATGGGTGCTTCCCCAAAGCACCAAACATATATCACATTTCCAGCCATGGTGATATGGTGTGGATAGCAAGTAAGTGGTGGGAGAACCACTTACCATATCTATATTTTATGCAAGCAGGGGATGCCTTGTGTTGGTTCCACATATGGGACTGTGACCCACCTCCATATGTACAATTTTATGTTTTCATGTACATTATTTTGATTTCCTATCTTGTTGATGCACTTATACTTTTATGGGAATGTATGGAGGAAGGAAGGAAGGATGGCATGTGCCTCATGGGATGACCACTCTCCATGTATTTTATATTTCATAGTTTAGAGAGAGCATGGGGCAAACCATGTTTGCTTCATATGATTTACTGTCTCCTTATGGGATGAGCTATTTACATCTCATGAGAACTTTGGAGGAGCAAGACATCAATAGATGGATGGGTGAACACTTGACTTATGGGGGGAGCTTATCTCATGTTGGTGTCACCAAAGAAGGAAGAGAAGTGTTCCAGCACTCACCTTATCAGTTGCTTGAGGACAAGCAACATTTTGGAGGGGAGGACTGTAATATTCCTAATTAGCCCAAGCTAATAGGAATATTTCATTTTGTTTTGATTTTCTTAATTGATGAATAAAATGTAAAGGAGGACATGTAAACTCCTAAAAACATCAAAATAAATCAATGCCGAATGTGAACAGAGGCAAAGCAGGGTTGTCTTAATAAAATCCACTTGTGTGTGAAATAGGATTGAGCCATTTGACTCGGTCAACATGACCAAATCACAACACATTCCAGATGCATTGAACCTCCTCGATGATCAACGCAGTTCTAGAAGGAGGTCCTCCATGTGAAAAGGGTTAAATGAATGAAGGTGGTTTAGGGTTTTGCAAACCCTAATCTTATAAAAGAGAGGAGAGGGCAGCTTAACGAGGTTGTTGATTATTATATGCTTTTAGAGGACTGTGTCTGCTTAGACAAATCCAAATTCTCTTGGCTGTTTAGCATAGAATTGTGAGGGTTTCCTATTTAGGAATTCCCTTCCCCTTCATTGAGTAGCTCTTGGAGGAGATTTGTCCTGCTTTGTCCACTATCTAGCATATGGCCAAGCTCCATATCTCTTAGGCAGCGTAAATCCTATTGGGATTTACTTGTTTTAGTGAGATGCAGCAAGTGGAGACTAGATCTGCTCAGATCTATATCATACTAGTGCCTCTTCTCAGTGAGTGAGTCTTTTATCCTCCTGGAAGAGTGCATTGGTTGTTTGGGATTTAGTTTTTGATCTTGGCATCAGGAAAAATTATTCTACATCGCCATCTATGCAATTCCTTGAAGAGACTGTGTCCTCTTTGCAGAGCAGAGTTGTAAAGGGTTTGGAAATTCTCCTGGAGGAGAGATCTCTAGTGAAAAGGATCATTCCTTTCACTGAGGTGATCCATGGATTGGCCAACCAATACATGTACCCTTCATATCTAATCTATTATTGTTGTATTTACTACAGAATTCCTGAATACTACTGCAAAACTGTGACTTAGATCTTAGATCTACTCAATGTGATTCATCATTTGCTGAGATCCCCAAGGGGAGTGTAAATAAGGGTCTCTTTGGCTTACAGATCTGCAATAGATCTATTATTTTTCATATGGATCTGATCTAGATTTGAGATATAATAAAATACTGCTTCAGCTCTCTGAAAATTACGCTGTCAAGCTCTTCATTCTTAATACATTGTGCAACACCTCTATTTTGAGGGTTTATTCATGCTAAACCTCTGTTTTTCTCATGTTAATTGTATGATCCATATAATAGACCTGATTTACTGATGTTTATAACTTATTTCATCTAATAGCTTCAGAAAATCACATTGCTTAAGCTTCAGTAAATTCTGCATTAGCTAAGCCATGGGGATTGGGCCTTTTCTAGCCATGTCGGGAGTGGGAGACCTTTTTAACTTAGCTAGAATTATTTGTTTTAGTTGAAATTTGGTATGGGAGTCCCACATGACCTAAGCTAATAGATCCAACCGTCACTTTCCTCTGTTTTTACGCAGATTTCTGAAAATAACCTTTTTAGGGCTTAAATCACTGTCTTTTTCCACTTTTGGTTGAAGGGATAGATCAATTTCCTTGCTGCTGCATATATTACTAATATTAAAGTTTTTATTAACATATATCATGCATTATTAGCCTACTAATACTCCAATACAACGTTTATATATTGTTGCAGTCCCTCATTGGATATTTATCAAGCCATACTAGGTGTGGGAGGTCTGTTTACCTCACCTAGTTTGTTTGGTTTCTGATCTTCTCTTGGAATTGGGTCTTCGATTATCAGATCTAAGGAATCCAAGGGCTTATCTTGGTTGCTAAAGCACACATCCCTGAAAAATGCGTTTTTCAAGCCTATTTTGTTGAGCAGTCCCTTTGGAGATATTACATTGAGGATCAAAGAGCCATTATCATTATCAACTCAAAATTTTTTGTGGATCAAATATTGAAGAATAGTGAGAGAAACTTAATTTCTTCTATTAATAGGTATGTTCTTACAAACCCCTATGCTAATGATTTTTTTCATAGATTTAGGATTATGTTTGCTTGCCTCTTTGCCTACAAAGATTTTTTTTCTTTGTTTTTTTCCATTTGTTATGATTTTCATCCACATGAGCCAATGCAAGGGTTATCTCCATATTTGGACAACAAGCTTCATTTTTATTTTTACTTTCTTATGCACCGTTTTATTGCCATTTTTTGTGTATGTGTGTTTAATGCCAATTTTTTTTTTTTTTTGTGTCCTAGGTTTGAAATTTGAATTAGTTCATAGCAAATATGCCAAAATCCTTGGACCTATTTTGGGAGTATGGTGAGCTTGATGGTGGGACAAATCATACACTTCTATCATGCAGATTGTGTGGGACCAAGATGGCAAGAGGAGTTACACGATTGAAATACCATCTGGCTAGACTCACTGGACATGATGTTAGACCTTGTGTGGAAATTGTACAAAAAGCTCTTGAAGAAATTGCTAAAAAACACAGAAAGATAGCTGCTAGGGAGAGGGAACTGAATCCTGATCTCAGATAGATAGTTGCTAGTTTTATTTTTTTTTCTAGCTTTGCTACATATAACTCATGATGATGAGATACTTTTAAGTTTTATATATGTGATGTTATTTTGTATTGGTTCTCCAAATTTGAGTCCTTGATTGGACAATTATCAAGTATCCGCAGGATTTGGTATCGACTTTGATATATCATTTTATTTTACATCCACTACATCATATATATCAATGCTTTATTTATATTAATGTTTCAATTTGTTTATTTCATGTTGTTAATGCTTTATATGTTTAAAAATTTGAAAAAAAATGAATATATTATGAATTTTTTATGTTTGCCGATATTTTCGTCTATATTGCCGATAAGAAGTTTTCTAGACCCTCACAGATATTTTTCCAATGTTGATACCGATATAATCAACATTGGTTCATGTAATATTGGTTTGGAGCTAGCATTCTCTGCAGAGCAAAGGTTCTTACTACTCAATTAAGAACTAACTCACATCTACTTCTTTGTGAAACTGGACATTGGAAGAGACCTAAAGAAGCTTGGGAAGAAAGGGTATGTATTTTTTGCACCTCTGGGATAGTGGAATTAGAAAAACATTTCATTTTGGAATATGACACTTGCACAGAACTGTTAGAAAATGGGGTCAGCCCATAATCAATTTGAGTAAGAAAATGATTGAATTACATAAAGCAATAAACAAGGAAGCTAGTGGTCACATAGACTATTTTTAGTGTTGTTAAAATTTCATTCATACTTCCACAACTTATTGTAAAATTTTGGAAATTAGGAAATTAATGCAAATTCTGAAAGGTTTTCCAAATCTATTTCTTCACTTTCAGCCATAGGGCTTAATTTGAAATATAAATTTATAGTAGAAAATACTTCACTTCTCTTTAACCCAATTCACAAGGCCACCTAAAAAAATAAATATGGTAATACCAAACAAGTGTACTTCAATGTTACACGGCAAGCATTCAAAACTCCTTAACAGCAAAACAGATCGGGGTGAAGAGGAGAACATGTCACAAAATTGTTGAATGAATGAGAAAGCACCCCTTAACAGAATGTGGACTTACCAACAACACTGAACAGAAAATGAACTTACTAACAAAACTGAACAAAAGGTGGCCATTACAATGCTGAGCTAAATGCTGTGAAGTGGACCCTATTGCGGCTCAATCCATGAGCCGGAAACTGAGACCCATATCGTTTTGGGATGCTACCTTCACCATTTTCATGGTTGTAGATTTTCAGTCTTTGAAATTTCTCTTGAAATCGAAATCTGCCTTTTTTATATTATTATTATGAATACAAATTTTAAAGAGATTATGAATACAAATTTTAATTCTGTTTAGTATCTCTTTATTTTGATGGTAGATTGTTAGAATATTTTACAATTTAAAGTAATGAGATAAAATAATCAAATAATTGATCACTGTTATGTGTAGATAAATATACAAATTAGATAGATTTAGCAGCCTTATTGTGTGCTGTAACCAGTACAGTTTTGTTCAAATAATTAGTAGTTATTAAGCCGACTCTGTTGTTTGCTCTGCGACCCCTCAAATAACAGCTTCGTTCAAAAAATAATAGTAGGTGTTGAGACATTCTGTTGTTTGCTCTGCGTGGCTCAATGCTGCAGAGTTCGTAGTCAGCATTGGAAACCTGAGCAATATTTGCCTCTCCACAACCCATTTTCAAGGGTGTGGAAACTCCACTTGAAAAAATGGAAAAATTGGCTATACTCTCTTGTTTATATTGCGTTTTCTGAAAAACTATGGTTAATACTCTTCAGAGTATATATAATAATAATAATGGTGCATGTCTAATTAAAATGCACATAGATTTTGGAATATTTAATGTCAAATTTTCAAAACATTTCGAGACATGCAATGGATAAAAATTGACGAGAACTCTTCTTGATACGGTAATACCTTCCATTGAAATAATAACAATGCAAGAGAAAATAACACATCAGTTATCTGGTTATATGTGCACAGAGACAAAGTTATCAAGAGGATTAAACAAATTGGTTGAAACGTTGAACTCTGCACAGTTGAGTTGTCACTGCGTTACACTTTATTTCTCATAACATTGTTCCCATAGGCTGCTATTCCTCTGCACGAAATTCCATTACGCTTTTTCACTTGCCTGCGTTCCAAGGGTTCGTGCCACTAACAGTGGTCGATTCGTGATACAAAAACACCCAGAAGAGAAAAAATATCTTTAAGATATTGGTAAGTAAAATACATTACCATTCGGGCCAACCAAAGCTAGCATCACTGTTGTCATTATAATCCCTGGATGAAAAGCTGTCATTATAACTCCTTGGCTCCATATAATGGGCTGCAAACCACATTGAGCATACTAGTGAGGATTTTTCGAAGTGTGCGGGGAGCCTTAACACCATTTAGATGTGTAATGGAGTAATTTTCAGAAATTTCCTCTGGGCCTTAAATGCTATTCCAATTACAATCAAACTTTCGCCTAAAAACTTTCCGAAATCATTTTATATAATTTTTTATTGCTATTTACCAATGTTCTTCGGACACAATCGTCGCGGAGGTGTGGCGATGGTTAGTTGCAGCAACGATTCCCTCATCTTCTTCGTCTCTGCGGCGCAGTTTTCGTTACTTTCATGTATCAGAATCTGCTCTCCCCTGCATTCTGGGCTGCAGAACGCAGCTTCGCTGGTGGGAAAAAAAATTGAAGGAAACCCAAAATATTCATTAGTCTCACAATCCGTTCGAATCAGAGTGGTTTGTTGTTTAGATGTAAAGAGGCAGAAGAGCAAAGGTTGGTTACCTGTACATGTAAATATCCATGTGGGGTCTGAGACGGCGGTTGCACAGAAAACACGTTTGGAGAAAGTGGGCAGCCCCAGGAAAAACGCCAACGTCATGGCTCGCGTCATCCGGCTGTCCCTCATATTTCTCCCCTTGATCGACGTGGGCAGCCCCAGGGAAATGATGATCATGATCATGGTTCGTCACCGCCGGTGCATCACGAAAAGCTCCAACGTCTTCCAAAGGCCACTCGTATTTCTCCCAGTGGTCGACGTGGGCGGCCTCACGCAAACAATGATCATCATGGGCGCTCGTCCAGGCGCCACTCTCTCCCGGCGGCCACTGGTATTTCTCCCAGTGGTCGACGTGGGCAGCCCCAGGAAGAACATCAACATGTTTCGTCACAGACGCCGCCGCCGCAGCTTCACGAAAAGGACGAAAGGCGCCACAATCTTCCGGCGGCCACTCGTATTTCTCCTTGTGGTCGACATTAAAAGCCGAAAGGGACACAGCCATGCTGCTGTTTCGTTTCATCGGAGCGGACTTCAACACTCTAGGACTCGGTCTTCAAACCAGGAGCAAAAGACTTCCCAAAAATGTGCCTAAACCCTTTCAAAAGATGTATCAAAACCTTCCTAAAATGTGCCCAAAACCTTCCAAAATGTGCCAAAAACTCTTTCAAAAAATGTATCAAAACCTTTTGACATAAAGCTGCTTCAAGTAGGTTTCACTTGATCTGATAACCTTTTCACATAAAGCTGCTTCAACTAAGTTTCACTTCATTTCTCAATTCATGATGTGTGAATTTCGGATCTGCTCTTTCTGTCTTCTAAACAGTAAATAGAGGGTTTAAGTAGAGTGATTAGAATTACTTTTCCTCTCTTTTTCTGTCTTTTAAATAGCTAGAGGGTTTAAGTAGAGTGATTAGAATTACTCTTCCTCACTCCTATTTGTAATATGTTTGTACCTTGAGTTAGGGCTGACTTGTCTCTGGTTGAGCCGAACAAGGAGTTGTCTAAGGAGACAGAGGAATTGCATGGACAGCTAAAATTGGCCGGAATCTAGTTAAGAAATCTTACAATAACAGTGTTTGAATCATGATTTTGATGGTGGAAATGGATTCAGCAACATCATAAAACTTTAAGGCACCTAAAAAATTAAAGTTTGATAGTTATATCGTGGATTTTCTTAAAATCTTACCAGAATTTCCATGATTTTCAAGGCGAAAAAGCAGTCTAGTTAGACTAATAACTCGCAGAATGTATATTGAATATTCAAAAATTCATTTATTTTTATTAGTTAAAGGAGTGCCATGGACAAACCTCTATTTTCTTTCTCATTAATTTAATCATTAATTTAATTAATACACCACATTGTTTTGATTTTTTGGTGGGAATTTGATAACGATTTTTGGGTGAATTGCATTTTTTTTCAGCTTAATCTAAACATGCCACAATGTCCGGAAATTTAATTAATACAAGACATTCTTTAGAGTTTTTGGTGGGAATTTGGTGAAATACTTTTCGTGTTGTCTTTAATGGGACTTTTTGAAAAGTTTTTGGATCTAGTTTGTGTAAAATCCGGCAAGAATTCACTGAAATCACAAGTTTGATGGGTAAAATTTGCACAATCAAAGTGCCCCACGGGTTTTTGAGGATACTCATATGCAGTCAAAAAACCAGTTTACCAGAAACTCCAAAAAGTCCCATTATAGACAACTCCAATACTTTTTGGGTGAATTGTGTTTTTTTTCTGTGTAGTCTAAGCATGCCACAATATCTAGAAAAAAATAAACATTCCCACATGATGTTGAGAAAATTGAGCAAAGTTTTTTGAAAATTCCAGTTATATCTACCAAGTTTCAAGATTTTAGGTGCCCCAGGGTTCTTGATGGTGCTAAATCCATTTCCACGATCAAAAACTAATTCAAACACTCCACAATCAAATTTCGAGAAGAATATTATTATTAAACTGAAATATATTATACTATTATATAATAATTTAATATAATATTAATATAATAATACATATTAAGAATTCTGCTTCTGTGATCCATAATAATACATATTTAAAATAATATATATATATATATATATATATATTATAAAATCTAAACCCTAGAATTTATTATTAAAGACCTTCCGGTTTAAATTTTCATATATTAAACCCCAAGGTTTATTAATCTCTTGTGTTTTAAATATTGATCCCAAGATATTAATAAATTTTAAGAATTAATATTTTAAACCCAACATATTAATAAACGGAAGAGATTAAATTATAAATCCAATGGATTATTAATATTATAAATGGAAGTAGCTAATAAACCCAAAGGTTCAATGTTATAAATTTAATGAACTAGTAAACCAAAGTGATAAATTCTATAAACTTAAAGGATCAATAAACCCAAGGAATCAATATTAAAAACACATGGGATTATAAACCATAACAATTAACATTTTAAATCCAAGAGATTATTAATATTTTAAACCAAGGGATTAGATAATAAATCCAAGAGACTAATAAACCCAAAAATTTAATATTATAAACCTAAGAAATTAGTAAACCCAAGGGATAAATATTATAAACCTAAGCCACCAACAAACCCAAGGGATCAATATTAAAAATACAAGAGATTTATAAACCCAAGAATTAATATTTTAAACCCAAGAAATTGATAAACCCACACGATTATGAATATTATAAACTCAAGTGACTATTAATATTATAAACTTTAACACATTAATAAATGTGGTTTTGAACAATTTCCATAAACATTGATAGTATAAATATAATATTAATCATAAAATTAATATTGATATTGTTAAATATATAATAATAAGAAGAAAATATCTGTTATAATAAAAATATTATTATTATAATATATATATTTTTTTTTTATAAGTGTAGGACTATATCTTCAACATGCCCAATATATCACCCCTAACTGAGCCCAATTGAATTGAACGGGTAACTTCACATCAAATAATGACTTAACAAAGCACCCCAAAGAGTGCCTTAACAAAGCACCCAATCACCCTCTATCCAAGACCTAGTGGACTATTATTATAATAATTAATAATTATTATTATTATCATTTTAAAATATTTGTTGTTATTACTAATTTTTAATGTTATTAATTAATACTAATGTTATTTTTGTTCTTAATTAAATTTATTATCATTATTAATTAACAATATTTAATTATTATTAAATCATAATAACAATTAATTAAATTATATATATATATATATATACCATAAAATAAATAAATAAACAAAAACACATGGTTTTCTAACTATAACATCTCATATTTTATACGGAGTACATTCTATATGTATTTTATAATAATGAATTTAATGTTTCACATTTTAATAATATTGGTTTTTTTTTTTTAAATCAAATAGAATATAGTTTGAGTGAGCTTAACGGTTAAGAGCATGTGTTTCGTCGAGGGAAGGGTAGAGTATGTATCATTTTGTAAACTTAGCAGACAAATCGGTGGGCTGAGGTGGGTCCCTTGTCCCACAAACAAGAGGGTCTCATACACCAATTTGGTGTCTCCCTTGGTGGTGACCTTAAAATTGGATTGTTATTATTATTATTATTATTATTATATTACATTTATATAATTTTTTAAAAATTATGTTAGGTTTTGTTACTTCAGATTTAATTAAAAAAAATTATTTTAATATTCTATCTTATCATTAAAATTATAACATCATTAAGTATATATGAAATTTGGTAAGTCTAGATGTCTCTACATAATTGTTATAACTTACCAAAAGTGGTTTTCAAGGACTAAATTACCAATAGTGGTTTTCAGGGACTCGGGTGTTGTGTCTTGTGTGGCAGGGTAATGAAAGGGTAACACATCTCTTCATTCAGTGCAACACTACTTCACATATTTGGTTTGTGATTTTGTTGTCTTGCAGATTAAATTTTGTCTTGTGTCCTGTGTGGCGGGGTAATGAAAGGGTAACACATCTCTTCATTTAGTGCAACACTACTTTACATATTTGGTTTGTGATTTTGTTGTTTTGCAGATTAAATTTTAGAGTATTTTTGTCTATCGTTTGAGATGGGGTGCCTCTGGGGAAGGGACTCACAATTATATTCTGAAGTTTACCTTGTGGGAGTTTGGAAGGCACAAAAACATTATATTTGTTGTGGGGTGCCGATCAACATCTACAGAACTAGTGCAAAAATTCTTTCTTGGCTGGAGCATATGGTACCTAGGCGGTAGTGTACCAAATACATGTTAAGACGCTTCAGGAACCCCTGCATACAGCTACTAGTCATTTCTTTGATGGTGTTGCACAATAAGGCCAATGTGGATGTGGGGGATGGTTGCACATCAATGAACATTCTCGCTACAAATTACAATGGCATGGGGGTAGAGGTACGAACTCCAAGGCAAAGATGGTAGCCCTATGGGGTTTAATGTGGTTTTCAAGAGATAGAGAGCTCCAGAATATCCATTTTTATGGGGGTTAAAAAACAATCATAGATGGTTTTTTTGGTATATCGGTTTTCGATCCTCTAGAACTTCGGGGATGGAGGGATCGAATCAATACATTGCTACGGACTTTTTGGAATATCACGATCATGCACATTTACGAGGATTCCAAGAGGACGGTTGACACCTTGAGAACGGTTAGCTAGCATTGAGTGATCCAGAAAGATTGGGGATGGAGGGATCGAATCAAGACATTGCTACGGAGTTTTTGGAATATCACAATCATGCACATTTACGAGGAATCCAAGAGGATGGTTGACACCTTGAGAACGGTTAGCTAGCATTGAGTGATCCAGAAAGACTGATATTCTCTAGCTTAATTTCAAAAAGCATTGTAAAAGAGAAAGAAAACATTGCTATTCCATAGCTAAACTCAAATTTGGCATTATTGATTTCAATGTTCACATCTATATATTTTGGGCAATAAACAATTTTTCAATTTTTACATTGATCCCCAAATCACTCATATATATATATATATATATATATATATATATATATATATAACTTTTTTCCAAAATACATAATCTATTTCTTAATTTATTTTTGCAGTGAGCTGAAATGATAATCAAAAGTAATTGATTTTTTTTTATCTAACAAAATTTGAATTAGTTTTCTTCTTCTGACTTTTTTTTACCAAATGTCTCTCCATAATTGTTATAACTCACTCCTCCAATTCATATTTATTTCGTGTGCTCCTTGGTGATCCCAATTTTGAGAGAAATTACATTCAACAATTTAAAATTATATTTTTCCCTATTCATCATCAAATTTTAAAAAAAAACAAGAACTACGCCTAACGGAAAAACTACTCGGAACAAGACCAACAACCACTAAAGATTCACTACCGGCGGTTGTTGTTCGTCGGGAATTCACCTATTGGATACCGTATAGAAACGTCAGAATAAAAGACTTGGGTTAAATGTTTTTTTTTTAATAAAATTTATTTAAGAAATTTGCGCTAAATTGTAATATTGGAATAATGAATTATGTCTTAATGTAAATATCGAGTTAATAATCTTGAAAATTCTTTAATATTTTTACCCTAATGAAATTTTGCGATATGATATTTTCCATTTATGAATTTGAAATATTTTTTTCTAAAATTTTAAATAAAAATAAATAAATAAATAAATATGGATTATTTTTCTATTATTTTAAACAATAAGAAAACACTAATTTATAAAGCTTTTAGACTATGTCATTAATATAGAAATCTAATATTGTAATAATTTGTTTCTCTAAATCATATGGTTGAGAGATCCTATGTGAGCTTTGGGACTAAGGCAAAGGATGTTAATAGCCACTATTTAAGAAGTTATTATAGCTATATCATTCACGAAAACATGCATGTAACTCCCTTGAATTCCTCTTTTGTTACACGTAAGTATATGTTTGTGGTGGTGTTTTTGTTACACAAGTGTACCAAAAGACACCTATCTAGCAGTCGGTTGCTACCTGCAGAAGTTCACAGAGAAGATTATGGAGTTGTTAATGGACAGACTGAAAACAATGTAAGACAAAACTCATAAGATAAGTAATGCATACAATAACATGAACTTAAACAGAAAAACACAAGACAAATTTGCTCAAATGGAGCAACAAATCAATACAAACAAATTGAGAAAACTCCCTTTATTGGTTGCTCGTGGTATGAAGAATACAATGCTAACACTCTTGTAATGAGTCCTTTGAGCTATGGAGCTCAAATAATCAAGACAAGGGGGGTCCCTTTCCTTAGTTTCCTTGCAAATATCTCCTCCCTCTCTCAAAAGGATTGTGATCACCCACTAATGATGGATCTCTCTTCTTCACTAGGATGTTGGATGACCAACATGCTAGTCTCTCCAATCCTCTTGCTTCAACACTTTGCAATTTGGTTTTGCTATGGTAGAAATTTGGCCAGCATAACAATGTGTCTACCTTTTCTCTTCCCATGGCTAGTTTATATAGAAAATTTTGAACTCTCTTCCCTCTCTTGGCCCAAGATTGATAATGACCCAAGAGTAGGACAAGAGATTCCTTTGTGTGTTGCATGCCTCCTCAAGGTGGCTCGAATTCGGCTGTCCTTGACTGTAATTGACAGAGAATCATCTTTAGCAAGTGTGTCAACTGGTCCCAGATGGTGACTTTTCGCCATCCCCAGGAACACACAATAATCGAAGCATAAAGCGCAGTGTGCACAAAAATCCTTTGTTGTTGGTGCGTTGTTCGCCAATTTCTGACTAAACCTTAGGAAATAATTAAATTTTTGTACTTCACAATGTATTTCTACTTGAAAATCTTTATTTGTACTGTTTTTTTTTACATTTTCTAATGTCTTTTTCGTATATTATTTTTCGGTGTTAACATTTTCCCCCTCATGTATGAGGTCTAGAAGGAACCGTATAGTCGAAATAAATTACGTTTTATTTATTGCATGATCCTTTTGAGAGAGAAAGAGAGAGAGAGAGAGAGAGAGAGAGAGAGAGAGAGAGAGAGTAACTTGATGTGGAGATAAGTAGGGGAGCCCCAAGTCTGAAGTGAAAAAGAAACCATGCTCTGTAGGAAACCTGCAAGCAATGAAGTAAAAAATATTTATACGACATGGGCATGTCCCATGCTCGTGATAATTGCTAGTTAAGCTAATCTGACAGATATTGGCTCTGTCATGTCACATTGTGGCAGGTGACCTACTTTTGGTTGATGATGACGGTTGCTAAATTCCTCAAAGGCGTTTTTTCTTTGAAAAAAAAAGGTTGAATGTGGCACTCACATGCATTGTTTGGGTATAGCACTTTTGGTGGAAATGCTCAATGTATGAATGGGTCTTTGACTTCTAGGAACCGTCCCGTGTAAGAATTGCTAAAAGATATTTTTATTGATATACGAATCTTCAACGAATTCTGACAGAGTGCAATGGTTATGAAGTACGATACCATCTTGACATGAAAACTGTTGTTGATGTCAAATGTTAAGAGGATCAATGATATCGATGGGCAATGTGAATTCCCTTCATGCCATCCGAGGATGCCCCTATTGTTTGTGGGGACTCATCAAAGGTACTACCTCCTTCCTAGAAAGTGGTTGTTGAAGTCGACAAGAAGGAATCATCAACCGATCGAAATAAGTAACGATACAAGGGATCATGGTTTCTAAGGAAACAGGGTATAAGGTGACAAGTTAACGAGACATGATGGTGATAAGTGGCTAAAAATGATGATGATGGTTAACTTGCCTGAGGTCAGAGCTGTAAATGCGAGTGGCGGTAGTCATAACAACTTCTGATGGGGGAATCCCTGGGATTGGTAGGACATCTAGGGTGGGTGCATGTTTTCTATAACTTACATGATTAGGTGTGGTAAAGAATGCGCAGCTCTGACCATGGGTGATTAGGGACTGCTTCCAGGTAAGAAATGTAAATATATGGGTGGAAGTTTTTCTCCTAAAAAATCTTTGTAGACTTTCCAAAAGAATATGAAAGTGGTTTAGATGTACAAGCACAGAGACGAGTGCCCCATTAACATTTATGATCATGCACGATGATGTGAGGAGTGTGTTTTTTTTAGGGTGGGGGGCCCATTGGTTGGTCTCGATGCAAGGGTGATGAGGCAGATGGAATGTCACAAATGTGCTATGCATATGAGGGTGTGGTAGGCCAAATGTGAAACACGGTGATGCATTTTTTCTTATCCGCTTATAGAGAATGGTGGCCTGGGAACGAGGTTTCAATATGTGATGAGTAAAACTGAATGATTTTTGAAAATATATGCATGAACATGAAGTGGTTCCCGAGCCAGATTTTTTGGCCATGGCTCTAAGTAGTGACATATGGTATAAATAAGTGACAGATTCCATGTTAGGTCCCTATAATACTAGTGTATACACTTATTATTATGGTTAGTATAGCCCCCTTATTGTTATTGTTGTACCCATGTGGTTCCCATGTTGTTATTATTATTCCCCATAGAAAACCCACTATTGTTATTGTTGTGCCCTTGCATTATTATTGTTAGGTCAACTAGGATAATATTGTGACCCCATGGACTCTTATATATTGAATGGAGGTTTTTTCATTTATATCATCCAAGAATTTTCCATTTATGTAATGCAAATGAGATTTCCCCCTCGAATAGGCTGATTTCTAAGTCGTTGAACTATATTTTCTTCTATTTTGTGACATGGTTTCATAACATTTGGTATCAGAGCTTTGGATTCTAGGGTTTCGTTGTTGCAAACATGTCATCGTGGAATTTTTACTATAAATTTGTTTTCTACAAAGTTTTAGACGCTAAAAAAGAAACTAATTTGAGTCGCAACCCTGAGGAACTTTGTGTAAAAATTTCAAATCTTGGTTCGCTATATTTCTGGAGATAAGATCTAAGGAATTTAGGGTTTGTGCAGGCTCCTAAATTTCATCTCAAAGAGGTGACCTTGGGAAATTCATCATAACTTTCTCTATGTGCATAAGATTCAAATTCTGTAAAACGTGGCTAAAAGTGCATGGATTCTAGTTTCTTTTGTATTGAATTCAGAGCTGAAAGATGAAACAATAACGTGTGGCATGCTGTACAAGTTCGCTCTTCTGAACCGGTCCATAATTAGGTCATTGTGGGAGATTGGGCATAACTTTTTCTTAAAGAATCCAAATCATGTCTGGCTTGTGGAATTGGAAAGAAGACTCAGAGGGCTACTACAAGATTGAAGCTCAAATATTGGGGATATGAAATCGCAGAGATACATCCGTTTCAATATCTAGTTCCTCAAAAGAAAGAAAAAGGTGTAAATTTTCTTTTAAAATTGCACAAGTCTTGTTTGAAAAATCAGTTTGAAGTGATTCCAAGGGCATATTGAAGAATATATATCATTATTGGGCTATAAAATGCCCCCAAAAAATAATTCCACACCCATTAATCCCTGAGAAAAATCTACTATGATGCATGAAGAGGAAGAATTGCAGTATGATATATCAAAATTATGGTACCAAGTGCAACAAATTTCAATCTCACAAAGAGCAACCAAAGATGGCATAGATGGTTTAAAAGAATAAACAGAGGCTAATGAGGATGGTTTGAAGGATGAAATAAAAGCTAATATGAATGATGAAGCAATGGAATATCACCTCGAGCATTAACAACAAGTTCTCCAACTCTTAAAGGATAACCTAAGTTTGATGTAGAATTGAATGAAACAACATGCATATCAACATGGCAATGAAATAAGTTTTGATATAGGTGATTGGGTATTTTTACGGCTACAACCATACAAACCAATGTCCCTCAAGTAGTCTAAGAAGTATAATAAATTATCACTAAAGTACTATGGTCCTGTGCTGCAAAATATTGGTACTATGGAATACAAATTGGAGTTGACTGCATATTCCCAAGTGCACCCAGTTTTCCAGTTTTCCATCTACCTCCACACCTACAACCAAAATTACTACCCTTGTGAATTTTGTGACTAAAGTTTCCAAAATCCAATCTTTCATCCTCAGTGTCTGCTTCTCGCAAAATTTGTCGTAGAGATTTTAAAGTAGGCATATTTTCTGCCAACGGATATAGTC
The DNA here is from genome assembly GCA_034641835.2 of Pinus albicaulis. Taxonomy (NCBI): domain Eukaryota; kingdom Viridiplantae; phylum Streptophyta; class Pinopsida; order Pinales; family Pinaceae; genus Pinus; species Pinus albicaulis. The sequence goes on from CM076574.1 coordinate 792,672,521, forward strand.
TGTAATTTTCCTCCACCGTCCTTTAGTTGAATCCAATCCATGTTGTTGATGACAATCATTAGTTCCAACAGAACAATGTGTTGATAACAACAACCAGTGGACAAAAGTAGCGTTCAAAATAAATTAAACAGTAAAAAAACACAAATTAAAACACTATCAATGGATACCCTGAAAATTACTTCAATTATGTTATTTCCTATCCACATTCAATGAAAGTGCCTCCATCACTCCTCTCAACAAGCACACCTTAGTTGTCAGTCTCCATCACTCTGCTTCCTGAAGACCCATCAACAACATAAAGAAAGACCCCTAATTCTTTACCTTTACCTTTTTTACTAGCGCCTTGTATTGAAAATTATATGATGAAATTAAATTTTAAGACAAAATATTTCTTTTATCTTAAAAAATTGTCTTAAAATCCCCCTCTATGTAGTAGTGTCAAATGCAATGACTGACAAGTTGTCTTTAATCGTATGAACAGGGATCGAAGGGACTGAAGCGGAATTGATGTCTGGGAAATCTTGCCATGAAAGGTTGTCACATTCTTTAGAGTCAGCTACCCCCACAAAATGAAGATTCCAACAAATCATTGTCTTTATATAAGATAACGTGAATGGTAAGTGAATTAACAACCTCGGTATAGGCACAATACAATGATAGCGAATTGTTAGAGTCAATTTTGTAGGTGTTAGATAATATTGTTTTAAATTGATATGGTTTTGTCTTAATTGCTAATTGTCTTAAATGAGTTTCATATTAATTTTCATTGTATTAAGTGACCATTGTCTTAAATATAAAGTTTTGTCTTAAAATATTTTTGTCTCAAACTATTTTTGTCTTAATATAAAGTTCTCTTAAAATATTTTTGTCTTAATTATAAAGTTTCGTTTTAAAATATTTTTGTTTTTGTTTCAAACTTTATTTGTCTTAAATTTTATATTTAAGACAATTGAATTGATATTAAACTTTAATGTAAAATAACTATAATAAAAAATAACTTTTTAAGACAAAAATTTTTTTTTCTCTTACAAAATGTCTTAAAATATCTAATGTATCCTTCTTATGGTAGTGTAATTAAGTCAATTGGGCCAAAAAACCAACAAACAAATAAATAAATAAATAAATATAAAAATTATTAAGCCAAAAGAGAGAGTGATGTCTCTCGTAGACCATATCCACTTCCGTGACCAAGTGCAATATCGACTTAAGGAGGCATGCGTTTCACAACCCCGCAAATGAGGTATGTTTATTTTTGTGCATGGTATATATAGCAGCAACCATCCTATTTTCAGAAAACCATATATTTTTATTTATGTTTTAGAATAGGAAATTTTGATGGCTGATTTTTAAACTGTCATATCATAAACAGTAAGTTTTTTTACCTTCGGATATTGAAAATAATGTGAAATTTAAACCAAAGTTAATTAGTTGTTTTAAGGTCGATCTAGGCATTTTGTTGGTTGTGACTCGAGAAATATGCAACATAATTCAAGGTTTTCCACTCATATCAAGTGAAGCACTTGGAACATTGATCTTTGAATCTATATCAAAATTTACTTTGTTTATTTATTAATTTAGGAGTCTAAAATATACATTTTCCAGTCATTTTTAAAGGTTAAATTAAAACTGAAAATTTTGTGGGCATAATTCCCGGTGGCACTTGATCCCAAGTTCACATAAATACAATTTTCATCTGGTTGGAAATTGCAATGTTTTGTTGTCCAAGGTTGGTAAGTTTTCATTTCATCTTCCAACCTTTCCACCCATAGATCCTTGAACTAGGAGTACATTGGTACTAATTGGGTGGTCTATTTGAGTGAAACAAGATGTTGTTCATGTCGTTTACGATATATTTTGCAGTCTGTCCTATCAAGGCAGCAAGCTAATTTCCCTACATCATTTCTGAGTAAGCACATGCTATGTTTAATATCAATTGGTCCAATGTATTTCAATTTATAGTTTTATGTTGGATAAGATAATTTCCCTACATCATTTCTGAGTAAGCACATGCTATGTTTAATATCAGTTGGTCCAATGTATTGCAATTTATAGTTTTATATTGGATATTAAGACTCAAGAATCAACTAGACAACCTTTAGAATTAACTCCTCCACCTCTTCTTAACCCCATTCATTTAAGACACTAGTATCATCTGAGGTTAGTTGAGCTAATAGGTGGGAACTGTCCCTTGGCCTTTAAAGAGGAAGTTGGACCTAGTTCTGGCGGAAGTGACAATAATACCTTACCCTGTGCATGCCCATCCTAACAGGTTACATAGACCTTTGCAACCCTGCTAATTATCTCAGCTACAAGGTGTCGAAATGAAAACTCTAGTTTACTATAAATGTTTATAGATGTATTTGGAGAAGCCACTACAAATTGCAATTAATGGTAGCTATGCTTTCATTTTTCTGAAAAGGATGAAATTCATGGATTGATCACTATGTTCATGTCAGTGTTGACAATATCGCCGAAATATCGCGATATTTTCGGGGAAACGAAATATCGCGAAATTTTCTCTCTCTGAAAATATCGTGACATTTCTGAAATATCTACGTTATTTTGGAAAATATTGTGATATTTCTGAAATATCTGCGATATTTCGGAAAATATCTCCGGGCACTCTTCGGCCGCGGCTAGAAAAGGGAAATTTGTCTTTTTTTTGGTCATTTTCGTATGTGAGGCTTGGAGAAGGAAGGGGAAGAGCTTTGTGGTGGTTGTCAAGGAGGGATTGAGTGTAATATTCCTAATTAGCCCAAGCTAATAGGAATATTTCATTTTGTTTTGATTTTTTTAATTTATGAATAAAATGTAAAGGAGGACATGTAAACTCCTGAAAACATCATAGGCGAATCAGGGCTGTCTTAATAAAATCCACTTGTGTGTGAAACAAGATTGAGCCATTTGATTGGGTCAACAGGACCAAATCACAACACATTCCAGATGCATTGAACCTCCTGGATGATCAACGTAGTTCTAGAAGGAGGTCCTCCATGTGAAAAGGGTTAAATGAATGAAGGTGGTTTAGGGTTTTTCAAACCCTAATCTTATAAAAGGGAGGTGGGGGCAGCCTAAGGAGGTTGTTGATTATTATCTGATTTTAGAGTGTAGAAATTATAAAACTTATGTGTTATATGTCCAAGATTATCCTGATCTCACACTATTTTAACTTCATGCAAAATACATAATATATTCCACCATTGATCATTTGCGGAAATTAAATCAAGATTGGAATGCACACATTAACATAGTTGTTTAACGGGAAAGCCTGAAGCTGAAAACCCCAACTATCTGTATATAATATATGTCATAGAGATCATGTAACAATCCTCATACAAAACTGATCATATCAAGCTCTTAGTACAATACAATCACTACACACTAATCAGGCCTGATCTTGCAAATACATGCACCGATATTTTCCACCTTCTAGCCTGCCTCTACTGCGCAATCCACACTGAAGAATGGCTCTGAATGAACTCGAATCACTCCTACCTTGCTCATGCAATCCTCATTTTCATCTCCAATGAATGTATGGTGCAAACAATGCAACACTATAGTCACAACTGATAGTCACACTTGCTCTTTCACCTATCTCTCCACTAGTCTCCACTGAAACTGCCATGCACTATAGTTAACTCATGTATTATTCAGTTGATTAATGAGTTATTATTTGTGAATTAATTAAATATTTAATTCACTCCACTCTCACTAGTGTATCAATCATTTAGACTAGATACAACTAGCTCAATTGAGTCTAACTGAGTTAAACTAAATACAACTCCACCAACTACTTCTCCAACTCCACCAAACTATATCACATGAGTTCTAACTGAAGTCCTCCATGCAATAGCTCCAGTAAACCCTCAGGAATAGCATAATTCCTTCTGTCAATTGTTGTGCCACATCTGTGCACTTAAATGAAGTGCTCCAAGAGAATAAGATAATGTTTAGAGCCCAAATATTATTAAGAGCTAATAATATTCGACATATCTATTTTTAGACTGACAGTCAAAAAATAGACTCCGCCCAATATGTCTAAAAATAGAAGTCCATCTATTTTTCCAACTTGACCAACCATCCATAAATAGCATCCTACAACTCATAGAATATGATCGACATGTCTAAAAATAAACATAGTCTAAAAATAGAATTTGCGCCAAAAATAGCCTGCGGGCCCACTTAGTGAAGGCGACTCTTTTCACTAAGCTCATCATCTTGTTGAATCTCAACACTCCCTCTCAACAAGATAGGGATTATCTGCCACCCTGATCCTGTATCTATGGTATTTGAATTTGCTCCTGGTGAGCGCTTTCGTCATAATATTTGCATCTTGATCCTCCGTAGGAATGTAAGAAAGCAACAGGATCTTCCGTTGCACACAATCTTCGATATGATGGTACCGGATGTCAATATCAAAACCGAACAAACCAACCAGGATCTTCCTCATCCATATAGCCTCACATGCATCCAAACTTGCTGCCATGTACTTACTTCATTAACCGAAAGCGCTATATTCTTTGTTTCACTGCATTCAAGAAACTGTTGTAGATCCCATACCTGAAAATCCCTCCGTATGTTCTCTTTCTGTCCTACTGAAGCTTTTGCCCACTTATATCCGTAAGCTGATGCAACTTCACCTCATCCGACTCGTCTCGACTTACAATCCATACTCGGGATGTGCCTCTGAGAAACTCCTCAGACGTGCTGTTTTCTCGCTGTCCAAAAGAGCTTGGTAGGCTTCACCATCGCTTGTGAAAGCTGGTTCATAGCATAGCATATGTCCGGTCGTGTATTGACTAAATACATGAGCGAACCAACCAACTGTCGATAAACAGTGGCATCCACTACCTCTGCCTATGTAGCATCCTCCTTCCTCCAACCACCAGGAAGAGGAGTGTTGATAGGCTTGCAGCCTTGCATGTGAAACTTCTCCAGTATCTCCCAAGAATACTTGCCTTAGGACACAAACAATTCCCCTTTCCGCTGCCAAATTTCCAATCCCAGGAAATAATGAAGGAGGCCTAAATCATTCATCTCAAAATCCTTTGCAAGATCTGACTTGCATGAGTGTATCAACAGTTCATCACCCGTTAGTATTAAATCATCTACATAAAGCACAATGATCAAAAGCTTACCCTCCACCACAACTGTGATGAAGATTCAGCACTTGGCAAAACCAAAGACCTACAAATGGAAACGTTCATCTGATGTGTATCCAAAGCACGAGGTGCTTGTTTGGTGCCTCATACAATGCTCTTTTGAGCCGCACACATGTACTCGTCGTCAAGATTTCAATCTTCAGTTTCGCTCAATGGGTACACCTCCTCCTCAATGACTCCATTGAGGAACGTACTTTCACATTCATCCGATAAAATGTGCCAACCTGATCACTAAGAGTAAGTGACAGCTCCGAGAGACGCTAGAAACGTCTTATACAGTGCAGCGTGGTTTCAAGGTCGATCTCGACCTCCGAGGCCTCAAACAATTCTGTTCTTATAATCTCCTGCAGCTCGTCAGAGTTTGATTCTCCCCGCCTCCCAGTAAGATTCATTCTGTACCTACCACTGATTTCCCTTCTGGCCTTGGGACAATCTCCCATGCACTCTTTCTAACAATCGAATCATACTCATCCACCATGGCATCTAACCATGCGGGATCCTCCACAGCTTCCTCGAAAGAGGATGGCTCCGTCACATTACACTTGCTCATCAAAGCCATGTATCTAGTAAATCGATCAGGTGACTGCCTTGTATACGCTGTGATGTAGGAACTCCTACATTCTGCACTGCATCAAGATTCATTCTCTTAGCTTCTATAGTGTGCTTCCACCGTCTGATGTTTGGCGCTGCATGAGTGGTTTCTTGCACTCCATGAACCTCCTCTTGTGGCTGATCCACATCTTGAGGCTCATCTTTAGGAACAAGTAGCTCTTCCTTTGCATGCAAGTGTAGCTCCCTCTCAAGCGACAACTTCATGGATTTCTCCTCATGAAATTTGATATCCTGTCGCACGACAATCATCCGATTGTCTAGAAAATACACATGATAAGTGTGGGGTGTTTCTGTGTATCCCACAAATATCCCAACCTTTGCGGTCGGCTCCAACTTCTTCCTGGCATCCTTCGTCACATGAATGTAAACAGGTGAGCCAAAAATCTTCAAATGAGAAATATCAGGCTTCTTACCAGAAAACGCCTCTTCGGGTGTACTCATGCCAAGTACTCTATGAGGACAACGGTTTTGCACATAAACCGCAGTGTTGCATGCCTCAGCCCACAAGTGTATGGGAAGGCCCTAATCATGCAACATCGCCCGTGCAGCACCCACGATCGTTCTGTTCTTTCTCTCCACGACCCCATTCTGCTATGGGTTATGAGGCACTATGATTTCTCTTTGAATTCCTTCTTTGATACAGAAGTATTTGAATTCATTAGAGATGTATTCACCACCATTATCGCTCCTTAGAGCTTTCACCTGCTTCACCGACTCTTTCTCAACCAGCGCCTTAAACTCACAGAACTTTGAGTATGTCTCGCTCTTCTTCTGCATGAAGAAGATCCAGCACTTACGAGAAAATTCATCAAAAAATATCACATAATACCTGTGCTTTGCTGTTGAAGCAACCGAGAAAGGTCCACTCACGTCTGTGTGAATTCTCTCAAGGATCGTCGAGGCGCGACTATCCTTCTCATGAAAAGTGGTCTTCACAAATTTTCCCAAAGTACATCCCTTGCACTGATCTGACTGCGCAAGTGTACCTTTAGGAAGTCTAGTAGAAATCTGCTGCAAAATTTTTAAAGCGCCATGGTGAAGATGGCCCAATCTCCTGTGCCACAATTCGCCCTCATCTCGGCTCACCACTCCTTCTGCTTTTCCTGCCATTGCTGTGCAGCCATCTACCTGCAATTGATAAATATTCTTAACTTGAATCCCTATCCTACAGGTTTGACTAGTTTTTTTATGCCGAGGGAAAGCCTTTCCCTCACTGAAAACAACATCATAACCCTTGTCCTCCAACATCGCCACGGAGATTAGATTCTTCTTCAATCCTGGAACATGCATGACATCCTTCAAGATGAAATGTTTACCGGACTCCCTCTCAAAGGAAATGGTCTCGATACCAGTCGCACTGTATCTACCATCATCACACATCACGATGTGCACTCCAAGATCCTTTTCCTCCAGATCACTAAACAAATCTTTGTCTCTGGTCATATGGAAAGATGCACCACTGTTAATAAACCACACCAATCCCATCACACTTGAAACCAAGCATGCGATCAAAGAAAAATCCAGCTCAAAATGCGAGGCTAAGGCCTCTCCAGCTATAGATCCAGCAGCCTCCTTATTCTTCTTCTTCTATGGACAATTAGTGGCAAAATGCACGTGATGGTGACAGTGAAAACACTTCACTTTGGAAAGTCCTAATTCTTGCCTTTTGCACTGGATTTAGAAAAATTATTCCACCACTGATCCTTTGCGGAAAGTAAATCAAGATTGCAATGTACACATGAAACAATAAAAATTCACACAAATTAACACAGTTGTTTAACGGGAAAGCCTGAAGCTGAAAACCCCAACTATCTGTATATATAATATATGTCATAGATATCATGTAACAATCCTCATACAAATCTGATCATATCAAGCTCTCAGTACAATACAATCGCTACACACTAATCAGGTCCGATCTTGCAAATCCACGCACTGATCTTTGCCACCTGCTAGCTTGCCTCTACTGCGCAATCCCTGTTGAAGAATGGTTCTGAATGAACTTGAATTACTCCAAACCTACTCATGCAATCCTCATTGGCATCTCCAATGAATGTGTGGTGTGAACAATGCAACACTATAGTCACAACTGATAGTCACACTTGCTCTTTCACCTATCTCTCCATTGGTCTCCACTGAAACTGCCATGCACTGTAGTTAACTGATGTATTCTTCATTTGATTAATGAGTTATTATTTTTGAATTAATTAACTAATTAATTCACTCCACTCTCACTAGTGTATCAATCAGTTAGACTAGATACAACTAGCTCAACTGAGTCTCACTGAGTTAAACTAAATACAACTCCACCAACTACTTCTCCAACTCCACCAAACTCTGTCACATGAGTTCTAACTGAAGTCCTCCATCCAATAGCTCCAGTAAACCCTCAGGAATAGCGTAATTCCCTTCCGTCGCTGTTTTACACATCTGTGCACTTAACCGAAGTGCTCCAAGAGGATAAGATAATGTTTAGAGTCCAAATATTATTAAGAGCTAATAATATTCGACATTTCTATTTTTAGACTGGCAATCTAAAAATAGATTCCGCCTAGTATGTCTAAAAATAGAAGTCCATCTATTTTTTCCGACTTGACCAACCATCCACAAATAGCATCCTGCAACTCATAGAACATGATCCATATGTCTAAAAATAGACTTTGCGCCAAAAATAGCCTGCGGGCCCACTTAGTGAAGGCGATTCTTTTCACTAAGCTCATCATCTTGGTGAATCTCAACATAGAGGATTGTGTCTTCTTAGACAAATCCAAATTCTCTTGGCTTTTTAGCAGAGAATTGTGAGGGTTTCCTATTTAGGAATTCCCTTCCCCTTCATTGAGTGGCTCTTGGAGGAGATTTGTCCTGCTTTGTCCACTATCTAACATATGACCAAGCTCCATCTCTCTTAGGCAGCGTAAATCCTATTGGGATTTACTTGTTTCAGTGAGCTGCAGCAAGTGGAGACTAGATCTACTCAGATCTAGATCATACTAGTGCCTCTTCTCAGTGAGTGAGTCTTTTATCCTCCTGGAAGAGTGCATTGGTTGTTTGGGCTTCATTTTTTGATCTTGGCATCAAGCCAAATTATTCTAAATCACCATCTGCACAGTTCCTTGAAGAGACTGCGACCTCTTTGAAGAGCAGAGTTGTAGAGGGTTTGGAAATTCTCCTGGAGGAGAGATCTCTAGTGAAAAGGATCCTTCCTTTCACTGAGGTGATCCATGGATTGGCCAACCAATCCATGTACCCTTCAGATCTGATCTATTACTATTGTATATACTGTATAATTCCTGAATACTACTGCAAAACTGTGACTTAGATCTCAGATCTACTCACTGTGATTCATCATTTGCTGAGATCCCCAAGGGGAGTGTAAATAAGGGCCTCTTTGGCTTACAGATCTGTAATAGATCTATTATTTTGCATATGGATTTTCTCTAGATCTGATATATAATAAAACATTGCTTCAACTCTCTGAAAATTACGCTGTCAAGCTCTTCAATCTTAATACATTGTGCAACACCTCTATTTTGAGTGTTTATTCATGCTAAACCTCTGTTTTTCTCATGTACATTGTATGATCTATATCATAGACCTAATTTACTGATGTTTATAACCTATTGCATCTAATAGATTCAGAAAATCACGCTGCTTAAGCTTCAGTAAATTCTGCATTAGCTAAGCCATAGGGATTGGGCCTTTTCTAGCCATGTCAAGAGTGGGAGACTTGTTTAACTTAGCTGGAATGATCTGTTTTAGCTGAAATTTGGTATTGGAGTCTCACATGACCTAAGATAATAGATCCAACCATCACTTTCCTCTTTTTTTACGCAGATTTCTGAAAATAACCTTTTTATCGCTTAAATCACTGTCTTTCCCCACTTTTGGTTGAAGGTATAGATCATTTTCTTTGATGATGCATATATTACTAATATTAAAGTGTTTATTAACATATCCCATGCATTATTAGTCTGATACTACTCCAATATAGTATTTATATATTGCTGCAGTCCCTCATTGGACATTTATCAAGCCATACTAGGTGTGGGAGGCCTGTTTGCCTCACCTAGTTTGTTTGGTTTCTGATATCCTCTTGGAATTGGGTCTTAGATTATCAAATATAAGGAATCCAAGGGCTGATCTTGGTTTCTGAAGAACACATCCCTGAAAAATGCTATTTTCAGGCCTGTTTTGCTGAGTTGTCCCTTTGGGGATATTACAGTGGTATCAGAGCATGATCTCTAGCTCAACCTGTGAGATCTAGATAACAGAAGAATAAAGAGGAGAAGAAGAGAGCAAGATAATGAAAAGGATGAGATTTCTCCCATCAATTTTCGGATCTAATGATAGCCTCTCCAAAGAGGTTAAACAAAAGAAAGAAGAGAGTTGTAGTGAGAACTCTATAAGGTTTCAAGAAGAAGAAGAAGAGTCATGCACTTCCTATTCTTTGAGGAATAATTAGGAGCCTGAAGAGCACTTAGAACAGGAGATTCTAAGTCGGTACTTGGCAAAGTACAAACATCAACCTACAACTTCCAAAGAGACTCTAGATCTTCCTCAGTTTATTCAACTGAAAGAAGAGAAGAGACCATACAGTAAAAGGATGATAAAGGGAAATAGGTTCCTATTGTCTACCTTCAGTGGATCACCCTTATGTTCAGCAGAATCTTGGGTGATGATGCTAGAGGCATACTTCCTACTACACCCAATAGTATAAAGAGAGGCTGTGGAAATCTAAGTGCTACACTTGAAGGGCAAGGCAAGTACTTGGTGGTTCAGTCATGTGGATCATCCAAGAGTGTTTACTTTTGCAGAATTCACTCACAAGGTGATCAAGGAGTTTAACAATGGAATATTAGAGGAGGAGGAGCCCTCACCACCACTCGAGGAGTCTTGTACCAACACTATTTCAGTCATAGAGGAACAGCCATCTACATCAGTAGTTGGGGCAGCCAACACATTGGAGGGTGAAACTTTTACAACCACACAAAATATTCCTGAGACTCACCAAGGTATGCATGAATTTCCAATTTTTATCATTTCAAGAAATCTAATGGGAAGCCTTGGAAATTTGTCTTTGTATGACCCTGGATCATCACTTACTGCTAATCTAGAGCGGCAAGGGTGCACTACGCTGTCCAAAGACAACAGTGAAGAAATAAGGACCCATTCCTCATGGGAACATTCAGATGATAACTTCATTCAGGGAGCTATGAAGAAAGAGATGTCAAAAGGTAGACATCCTGAGGTGAGAAAATTGTTATCCTCTCTAGATGACACTCTCTTAATGAGCATGCCACAGCTCAAAGAGAGACTTCTACTTGCAGCAGATCCAAGACCTCATTGGTTTTGGAAGGCCATGCATGAGGAGGAGGTCTCATCAAGAGATCCCATTGGAGGTGTACTTCATCGTTTCATTAAGTGCAAAGATCTTCAAAGATGTGAAGAAATTGGTGTCCTACTATGGGAGATGTGTGGAGATCATGGCACAATTCATGACCTACATGTGCCATTGATAAGGGGGCGTAGAACCATGGAGACACAAGGAGGAGTTGGGGAAGAAAGTCAACATCATCCCTATCCATGGCAGGAGGGTGATGCACCTAAGAAGGTGATTAGATTGCGCAGTGGAAGCATGGAGAGTTTTTTCCATTCATATATTCAGTGATCTCTTGTTGAGGATGTCTCACTATATGGAGACATTTCACCAAGGAGACCACTGGATCAGCAAAGGAGGATGGATGCTTCACATGTTGAGGCATCATTCATTGATGATAGAGGAGTGGAGACCTTGGGGGAGTTTGGCACAACACTGGGATTCTTGGGTAGATCCAAGGAGGAGAGAAGCATTCTCTCAACATCATCTACACCCACTCTCATTTCAGATACTGCGCTGTGGCAGAAGCAACATGGGAAGAGAAACTTTCCACATGACACCTTTGGCATGGGAGAAGTCAAAAAGGGGGAGTTCTATTTCAGCCAACCCTCTTCTATGAGGCTCAACAAAATCAACTTTAGGAGCTATTGTTGTGGGGGCTTTGAAGGAGAGATACATCATCATTGCCAAAGATGCATGAAAAATGTAAATATGGATCAACCACATGACTCTAAGGGAGAGTTATATCAGCCCTCTCTTCCTTCTGTTGAGGAAGAGAATAGGTCCTTGCACCACTCCTTGGATAGGAGAAGGATTATTGGTCAAGAACATGATCATGTTACACATGCTTTATATTTTGATTTCATGCATTCCTACACCATTTTTTTGCAGATCATGGCTCCAAGGAGGAATGTTATATCATATGAGCTACTTGGCCAACATTGGGCCCCAAAAATTTCTGAATTGGGCCACTCCCTTGAGAGAAAAAGAGATATTTTGCAACATGATGGGTTCTTCCCCAAAGCACCAAACATATATCACATTTCCAGCCATGGTGATATGGTGTGGACAACAAGTAAGTGGTGGGAGAACCACTTACCATATCTATATTTGATGCAAGCAGGGGATGCCTTGCGTTGGTTCCACATATGGGACTATGACCCACCTCCATATGTACAATTTTATGTTTTCATGTACATTATTTTGATTTCCTATCTTGATGATGCACTTATACTTTTATGGGAATGTATGGAGGAAGGAAGGAAGGATGGCATGTGCCTCATGGGATGACCACTCTCCATGTATTTTATATTTCATATTTCAGAGAGAGCATGGGGCAAACCATGTTTGTTTCATATGATTTACTGTCTCCTTATGGGATGAGCTATTTACATCTCATGAGAACTTTGGAGGAGAAAGACATGAATAGATGGATGGGTGAACACTTGGCTTATGGGGGGAGCTTATCTCATGTTGGTGTCACCAAAGAAGGAAGAGAAGTGTTGCAGCACTCACCTTATCAGTTGCTTGAGGACAAACAACATTTTGGAGGGGAGGACTGTAATATTCCTAATTAGCCCAAGCTAATAGGAATATTTCATTTTGATTTGATTTTCTTAATTGATGAATAAAATGTAAAGGAGGACATGTAAACTCCTGAAAACATCAAAATAAATCAATGCCCAATGTGAACAGAGGCAAAGCAGGGCTATCTTAATAAAATCCACTTGTGTGTGAAACAGGATTGAGCCATTTGACTGGGTCAACGGGACCAAATCACAACACATTCCAGATGCATTGAACCTCCTAGATGATCAACGCAGTTCTAGAAGGAGGTCCTCCATGGGAAAAGGGTTAAATGAATGAAGGTGGTTTAGGGTTTTGCAAACCCTAATCTTATAAAAGGGAGGAGAGGGCAGCTTAAGGAGGTTGTTGATTATTATCTGCTTTTAGAGGATTGTGTCTGCTTAGACAAATCAAAATTCTCTTGGTTGTTTAGCATAGAATTGTGAGGGTTTCATATTTAGGAATTCCCTTCCCCTTCATTGAGTAGCTCTTGGAGGAGATTTGACCTACTTTGTCCACTATCTGGCATATGGCCAAGCTCCAAATCTCTTAGGCAGCATAAATCCTGTTGGGATTTACTTGTTTTAGTGAGCTGCAGCAAGTGGAGACTAGATCTGCGCAGATCTAGATCATACTAGTGCCTCTTCTCAGTGAGTGAGTCTTTTATCCTCCTGGAAGAGTGCATTGGTTTTTTGGGCTTCAGTTTTTTATCTTGGCATCAGGCCAAATTATTCTACATCACCATCTGAGAATTTCCTTAAAGAGACTGCATCCTCTTTGCAGAGCAGAGTTGTAAAGGGTTTGGAAATTCTCCTGGAGGAGAGATATCTAGTGAAAAGGATCATTCCTTTCACTGAGGTGATCCATGGATTGGCCAACCAATCCATGTACCCTTTAGATCTAATCTATTACTATTTTATATACTACAAAATTCCTGAATACTGCTGAAAAACTATGACTTAGATCTCAAATCTACTCAATGTGATTCATCATTTGCTGAGATCCCCAAGGGGAGTGTAAATAAGGGCCTCTTTGGTTTACAGATATGTAACAGATATATTATTTTGCATATGGATTTGCTCTAGATCTGAGATATAATAAAACAATGCTTCAGCTCTCTGAAAATTACGCTGTCAAGCTCTTTAGTCTTAATACATTGTGCAACACCTCTATTTTGAGGGTTTATTCATGCTAAACCTTTGTTTTTCTCATGTTCATTGTATGATCCATATCATAGACCTGATTTACTGATGTTTATAACATATTTCATCTAATAGCTTCAGAAAATCATGTTGCTTAAGCTTCAGTAAATTCTGCATTAGCTAAGCCATGGGGATTGGGCCTTTTCTAGCCATGTCGGGAGTGGGAGACCTTTTTAACTTAGCTATAATGATTTTTTTTAGCTGAAATTTGGTATGGGAGTCCCACATGACCTAGGCTAACAAATCCAACCATCACTTTCCTCTTTTTTTGCGCAGGTTTATGAAAATAACCTTTTTAGTGCTGAAATCACTGTCTTTCCCCACTTTTTGTTGAAGGGATAGATCACTTTCCTTGCTGCTGCATATATTACTAATAGTAAAGTGTTTATTAACATATATCATGTGTTATTAGTTTGCTACTACTCCAATACAACGTTTATATATTGCTGCAGTCCCTCATTGGATATTTATCAAGCCATACTAGGTGTGGGAGGCCTGTTTGCCTCACCTAGTTTGTTTGGTTTCTAATCTTCTCTTGGAGTTGGGTCTTCAATTATCAGATCTAAGGAATCCAAGGGCTTATCTTGGTTGCTGAAACTCACATCCCTGAAAAATGCGTTTTTCAGACCTGTTTTGTTGAGCAGTCCCTTTGGGGATATTACATTGAGGATCAAAGAGCCATTATCATTATCAACTCAAAAAAATTTGTGGATCAAATATTGAAAAATAGTGAGAGAAACTTAATTTCTTCCATTAATAGGTATGTTCTTAAAAACTCCTATGTTAATGATTTTTTTCATAGATTTAGGGTTATGTTTGCTTGCCTCTTTGCCTACCAAGATTTTTTTTCTTTGTATTTTTCCATTTGCTATGATTTTCATCCCCATGAGCCAATGCAAGGGTTATCTCCATATTTGGACAACAAGCTTCATTTTTATTTTTACTTTCTTATGCACCGTTTTATTCCCATTTTTTGTGTATGTGTGTTTAATGCCAATTATTTGTTTTTTTTGTGTCCTAGGTTTGAAATTTGAATTAGTTCACAACAAATATGCCAAAATCCTTGGACCCATTTTGGGAGTATGGTGAGCTTGATGGTGGGACAAATAATACACGTCTATCATGCAGATTGTGTGGGACCAAGATGGCAAGAGGGGTTACACGATTGAAATACCATCTGGCTAGACTCACTAGACATGATGTTATACCTTGTGCGGAAATTGTACAAAAAGCTCCTGAAGCAATTGCTAAAAAGGGAAGAAAGGTAGCTGCTAGGGAGAGGGAACTGAATCCTAATCTCAGATAGATAGTTGCTAGTTCTATTTTTTTTCCAGCTTTGCTACATATAACTCATGATGATGAGATACTTTTAAGTTTTATATATGTGATGTTATTTTGTATTGGTTCTCCACATTTGAGTCCTTGATTGGACAATTATCAAGTATCCGCAGGATTTGGTATCGACTTTGATATATCATTTTTATTTTATATCCACTACATCATATATATCAATGCTTTATTTATATTAATGTTTCAATTTGTTTATTTCATGTTGTTAGTGCTTTATATGTTTAAAAATCTGAAAAAAATTGAATATATTAAGCATTTTTTATGCTTGCCCATATTTTTGATAAGATGTTTTCTGGACCCTCACCAACATTTTGCCAATGTCGATACTGATATTATCAACACTGGTTCATGTAATATTGGTTTGGAGCTAGCATTCTCTGGAGAGAAAAGGTTCTTATTGCTCAATTAAGAACTAACTCACATCAACTTCATTGTGAAACGGGCCATTGGAAGAGACCTAAAGAAGCTTGGGAAGAAAGGGTATGTACTTTTTGCACCTCTTGGACAGTGGAATTAGAAAAACATTTCATTTTGGAATATGACACTTTCATAGACATGGTTACCTCAGTATGTTAGTATCAATTTCATGGCATTGTCTTTTCTGTGATAGAACTGTTAGAAAATGGGGTCAGCGCATGATTAATTTGAGTAAGAAAATGATTGAATTACATAAAGCAATAAACAAGGAAGCTAGTTGTCACATAGACTATTTTTAGTGTCGTTAAATCTTCATTCATACTTCCGCAACTTATTGTAAAATTTTGGAGATTAAGAAATTAATGCAAATTCTGAAAGGTTTGCCAAATCTATTTATGCACTTTCAGCCATAGGACTTAATTTGAAATATAAATTTATAGTAGAAAATACTTCACTTCTCTTTAACCCAATTCACAAGGCCACCCAAAAAAAATAAATACGGTAATACCAAACAAGTGTACTTCAATGTTACACGGCGAGCATTCAAAACTCCTTAACAGCAAAACAGATCGGAGTGAAGAGGAGAACATGTCACAAAATTGTTGAATGAATGAGCAAGCACCCCTTAACAGAATGTGGACCTGCCAACAACACTGAACAGAAAATGAACTCACTAACAAAACTGAACAGAAGGTGGCCATTACAATGCGGAACTAAACGCTGTGAAGTGGACCCTATTGCGGCTCAATCCATGAGCCGGAAACTGAGACCCATATCGTTTTGGGATGCTACCTTCACCATTTTCATGGTTGTAGATTTTCAGTCTTTGAAATTTCTCTTGAAATCGAAATCTCCTTTTATTTTTTTATTATTATGAATACAAATTTTAATTCTCTTTAGTATCTCTTTATTTTGATGGTAGATTTTGAGAATATTTTACAATTTAAAGTAATGAGATAAAATAATCAAATAATTGATCACTGTTATGTGTAGATAAATATACAAATTAGATAGCTTTAGCAGCCTTGTTGTGTGCTGTAACCAGTACAGTTTTGTTCAAATAATTAGTAGTTATTAAGCCGACTCTGTTGTTTGCTCTGCGACCCCTCAAATAACAGTTTCGTTCAAAAAAAAATAGTAGGTGTCGAGACATTCTATTGTTTGCTCTGCGTGGCTCAATGCTTCAGAGTTCGTGGTCGGCATTGGAAACCTGAGCAATATTTGCTTCTCCACCACCCATTTTCAAGAGTGCAGAAACTCCACTTGAAAAAATGGAAAAATTGGCTATACTCTCTTGTTTATATAGTGTTTTCTGAAAAACTATGGTTAATACTCTTCAGAGTATATATAATAATAATAATGGTGCATATCTAATTAAAATGCACATAGATTTTGGAATATTTAATGTCATATTTTCAAAACATTTCGAGACATGCAATGGATAAAAATTGACGAGAACTCTTCTTGATACGGTAATACCTTCCATTGAAATAATAACAATGCAAGAGAAAATAACACATCTTTTCATGATCAAGCTATATCTCATCCTCAGGCGAGCGTGACAGTGTTATTTGCCCGGCATCTGGCTTTTGTTTCTCACACTTCAGGAGAAGTTTCAATTATATCTTAGACTCCTTGGTTTCTCCTGGATTTGGAATTTCAGTCGTGAGGTGACTCGGCTTATGCCATGTTTCTCATGTCTTCTTTTCATGCTCTTCGGACCCTTATTGAATGAAAACAAATGACATCATTCTTGACGAGCGAGAAACTTAATACAGGCGAGCGTGCACCCTATCAAGCGAGCCGGTTATAAATTTCTGCTAGGCGCACTAAATACACCTCTTTGTACATTTTTTGTACATTTGACTCGTCCCTTCCTCCTGGTCATGGGATTGACATATGCATATCATGTCATCTTTTTTTTGGCTTTAATATGGCTTCATATCTTCTAATCTATCGGACTATTCTAGTGCATTATCATATTCTTCTTCCTTTATTTCTTAGGTTTATTTCTGGTGGTAATCTGTACTATCTGCACCATCTTCCTCCTTCTGCTCGCTTCAATAGCTGAGCATTTTGAATGGACGGTAACGTTCTATGTTGTTGTAGCCATCTTCTGGCTGCCTATGGTTGTCTATCTGGCTGTATTTTTATACATGCTTGAGATGTATTGGATTATGTACTGTTTTATATTAATATATAACAGCGTTTTTTTCTTCTGAAAAAAAAATGTCACTGCGTTACACTTTATTTCTCATCACATTGTTCCCATAGGCTGCTATTCCTCTGCACGAAATTCCATTACGCTTTTTCACTTGCCTGCGTTCCAAGGGTTCGTGCCACTAACAGTGGTCGATTCGTGATACAAAAACACCCAGAAGAGAAAAAATGGGTACAATATCTTTAAGATATTGGTAATTCCATTACGCTTTTTCACTTGCCTGCGTTCCAAGGGTTCGTGCCACTAACAGTGGTCGATTCGTGATACAAAAACACCCAGAAGAGAAAAAATGGGTACAATATCTTTAAGATATTGGTAAGTAAAATACATTACCATTCGGGCCAACCAAAGATAGCATCATTGTTGTCATTATAATCCCTGGATGAAAAGCTGTCATTATAACTCCTTGGCTCCATATAATGGCCTGCAAACCACATTGAGCATACTAGTGAGGATTTTTCGAAGTGTGCGGGGAGCATTAACACCATTTAGATGTGTAATGGAGTAATTTTCAGAAATTTCCTCTGGGCCTTAAATGCTATTCCAATTACAATCAAACTTTCGCCTAAAAACTTTCCGAAATCATTTTATATAATTTTTTATTGCTATTTACCAATGTTTTTCGGACACAATTGTCGCGGAGGTGTGGCGATGGTTAGTTGCAGCAACGATTCCCTCATCTTCTTCGTCTCTGCGGCACAGTTTTCGTTACTTTCATGTACCAGAATCTGTTCTCCCCTGCATTCTGGGCTGCAGAACGCAGCGTCGCTGGTGGGAAAAAAAATTGAAGGAAACCTAAAATATTCGTTAGTCTCACAATCCGTTCGAATCAGAGTGGTTTGTTGTTTAGATGTAAAGAGGCAGAAGAGCAAAGGTTGGTTACCTGTACATGTAAATATCCATGTGGGGTCTGAGACGGCGGTTGCACAGAAAACACGTTTGGAGAAAGTGGGCAGCCCCAGGAAAAACGCCAACGTCATGGCTCGCGTCATCCGGCTGTCCCTCATATTTCTCCCCTTGATCGACGTGGGCAGCCCCAGGGAAATGATGATCATGATCATGGTTCGTCACCGCCGGTGCATCACGAAAAGCTCCAACGTCTTCCAAAGGCCACTCGTATTTCTCCCAGTGGTCGACGCGGGCGGCCTCACGAAAACAATGATCATCATGGGCGCTCGTCCAGGCGCCACTCTCTCCCGGCGGCCACTGGTATTTCTCCCAGTGGTCGACGTGGGCAGCCCCAGGAAGAACATGAAGGCGAGCCTTATTTTAGCTGCCATGGGCAGCCCCAGGAAGAACATCAAGGCGAGCCTTATTTCAGTTGCCATAGGCCCATTAATGTGCCCAGGTAGGAAATGTCCGCCGTCGGATTAAAACTGTAGATCATCGTGCGACGAGCATTTTCTGCTTGGGCACATTAATGGGCCTATGGCAGCGGAAATAAGGCTTGCCTAACATCAACATGTTTCGTCACAGCCGCCGCCGCCGCAGCTTCATGAAAAGGACGAAGGGCGCCACAATCTTCCGACGGCCACTCGTATTTCTGATTCTGGTCGACATTAAAAGCCGAAAGGGACACAGCCATGCTGCTATTTCGTTTCATCGGAGCGAACTTCAACACTCTAGGACTCGGTCTTCAAACTAGGACCAAAAGACTTCCCAAAAATGTGCCTAATTCCTTTCAAACGATGTATCAAACCCTTCCTAAAATGTGCCCAAAACCTTCGAAAATGTGCCAAAAACTCTTTCAAAAAATGTATCAAAACCTTTTGACATAAAGCTGCTTCAAGTAGGTTTCACTTGATCTCTGATAACCTTTTCACATAAAGCTGCTTCAACTAAGTTTCACTTCATTTCTCAGTTCATGATGTGTGAATTTCGGATCTGCTCTTTCGGTCTTCTAAACAGTAAATAGAGGGTTTAAGTAGAGTGATTAGAATTACTTTTCTTCTCTTTTTCTGTCTTTTAAATAGCTAGAGGGTTTAAGTAGAGCGATTAGAATTACTCTTCCTCACTCCTATTTGTAATGTGTTTGTACCTTGAGTTAGCGCTGACTTGTCTCTGGTTGCGCGGAATAAGGAGTTGTCTAAGGGGACAGAGGAATTGCCCGAATAGCTAAAATTGGCCGGAATTTAGTTAAGAAATCTTACAATAACAGTTTTTGAATCATGATTTTGATGGTGGAAATGGATTCAGCAACATCATAAATCTTTAAGGCACCCAAAATATTAAAGCTTGATAGTTATATCGTGGATTTACAAAAATCCCTGCCGAATTTTCTTAAAATCTTACTAGAATTTCCATGATTTTCAGGGGTCTAGTTAGACTAATAACTTGCAGAATGTATATTGAATATTCAAAAATTTATTTATTTTTATTATTTAAAGGAGTGCCATGGACAAACCTCTATTTTCTTTCTCATTAATTTAATCATTAATTTAATTAATACACCACATTGTTTTGATTTTTTGGTGGGAATTTGATAACAATTTTTGGGTGAATTGCATTTTTTTTCAGCTTAATCTAAACATGCCACAATGTCCGGAAATTTAATTAATACAAGACATTCTTTAGAGTTTTTGGTGGGAATTTGGTGAAATACTTTTCGTGTTGTCTTTAATGGGACTTTTTGAAAAAAATTTGGATTTATTTTTCGGATCTAGTTTGTGTAAAATCCGGCAAGAATTCACTGAAATCACAAGTTTGATGGGTAAAATTTGCACAATCAAAGTGCCCCACGGGTTTTTGAGGATACTCATATGCAGTCAAAAAACCAGTTTACCAGAAACTCCAAAAGGTCCCATTATAGACAACTCCAATACTTTTTGGGTGAATTGTGTTTTTTTTTTTTTCTGTGTAGTCTAAGCATGCCACAATATCTAGAAAAAAATAAACATTCCCACATGATGTTGAGAAAATTGAGCAAAGTTTTTTGAAAATTCCAATTATATCTACCAAGCTTCAAGATTTTAGGTGCCCTAGGGTTCTTGATGGTGCTAAATCCATTTCCACGATCAAAAACTAATTCAAACACTCCACAATCAAATTTCGAGAAGAATATTATTATTAAACTGAAATATATTATACTAAATAAATTGGGCGGAAAAGTGAAGCTGGGTTACACTTTTGTGAGAATTGGGGGTTGAAAATTTTTTTCGGCAATAGTTCGGCCGAACTTTTTTATAAAGTTCGGCCGAA